>SNQN01000093.1:0-133277 GCA_008642245.1 Bassia scoparia
CCACTAGTCGGTCACCTCGGCATCAGTCAGCAAGGTCACGCGGCCACGCAGACAGTTCCCGATCTCAATCAGTCAGGCATACGGGAGAAGGCACCAGATCTCGGCAGCCAATGCAGACCCTCGTCCATAGGACCCCATTCAGCAGGGAGATCATGGACACTGAGGACCCAAAGAAGGTGAAGGTACCCACCATCGAGACCTTCGACGGGACGACTGATCCCGAAGATCACATGGCCGCCTACAAGACTCAGATGGCAGTCCAGACGGGATGTGAGGCCTCATGGTGTCGTTTCTTCCCAACCACACTAAAAGGTATTGCTCTCACCTGGTTCAGTGAATTGCAATCTGGCTGTATTACCAATTTTACTGTTTTAGAGGCTTTGTTTAAACAACAATTTATTGCTGGTAAGAGACATAAGAAAACTAGCTTGCATTTAATGAGTTTGAAACAAGGCAAAACTGAAGGATTGTCTAGTTACATAAAGCGATTCAATGCCGAATCTCTTGGCATTTCGAATCTGGAAGACAATGTTGCTTTTTCAGCCCTCATGTCAGGCCTCAGACCTAGCCGGTTCAAGCAGGACCTTGTCATTGAGGGCATCACAAAATATTCAGAGGCTCTTGGCTCTGGCCCAGAAATACATTCAGGCCTCTGAGATTAACAACATGCATGATGATCAGCCCTCCTCCGAGGGCAAGAGAAAGACAGGTGACAACCGGGGTGATCCCTCTCAGAGCAAGAAGCCCAAGCTCAGGGATGGAGGGGATGACCCTCGGTACAATACCAACAGGAGAGATATTTTTCTCGACATCAAGCCCCTGGATATTCTGCCGAAGCCTGTTCCCATTCGAACTACGCCTAACCGGCGGAACAGGAACCTTTGGTGCGAGTACCATCGGGAATGCGGACATACTACCCAAGACTGTCGGGAGTTGAAGCAAGCCATCGATCACCTGGCCAACGAAGGCAAGCTCAACCGGTATCTCCGCAAGAAGGATACCAAAGATCAGGGCCAGCCTCGGCGGAATGAGGCTCAGCCCACTGCCAGCAACGAAACCATGAATACGGTGAATGTCATATCGGGTGGAAGTGCCTCTGGAGGCCCGAGCAACCGTGGCAGGAAGCGTCACCTGGAGGACCTCACGCACCAAGTCTTGAAGGTCGGTGGTGAGTTGCCTCCCAGCTGTCCAGCAATGGTCTTCGACGAGCATTCAGCCAGACCTATTGCCCTCCCTCATGATGACCCCTTGGTCGTCGAAATCAAAGTGTCTAATGCTCGGGTGAAGCGAGTGCTGGTGGATAGTGGCAGTTCCTCAGACATTATCACCTTCGACTGTTTGCAGAAGTTGAAATATTCTAAGTCTGACCTCATTGCTTCGGAACATCCCTTGGTCGGTTTCGGAGGGAAGAGAACATACCCAGAGGGGTCATCAAGTTGCCGGTCAGAATCGGGGAGAAGGACCTGGCTCGTGCAGTTCAGGTGTACTTCACCGTCGTCGACATGGACCTCCCCTACAACATCATTCTCGGCAGACCCACTCTCAATCGGGTAAAGGCTTCTATCTCCACTTATCAGTTGCTTTTACAATATGAAACGGATTCTGGAACTGTTGGTCGGTTATATGGCAATCAACGATCAGCCAGAGAGTGTTATGTCAATAGCCTCCGCAATGCCGACCCTGAGCCTTCAGTCGGTCAAAAGCGGAAGGACCCCCCAAAGAAGGAAGCCCTCACCGGGTTAGATGTGTATCTCAGTGAGAATGTGAAGCGGTATAATCGGCCTCAGCCTGCGGAGGCCAATGAAGAAGTGCAGATCGATGATGACCCAACACACACTGTTCGGGTCGGGAAATCACTGGCCTCTGACACCCGGGAGCTAATTGTCTCGACACTTCGAGAATTTCGTGATGTCTTCGCATTTGATGCAACGGAGATGCCCGGGATTGACCCTTCGGTCATGGTACACAAGCTCAGCATCAAGGAGGGGCATCGTAGTATCAAACAAAAGCTCAGACATCAGGGGCAAGAGAGGAGTGAGGCAGCAGCCTCGGAAATCAAGAAGCTACTCGAAGCAGGCTTCATTCGAGAGTGTCAATACTCGGATTGGTTGGCCAATGTAGTGCTGGTCAAGAAACCCAATGGGACATGGCGTATGTGCGTCGATTTTACTGACCTTAACAAAGCATGTCCGAAGGATGATTACCCTCTGCCGAAGATCGACGCTTTGGTCGACTCGACTGCCGGACATGCCTTATTCAGCTTCATGGATGCCAATGCAGGGTATCATCAGATCCCGATGGCAGAAGAGGATCAACCCCATACTGCCTTCATCACTCGGCAAGGGGTCTATTGCTACAAAGTAATGCCATTCGGCCTCAAAAATGCAGGGGCTACCTACCAACGCCTGGTCGACAAAATTTTCGAAGGACAAATCGGGCGGAACGTGGAAATCTACGTCGATGACATGATAGTCAAAAGCCGCAAGATAGAGGATCATGTGTCGGACCTCAGGGAAGCATTCTCCTCCCTCAGGAAATACAACATGAAACTTAATCCCAAGAAGTGCGTGTTCGGCGTTCGGGGAGGAAAGTGTCTCGGGTTCCTGGTCGATGAAAGGGGCATCGAGGCCAACCCTGACAAAATTCAGGCAATCATCAACATGGAGTCCCCAAGGTCGGTCAAAGAGGTCCAGAGGCTCACTGGTTGCATGGCAGCCTTGGGTCGGTTCTTGTCTAGGTCGGCCGACAAAAGCCTAGCCTTCTTCAAAACATTGAAAAGGCCTTCATTCAGCTGGGACGAAGAAGCAGAGGCAGCCTTCCAGCAACTTAAGCAACATCTGTCCAGCCTGCCGAAGTTGGTCTCCCCCTTGCCGAGGGAGCCACTCTTCCTATACCTGGCAATCTCGGACTATGCGTTGAGCGCAGTCCTCGTAGCTGAAAGAGACAAGACTCAGCACCCGGTATACTTCGTAAGTCATGCCTATCGGGGGGCTGAGTCTCGGTACTCTGAAATCGAGAAGATGGTGTATGCCCTCGTGATAGCCAGTCGGAAGCTCAAGCCTTACTTCCATGCCCATCCCATCAAAGTCCTAACCGGACAACCTATCCGAAAAGTGATCGAAGGAAGGAATCACTCGACACGGATGACAGAATGGTCGGATCAGTTAGCTGACTATGGGCTGGAATACGAGCCTAGACGAGCAATCAAGGCTCAGGCATTGGCTGACTTCATCGTCGAATGCACAAACAGGCCAGCCTCGGTAGTCGAGGCCGAAGGCTGGGAGGTGTATGTGGATGGCTCGGCCACCAAGGATGGAAACGGGGCAGGCATTCTCATCAAAGCAGACAATGGAGACAAGTTCGAGTACGCAGTCAAATTCGGATTCTCGGCATCAAACAATGAAACCGAATATGAAGCTGTTATCCTCGGAATACAGATGTGTCTAGCTGCAGGGGCTAATTCTTTGAAGATTAAGTCGGACTCGCAACTAATTGTGGGTCAGATAAACGGGGAATTTGAAGCCAAAGAAGACGGAATGAAGATGTACTTGAACAAGGTACGAGAGCTTTCCCAAAAACTCAAACATTTCTCCATAAGTCACATCCCTCGGTCTGAAAACAATCAGGCCGATGCATTGTCTCGCTTAGCGAGCTCAGCCGAGTCCCTCGAGCCTCGGACCATCACATGGGAGGTACTTAAGGAGCCTAGCATCAATGAACAGTCCACCATGCCCCTAGATCGGGGGGCAACCTGGATGGACCAGATAGTTCGATACCTTCGGGATGAGCAACTTCCTGACGATCCAAAACAAGCTGACAGGGTCAGGACTCAGTCCCGATGGTTTGAGTGGTATGAAGGCAGACTCTACAAGAAGTCCTACACGCATCCTCTGCTTCGGTGCGTGACACCGGATGAAGGGGACTACATCCTTCGGGAAATCCATGAAGGGGCTTGCGGCAGTCATCAGGGGGCGAGAACCATGGCAGGAAAGGTCCTTCGGGCAGGATATTACTGGCCCACGCTCAGACAGGAAGCTCAAGACTTGATACAAAAATGTGAAAAATGCCAAAAGAATGACTCGATTCCTCATCGACCTGCCAATCAGCTCTCAGCCATTCTGCCCACCTTGCCATTCGACAAGTGGGGCATGGATCTATTGGGGCCATTCCCTCAGGCCTCAGGACAGCGGAAGTTCCTCATAGTTGCAGTTGATTACTTCACCAAGTGGATCGAGGCAGAACCTCTGGCGTCCATCACTGAAAAGCAGGTTCAGCAATTCATTTGGAGGAACATCATCACCCGATTTGGGATACCTCGAGTTCTTGTCACTGACAATGGGAGACAGTTCGTCAGTGAATCCACTAAGGAGTATTGTGCTCGGTTCGGCATCAACATCCGAGCAACTTCAGTAGACAGGCCTCAGACCAATGGGCAAGCAGAGGCTGCCAACAAGGTCATTCTCCGAGGAATTAAAACTAAGTTGGAAGGCTCCAAGGGAACTTGGGTCGATGAACTACCCGGTGTCCTATGGTCGGCTCGTACCACGACTAAAGAAGCTACTGGTCATACACCCTTCTCCTTGGTGTATGGCAGCGAGGCAGTCTTACCTGTAGAGGTCGGGATACCATCCCCTCGGGTCACATTTTACAATCACGACCAGAATGAAGAGTATAAGAAGATCGATCTCGACCTGTTACCCGAGACTCGGGGCAATGCTTTGCTAAAGTCCATCTCCTACAAACAGAAAATCACAAGGTACTTCAATCAGCGAGTTAAGGCTCGGGAGATACAAGTAGGAGATTGGGTTCTTCGGAGATTCGAAGCAACAGGTCGGGAAAATCACTTGGGCAAACTCAACCCCAACTGGGAAGGTCCTTATCGAGTTACAGAAGCGGTCAGGCCCGGAACGTACAGACTCGAGGACACTGAAGGCAAGGCCCTTCCTCGGCCTTGGAATGCAGATAACCTGCGCAAATACTACATCTGACGGTTAAGACTTATTGTTTTTTATTTACATTTTAAGCTGTAATACGACAAAGCACTCGCTCAGGTTTTCCTCACCGGATCCCTGACCGAGCATTGCTCAGTCAGCCCTGCTATGACTAGCACTTGTTGTAATAAAAGCGTTAATAAAGTCTTCGTTTTGCGCAATTTTCATGTTTCTTACAAGTTTACCCTCGAGATTAACATGCTCACCTTAGGGGCAAACTGCGCTCGGGCACCCCATTGAAAACAAAGTGAACATGCCAACACTCGGGTCAGGTGCAAGTAATAAAGCAAGTAAAACAATCAGAAAAATGAACAAGGATCAACACTCGGCAAATGAAGACTGAAAAATTTGCGTTCAAAAACCAGACTCAGCTGGCAAGTTAAATATTCATAAATTAAAGCCAGGCTCAGCCGGCAAAATATTTGAGTACAAGGCCGGGACTCTACCACCGACCACATAACTTGGAAAATGATAAAGATACAATTAATTTGGTCAGGAACAGAGACCAGCAGAAAAAGCAGAAAAAGCATAAAATAAAAGCTGAGGCTGAAGGAGGCAAGCTGAAGGCTGAAGAGGCTATTCAGGAGAGCTGGCAGATAATGCTCCTGGCCATCCTCGGGCTCCTTGGCTGGAGCAGAATGTCCCGAGGCCTGGCCAGCCTCAGCTCCCCCGGGCCTGAAGAACCAGGCAGCAGCGGCAACAGCAGAGGTAGAGCAGCAGCGGCTTCCTGGCGGAGTTTGGCGAGGCTTTAGACTCCTCTCCTGCAAGGCAGCAAGCTCTGCAGCCAGCAGCTCGTCATACTTTTGGCGCAGTGCAGGCCACTGCCCCGTACAACAGCTGAGACGGCTGACTCGAGTTTGCCCATAGCATGGTCAACGCCAGTTTGGAGGATTCCCGACCCAATTGGATCTTGTATTTACGACCTCGGGAGTCGCAAACCGCGTCAACCATGGCCTTCCCACCATCGGCCAACTTCTTCTTCTCCTCCTCGAGAGATTTTGTTCAGACCGTCGATAGTGGCATTCCTCCTCTCTATGGTCCTCCACCTCCCTCTCGGCCAGCTCTTTGGCAGCTGTGCATTCCTTGTCGAGCTCCAGCCGGGCATCTTTCACTTCTGCAGCTCGGACTTCTCCTCCTGAAGAGCTAGCAGCTCCTTGTCTTTCTCCTGGATGACGTTTGTCTTCCGGGCCAAGGATTTCGTGTTCGCCCTATGGTGCAAGGACAAAGGAGTGCATCGAACCAGTCAGCTGCAAACATAAGTCTTGTTAGTCAGGCAATGGTGAAGCTTAACATAAGAAAATCACAAGTATAATGCATCCGGAAGACGACATACCTCCAGCCAAACCTTCTGCAGCTCCTCGGTCTCCCGAGCCCGAGCCTCGGCCTTCTGAAGCTCCGAGAATCCTCCTGATGAACCACCTCCTTCAGGGAGGATTGGCCCTCTTCTGCTTGCCCCTATCATCCAGTTGGGTCAGGGGGATCACAGCTTCAGCCTCTTCCTTCGGGCTCTTCCTCTGGGAAGGAGTAGCCACATCATCAGATGGATCAACGTTGAGGCTCGGGTCGAAGCTCTCGAAGTTGTCCACCAAAGTAGGACCAGGAGGAGGGACAGAAGGGTGCTCTTGGTCAAGGTCGGTCTCCTTGACACCCTCCATCTCCGAGGAGGATTCTTCTTCGGTTCTGCAAGGCAAGATTGTGGGGAATCAACTAAGTATAATAACCCGGCAAAATAAAGGAGCAATAGATTATTACCTCGGGAGCACTGGGAATCGAGAGATTGCCCGACTGCATCTCGTCAGTCAGCCCAGCAAACAAGAACTCGGCTGCATCAATGACTCCTGTCATCTCCAAATTGCCGAAATCGACCAGCCTCTGCAATAACAATACAGTCAGACTCCATACAAGTGAGTGAAACAACAATATAATTACAAGTCTTAAAGCATCGGAAACCCGAAACAGGACCCTACCAGGCGACATCTTCTGACTCAAAACGGCACATAGCCAAATAATGCTCGTTCTGCAAGATGTCACAGTCAGGTAGCCAGTCCTTGATCAGTCGGGAAAGGCATAAGGCTCCTTGTTAGCCCACTGCCTCTCCCTCAGAAAGAAGAACGCCACCACACCCGGTGGCATTCATAGGTGGAACATTGTAATTTAAAATCAAGTTAGGACGATTAAGTGTCCTAACTCGAGGAAAATCCCAGGCCATAGGCCTGTAAACAAACAGAACTCTCTTCTGAAGCCTTTCCAGCTCGATCGTGTCCTTCCCAACACCTTGTACGGCTTCCTGCACTGGAAGATCCACCATCCTCGGCCATAGAGCTCCCCTTGACACTCAGATAATTTGAAAATGTTTCGAAAAAGGTAAGTCGGGGGTTTCTGCATCCAGTTGCAGATGAAAAGGAAGGCCACAATATTGGCTATCAGTTGGGCATCAAATTGTGAAGGGCGAGATTGTAATGTCTAGAATGACAGGAATGAAAAGGGTCGAGTAAGAATCGAAGACCCATCTCCAGGTGCCCTCGGTAGATGCCTACGGTGCCCGGAGGAGGAGATGATCGACTGGTCGAACTCCGGGGCAATGTACCGAAGGAGAGGGATAAATAATACTTCGTACTCTCCCAGAAGTGCAACTCCTTCAGCACCGTTGCTGATAGTGTCTCTCGATGAAGAAGAGCCAGGCCCCCTCTCGTTGTCTGGGACTCGGGACCGAGGTAGACTCCAGCCATTCTGTCAATTTATAAGTCACTATTATTTCTACAAATTTTCTACGAAATTGGGCCACAATCATTACCCTTACTCCTACACACAGTGATCTCCAGGGTCGGGGGACTCCTTCTAGTTCCTCTCCCTCAGGTTCGGGGGTCAAAGGGGAGTTTGTATCGGGATACCATCTAATATGTGCTGGTCATGAACTACACTAGGATAGTGGCACCATCAGCAGGATGGCATTATCTAAGTACGGATCCCATCTACAAGGTCAATATACATACTCCTGCACCGGGGCTCATCCACTACAACCGTACAGGAGGGATATTTACAGATTCTATTTCTAAAGGTATATCTACAGATTCAATTCAAATGGGCATGTCATCTATTAGTTCAAGCTCGGGCATATCATCTAAATCAGATCCTGGCAAGTCATTCGGGGTCTCTAACTCGGGAATCTTCCGAGGCTATACTAATGCTAAGGTTCAGGTCGGAGAAATACTAAACCTTGGGTCGGGGAATATACCATGCTATCATCAAAATCAGACTCGGATGGTAAGCTAGCCATCATACAGCATGCAAAATACCTAAGTCAGAAGGTCAGAAGGTATTACGTACCTTAAAGTCGGGAAAAGCTAGAGAGAAGGACTTCCTCGGTGAATCCAAAAGACCACGACAGAATGTTGTTGCCCCGAGAGAGATGACTTCAAACAATTGCCTTTAGAGAGAGAAGCAGGACTCTAGAGAGAAGAGAGAGCAAATCTTTAGGAGAGAGAAATAAATATTTGGGGAGAGAGAAGTGAAATGCAAGAATGGAAAGTGTGAAAATGAAAGGAAAGTGCTACTATATACAAAAGGAAGGTGAACAGTTACCTGAAAACGTCATACGTGGTCATTAATGATAAACGACAAAAGCAAGGTGACCAGGTTCATCAACCCACCTCGGGAAAGGAAAAGTCACATTTCCCGAACATCGACACTTGTGCAAAATTTTGATGCAATGTAACTTCTATCATTCCCACTTCAACTCTCCATCTCCCAAGACATCACACCCCGGGATCCAAGGAAAGAATCCTCCTTTCCCGGGGATGTGTATCCTCATAACCCAAACAAATTACCTACCTTTCCCGGGGCTTGTACCCTCGGGATCCAAGGAGCTATCCCTCCTTTCCCGGCTTGTACCCTCGGGATCCAAGGAGCTATCCTCCTTTCCCGGGGCTTGTACCCTCGGGAACCAAGGAGCTATCCCTCCTTTCCCAGGGCTTATACACTCGGGATCCAAGGAACATCCCTCTTTCCCGGGCTTGTCCCTCGGGATCCAAGGAGCTATCCCTCCTTTCCCGGGGCTTGTACCCTCGGGATCCAAGGAGCTATCCTCCTTTCCCGGGGCTTGTACCCTCGGGAACCAAGGAGCTATCCCTCCTTTCCCGGGCTTGTACCCTCGGATCCAAGGAGCTATCCCTCCTTTCCCGGGCACATGCCTTCGGATCTACGGAGCGATCCCTCCTTTCCGAGGATGGACCTCGGGATCCTAGGAGCTATCCCCTTTTCCCGGGGCTTGCACCCTCGGATCCTAGGGAACCCCTCCTTTCCCGGGCTTGCACCCTCGGATCCAAGGAGCCATTCCCTTTCCCGGGGCTTGCACCCTCGGATCCTGGGGAACCCCTCCTTTTCCCGGGGCTTGCACCCTCGGGATCCAAGGAGCCATTCTCCTTCTCCCGGGCTGGCACCCTCGGGATCCTAGGGACATCCACCCTTTCCCGGGGTTGTACCCTCGGGATCCAAGGCACAGACAACTCGTTTTCAGCACTTCGAAATCAAAGATCATTGCCCCTGTATTCAAGAATATTGGGGCTTATTAGCCCCCGGAATGTCCAGTCATCCGGGGGCTATTAGCCCCTCGGGCTCGGCAATCTTGGGGTTTATTAGCCCTCGAGAAAATGAAATCCTCAAGGCTCATTAGCCCCTCGGGGCTCGGGAAGCTTACTGCTTATTAGCCCCTCACCGAGAACTACACTTAACCCACATATAAAAATGCCTAGGTGACCTACTCCGATTAGGAGACACCGTCTCGGCACGTCGTTGTCGTGGACCATCGAACAAGCAGCCTGACCGGCTCCTTGGCTAAATCCCTGACCGGGTACCTCCAGCCTTGTAGGCTCGAGAGAACACACAACCAGACCAGGAGGGTTAAGCCTGATTCCGCTTGACACCTAACCTCCTCGGTCCTCGGTATAAGTATCAAGCGTGGGGCTAATTGTCCCTGCCCAATGGTCAGGCGCCGCGTGGCTGCAGGGGGTTCCCATCACAGCCCAGAGAAAGGGACATGTGGGCCCCACAGAATAAGGTACCCACAATAAGGTACAAGGCAAAGTCTGACATGTGTCATACTTCTGTCCCACATTGCTTAAACATCAAAAGCTTGTCCCACATTGGAAAAGCATCAACAGTCAACCTCACCAAACCCTATAAAATGGAGTTGGTGAGTCTACTCCAGGTATCTAATTCTGAACCCACCGAGTCTAGTCTAGCACTTATAACTAGCTTACTCGACCTTCAGTTAGGTCTCTTTGCTGACTTAAGCATCGGAGGGGCTTTTCCCGGAAAYCCCCCGGGGTAGTCACCTTTGTGTGTTTTGCAGGTTAGCCGGAAGAGACCAAGTGTCCATTCTTAGGACAACGACGGAAGCACGTACGTGCCAGCTGTCATCCCCAGTCACATTTACTCACCCCATTCTTCTATTGTATTCTCTATTAAGTTCCTTGAACAGGAACAACACCTTGTGTGAGACGCCTAGCTTTATGCTTAGGGGGAAGTGTATTCAATTCACTTACCTACTATCGTCCCCAGTAATATTCGAAATTTCTAACTTCTCTTGTTGCATTCYGGTGTGTTGGGGATTGGTTATGAAACAGTTTCTCAAACTGTTTCGTTTGTTCAGAATTATGGGTTGTCTCAGTTTCATAGCTTGCGTATTAATCTGTCTATTATGCTTGCAGGTTTGTGTGATGAGATAATTATTTGGATGGTTGTTTGTCATCATCAAAAAGGGGAAATTGTTGACTCACTAGTTTTTATGATGACAAACATTATCTTTGTTGCACCTTAAATTTATAATTGTTGATATATTTTGGTTGGTATATACTTGGTTGTGTTATTTGATATTCATCTATTATGATTTATGAAGCTTGATTAACAAGCTTTGAACAATAGCAAAGGAAACCAGACAGCGGAATTATTTTCAAAATTTTGAGCACCAATTTCATTTACCCCTGATCTTACATTTTTAAAATCTACACCAAAACAAGCTTATTGTGTTTGACTGTTATTTTCTCCAACACATCATTAGTTAAAATCTACACCAAAACAAAATAACAAAAATTAACAGTAAAAACAACACTGTTCCACTACAAATTTAATTCTTTCAGTCAAATCCAACTCACAAACATTTCACTCACATCACTTAGATTTCATTGTTGAACAACAAAAAAAACTAAGTTAAAATCCAAAATGCCAGTTCACAATGAAGAATTGATAATTCCCACATCCAATTAGCACGACACTCCAACTTAGAAAGACTGAAGTTAAGTTTTTGAGGAGAGAGAATCAGAGAATGGAGAAAGTTTGAGAGGAGAGAGAATGTGACTATTTGATGTTTCACTGTTTCAGAAACAGAAAGCGAAACATTTAGGATTACATAGGATTTTATTTAGGGGGTTTAGGAATAAAAATATATCTATAATTCACTACAAAATTAAGCATTAGGAACGGAGTGGATGCGTGGTTAGAACATGATACCGTGATTTTGTTTCATAGTTTACTACTTCGAGTCTTACAAAACAACATTTTTTTTTGGAATCCTTAAGCTATAACATCGAAAATTTTGACATTATTCAAAATAATTTTAACACAACAAACTGATCATCCTGTTGTTCATTGTGTTAAAATAAATTTTGATTAATTTGCTCGTTTACTGTGTTAAATCTCTTACTCAAAATACGTGAAAAGTCAATTGTTGAATTTATTTTGTTACGGTTTACCATAAAGTAAACTAAAACAAGTTCAGAAGAACACATAACATGAAAAAAAACAAGCACGAGCATCATAATTTATTCAATGAAACTTTGATACTACCAAGCACTAGAGTATAACTAGATTTTTATGCATACTATTCGTGCCACAATATTTTGAGAAATCGGGATTGCATAAAATGATGGACGCTGAGGTATTGCGGTGTGTTTGGACCGTTTTCTTAAAGATCCTCCTCGTGTTGGGAGTTACTCCCTTGAATCCCTTGATACACATGAGGAAAATTCTCTTGGGAGCCAAAATTTGCGGGAGGATTTTGCGACGATATCATTCCTCAATTTTGAAGGAATTGTTGAAATTGACGGTTGTTCAAAAGTGCATCGTCTAAATCATTTAAATTGATTGTGAAGTTGGGCTTGTTAGGATAAATTTCTTCAAATTGATTGAAAATAATAACTACCCAAACGATAATAATTTTAAGGGATATTCCTACTGGTATACCCGAGTTTTGGCGAAATCCTAGTGGTATACCTAAGTTTTTTATTTTTCCAGGYGATATACTTGAATCTAATATCTCAATTGTAACTAAAACATCCATTAAACCATAATTTCAATTTAAAATTAAAATTAAAATTAAATTAAAATTAAATCTAATTTTAAATTTAAATTTAACTTGAATTTGAATTTAAATTTAAATTTAAACCTTAATTAACACATTAAAACATAAAAAAGAGAAAAAATAAAAAAAATTGAATTTTTTTTGAATGTTTGATGATTTAGAGAAAAAAAAAAGTATAATTCTTAAAAAATAGATTTGCCAAAAATGAAGTCATTGTTGGAAAAATAAAGATATCGCCGGAAAAAGTGGTTAACGTCGGATAATGACAATTCGATATGGGTAAAAAAAATCAAAAGTTAACAATTTTGGGCAAAAAAAAATGTAATATCTCGCAAAACTGCCCAGAAGTGGATAGTTTTAATTTGGACAATTTTTTTCTGTGAAATTATTCATGATAACCTCATACTTTCCATGTTTTTCACAAATAACCCTTACCTTTATTACCACTTCCCAAAATGACTCTAAACAAACCTTTTACATAGAAAAAGGTTAATTAGCAATGGAAAACAATGGAAAAAGAATAAAATAGAAACTCTTCATAAGGGAATACAAATGCCACTACAAAAAAAATCGATTTTTAGCGATTGACGAAATTCGTGTTAGCGATCGAAAAATCAGTCGTTAAAACGATTTAGCGACTGGGGCGACCAAAAAACTAGTAGTCGTCAAAAGGCTAGTCGCTAACCAATTTTAGCGACTAACTTCTGAGTAGTCGTCATTTTTGCGACTATTTGGCGACTACCTTGCGACTAATTTTTTTAGCGACTGCTAATGTGTGTTATCGACTGAAAAAGTGTATTGTCGACTGATTTGATAGTCGCTAAACAATGGCGTTTTCAACTTTGGCAACTAATGCTAAAGATGGCGACTAATTTTTTTTAGTTAGCGACTAGTGAGTTAGTCGCTAAAAATGGCGACTACTATAAAGTATAACTAAATTAGCGAGCACTAGAGTAGTAGAGTATAACTAGATTTTTACGCATACTATTTGTGCCACAATATTTTGAGAAATCAGGATTGCAGAAAATGGTGGAGGCCAGGGTATTACGGTGTCTTTGGAACGTTTTCTTCAAGATCCTCCTCGTGTTGGGAGTTACTCCCTTGATACACATGAGGAAAATTCTCTTGGGGGCCAAAATTTGCGGGAGGATTTTGCGACGATGTCATTCCTCGATTTTGAAGAATTGTTGAAATTGAGGATTGTTCAAAAGTGCATCGTCTAAATCATTTAAATTGATTGTGAAGTTGGGGTTGTTTGGATCAATTTCTTCAAWTTGATTGAAAAATAATAACTACCCGAACGATAATAATTTTAAGGGATATTCCTACTGGCATGGTATACCCGAGTTTTGGTGAAATCCTAGTGGTGTACCTAAGTTATATATTTTTCCCATCGATATACTTGAATTGAATCTAATATCTCAATTGTAACTAAAACATCCATTAAACCTTAATTTAAATCTAAACTTAAATTTAAAACATCAAAAATTTAGATTTAAATTTAATTTAAATCTAAACTTAAATTTAAACCTTAATAAATACATAAAAAACAAAGTATTAGGTACATACATAGAATGCACAATAAATTTACTGTACATCAAATTATAGTTACCTTTTAGTTAATTTAATATAGTAACTTTTTTATCAATGTGACTCTTATTATTTATCACTATATTGATGTAAAGTGAAAATGGATTACTATACGACTGATATAATGGGTTACTATATAGATATAAAGGGTCACATGCTTGATGCACAATAAATGTATTGTGTATCTGATGCATATTTCCATGTTTTTCACAAATAAGTAAATAGCCCTTACCTTTTTCACCCCTTCCCAAAATGACTCTAAACAAACCTTTTACAGAGAAAAGGGTTAATTAGCAATGGAAAACAATGGAAAAAGAATAAAATAGAAACTCTTCATAAGGGAATACAAATACGCGCAGAAATGACCGAGCACTCTACAAAAAGATGTGATCAATCAAGATTAATAATTATTCGAAAATCTATCATCAATCATCAAGAGGTACCAACACCACACGTTCAAGACAACATCACAAGATGTCTCAATAATTACAAAGCCCAGTGTGTCTATACACATCTATTCACATGTATGCGCGAGTAATCCAATTAAAAGTAACTACACACCTAAACTCGAACGTTACTACCCGTTCCGATGATGTATCATTATATTCGGGTTCCTGAAGCACTTGAATACGGACCACTTTTGAGCTTGCCTTCTGAGCCGCCTAACACATTGAGATCTTCAAAAAGTCTGTAAGATGGAATATACGGCTTTTGCCCTGAAGAAGGGATACCAGCAGTACCATTATTCAACACTGGAATGTTTCCATTCATAGCTGTCCCATTGCCCATCCTTGAAGGAAATGAGTTGAGTTGTTGAAGTGACCGCCCTCCTTGCATTGGCATTGAGGAACCATTATTAACTGCCTGTGAAGTTGAATAAAGGTTTCCATTTATGGATTGCTGGTTCTGGAAGGAATTTGAATGCTGCAACGAACGAGTGCCTTGCATTGGAAAAGTAACGCCAGCAGCTTGTTGGGTGGGATACATCGGTTGATTTCCGTACTGTGGATAACCATTTTGTTGCGACCAAGCTCCTTGCATTGACACAGAGGAATTGTTCAGATTTCCTTGGGATGCTGGATACAAGTATGGATTAGACCCTAGTACTTGATTGTTGCCATAACCAGACGTCGCCTCCCATGGAGGTGGTGGATAACTAGAAGAATACTGAGAGTAACCATGGGAAAATTGTGGTGGCAGCTGAGATTGCATTGACTGGTATTGTGGTTGAGGCTGCGGCATAGATGGAGTCATTTGCTGGGGTTGGGATTGAGGCTGAGCCCATGGCACAACATAACTGCTCATAGATGTCTGAAAAACCAGCAAGATATGCAGTCAATTTTTATATCAAAAATAATCATAGAAGTGACCATAGAAGTAACATCAATTAAATAAAATAAACCAGAACACAGATGAGAGATGTTTCTCACTTTGTCCCATATAATTTAATCACTACAGTACTGAACTGCAACCAACTATTTCTGCATGATAAACCTGTCATTTGATGTACTATGTGGCACAATAAATGTTGGCTATGTTACATATTTACATATACTTTTGTCACTTTCATTTTTTTAAGAACTTGTGAAAAGATAAGACTTGTTTATCAAGAATAGCGGAAGTTCATACAAGTACATGGACAGTATGCATGAACAGCTAAAGAGAGTAAGGTACCTCAAATGCATCTTGTGCAGGAGCTGATTTTGGAGGTTCGGGAGTTTCAGGGTTCGATGGACTTGTCAGTACAATGCTCAAAAGGTCAATAAGATCCTGCTCCTTAGTGCTGCTAGTTGGTGTTGTAGGTACAGGAGCATCAAATAATACTAATGCATTATTGCTTCCACTGGAAGAGGCTGCATCTTCATTAGAACTCATCCCAGCACTATTTGAGGCTGCGGATGTTTTTGTGTGCCTGCAAGATTACTAAGTTATATAAAGTGATCTCAATTTAATCAGGTAAAGACTAGGCTGGTTGAAGAGTTAAAGCAAAAAAGAGAAGTACATATTGTGGTTTACGTTCACCTATCACACAGTAGAACAGACAAAGCACACCGATATAAAAGAGAAGCTACTAGACTGCCTTGTAAGTTGTGATTGAAAAGTATGGACGTGCATATTATATATAAAATGAGTAAAATGTCATTCATACTGAATATTTTAGATATGGCGACCCTTGAATATGAACAATGGATGTTGAAAAATTGGAGCATTCACCAAGGATTGACCTAAAACTCGACAAAATGCAACTGAATAGATATGGATAGAAGGAAATGGAAGAAAAGGAAGGAAAGAGAAAGGGAGGGCGCAATTTCTCTTGTTTGGGAAAAGGTTTGGGGAAGGAAGGGGAGGGTTTCTCTCCCTCTTTAATAAGCTCAAACTCTCCAATTTGAAGAGATTTGGAGGTAATATGAAACTCACCATTCCCCTCCCTGTCTCTTCTCTCCCACGGTCCCCACCTTCCTTACCCTCCTCCTTTGCTATCTAAACATAAGAGTCCAAGACTATTCTGAGAAAGTACCTTCGTGCAAGTAGTGCAAACTCATCCTCCTCTTCATCCTCTTCAGTCGGAGCCTGAGCCTTAGTAACAGGTGCATCAGAAGCTGGAGACTTGCCATTTTCCACGGGAGTTTTGTCTCCGGCTTCAATAGCTTTGGTATTAGAGTCGACTAATTCACTTTGCTGGACGATGGTATCTTTGTGATTTGGTAATGGGGAGCCAGAGGCTATTGCATCATGCCTTGCAATCGCACTTTGCAAGGAATCATTCATCTCAAGTCCCTGAGCTAGAAGTTCCTCATCCCTGCTAAGCAGACAGGACACAATCAAACTTTGTAGTCCACTAATACATGTAAAATATTAGTGAATTGACCATCCAAGAGGTTTCCACACATCAATATCATGAGAAGTAACAAAAAAAACACATTCAAACAATACTAACGTAGTGGTAGTGATCATTTGCATCAGCTTCTTCTGATTAGCACGGCAACGATCAACAAGATCTATGATAACTTCATCTTTCACAGACTGCAACCAACAAAAAAGCCATGTGGCCCATGAGGCAAAGTTTTGTAAGCTGTAAAAGGCATAAATCACCTAAGCTGATGCTTCTATATTTAACACAGATGCTTCCATACCATGCGATCATTAGGGTTAACAGCTTGGAGCATATCTTCCAGGAGATCCAATGCATTCCTCATAGAATCCAAAGTTAAAACACTGACCAAACACACAACACAAGCAATTGATTAACATAGTGTGTAAGAAGCTTAAAGCATTAGTTTCGCAAACTTCACATTATTAAACAATAAATCACTAAATACCATGTAACTAAAACTAAAATGGTACATTGGTACCTCAAGCTTTCAACCTCAGAGTTCATGGCTTCATCCAGTCTTCGTGAAGAGTTGGCAGGCATGCCGAAACCAGCTTGAGCCATTCTTGATGGATGAGTAACTGGTGGTGTAATCACAGGTGCTGAACGTGGCGATCGTTGGGGAAAATTAACGCCACAACGCTGCCAAGGAAAAATAAAAATTAGAAATTGACAAGTAAAAAAAAAATTAACATACCTAAAATCTAAATCTTCCAACAAATATCCCTACATGCAAATAATTAGTTGTTAGCTAATATAACTTCAATGCTTAATGTTTCCCTTTATTTAGCCAAGAAATAGAGAAGAACTGGAAACAATTTTAGGAAATTAGCATTGATACTTTTCGCAAATGTTCTTCAATTGATCCCATCTTTGTACCAAACCAAAAGAATCCCAACTTAAAGGGGGATGATAATGACGAAAGCCCATGAGAAACTTGTGATACTAATCAAGAGAATACCATCTACCTCCAAAGGTAGTAAACAACCTAACTCGGTCTCGACTCTCTCCACACATAATCCACCCACATGTACCCCTATAATGATACAACAATGGTTTTCTGATAAAGACAACCATCATAACAAATCAAACTCAACTACAAGTTCTACAAACTCCAGCATTGGTGGCCTGCTTATTTGTATGCAAAAGTTATGGTTATGGTTACTCTGCTACAATGCTTGGCTTTAGTCTTTAACAAGAAGTCAAGATTCAAGAACCATTGCATAATGTCTCATATTTATCCAGAATTTGAAGCATCTCTGCATCACCCACCCACCATCTTCCCCTCTGCCTATCTATATCATATTCACTCTCCCGAGTCCCAATTCGGTGGCACTAGGCTCTACCTTTTCATGTCCGACAGACTATTAATGTTTCTGGTTTACTAATGTTGAGGTCAAAACTATTAACCTGAACACACGCGCACGCACACACAGAGCGAGCGAGAAAACAGAAGGCCACAAAGTTCCAACATGAGTCCCAAAACATTGCAGGAAGAAGAAAAATCACCACTGAGATAAAAGCAATCAGACTGTACAATATTCTCTAAGGCCAAGTTTGGATAACAAATTGGAAGGGAAAGGGAGGGGAGGGGAATAGGAGGAAGGGGAAGGAAGGGAAAGTGGAGGAGATGATGAGCTCCATTTTCCATCCAAATCTCTCCAATTTTGAAGGGATTGTCTTTATTAAAGGAGGAAGGAAAATGGATCCCTCCCTCTCCCTCTCCTTCCCCTTCTCTCCCCAACGTGTTATCCAAACAAGGGAGCTTGACTCCCTCCCTTTCCTTTCCCTTCCCTTCCCTTCCTTTCCCTCCATTTTATGTTATCCAAACATAGTGTAAAAGTGCCCTTAGTTTCAAGACAAATAGAGGGAAATATTGAGCAATTACCCTCAATTCATCACAAGCCCAGAAATATTGAGCATATTTTCCACCAGGACCACCAAATGCTTCTTGCCATGAATCCAAAAGTGCCAAGATTTTCTCTCTTACATGCATATCTGCCTGAAAAATCAATTTGAAAGCTCAATAAATTAGTCCAAAAGATGATATTTTTCAAAAGATTTGACCCTACAGAGTATGACAGGCAGAATGAAACACCTTATCAATTCAAATATACATAATAATATTATTATTTTGCATGAGTCGGAATGGGATTATAGCTATGATTGATTGATTGATGAGTCAGAAGGATGCACTTACAAGATAATTTTAAGTAAGTACTCAAAAGAAAAATTAGAGAGACACAACACATTTGTTCCTTCACAAACCTAAGTCCTAAGCCTTCCTCATTCACTAATATTTATCCTCAGTTGAACAATATACATCCCAATCTTACCCAAAAAAAATATAAAAAATAAAAAAGATCTTCATGTTGCTAACTTGCTATACTTGCTTAATTCCTTAATCAACTAATCAAGGCATTCAAGGGTGCACCCTCATCAAAGTGAGGTATACTCAATGAAAATAATGCTCATAGGTTTTAGCAACAATTTCCAGAATAACAAACTAACAAAGATTTATGCGCCATTGTGAGACTATTTAGTGTCAATCAAGAACCTCATGAAAGCACCTCACAGGCTCACATGGCCTAAAACAAGCATTTAACTCTTATCACCTCGTGCCTTAGCACCTAGTTCCGTTTTATTGGAATGGTTGCATTAAAAAAAAACAAATTACTGAATAGCTCCCAAAAAGAAATTAGACAAGAATGTAAGCACCAAAGGTCACACCAAAATTCCATAAGTTGTCTCTTCACATACAAAAGCAGAATCACATTTTTGTGAACAGCAGCACATCAAACAAGAGTTTCCTGGGCAAACTTGGTTAAATATATAGAGCCAAAATTGAAATGGGATCATGTCAAGGAATGTCTTCCTATCTACATCTAATTGATTTGACAGTGCCATACATCACTCCATCCTCCAGATAACTTGATCAGCAAGTAGAACCTTAAAGCACAACACTTGAAAATGACAGCTTATCCTAGCATAGATTGAAGAAGCCATGTAATCAAACAAAGAGAGCGCTGCGGGATCATGTGCAAGCACTGCAGAGAACACATCAGTCCATAGTGGCATACTGCACACTTAGGTGGCTTGATCATTTCCAGCTAAAGGAGAAAAGGTTGTTATCCACTCATTCCATCATTCCTTTGCTTTAGTTTACATTACAACTAATGATAAAAGCATAACATCTCATTTCCCCAAATTTATAGATCACAAAACATAACTCATAACACAACATTTGATGATGTTGCCAGATTTTGGGTCATTTGAATCAGAAGCAAACAAAATCACTACCAAATTACCAAAAGCACCCACTTGCAATCCAATCAAGTATAAAAATGAAGCGAAACAAGAGCACCAAGAAGTGGCAAAATGACATTAAACATGTAAAAAAATAATAATAATAATAATAAAATAAAATTTAAATAAGCTTCAAAGCTGACCTTTTTCTTCACAATTTTGATCATTTCGTCCATTATTTTGCGCTCAGCAATGTGGTAGTGGATGTATTCACCACAATTCTTTACCATCGTCTCTAAAAGCTACAACACACCAATCAAAATCAGTTTGATTACAATAATAGAAACCAATTCATTGCCTCACAACCAAAGAAAGAAAGAAAGGTTCAAAATTATACCGTTAAAGTAAGCAATTGAACTTTAGGACTCTTATGCTGCAACCTCCTTTTCACTTCTTTCACCACATCTTTCGCTAACCTAACAATTCAACACAAAAATCATCAATCAAATTCATCCGTAACACCATTTCACCCTCAATTGTTTGGATATATAAAAAAACTAACAAATCAACACACAAGCATATATGAACACAACGATAAAGTAACAACAAATTCAATTAATCTTAATACTAAAAAAAAATAACGAATTTTTCCGAAAACTGCAATATGAGCAGATTACTCATTCAAGCAATTCAAGCACCTCCGATGATCAACACTAAATTTGAAGTAAGAACACATATCAGAAAACAAGAAACTAAAAAAAACAATAAATTCTTCCGAAATTAATTTCCAAAAATAGCAATAATTAGCCGCAAAAGGAGAAAATTTCACATTCAGCAATTCAACTCAGAATCGTCAAAAAACACTCTGATAATCGAAAACGCAACATATTACCGCTAAATTAGACAAAATTAAACTAGAAAAACAACAAACAACACTCAAAATTGCAAAATTCATAATTTCAAAAAGTCAAAACTCAAAAACACCAAACAAAATTAAAAATTGTGAAAAAAATACCAGTGATTAGAATTGCAAAAATCACAAATATCGATGTTCATAGTCCAATCAGGACCAACAAGAAGCTCGCTAGTAGCCTTATCAACACGACTCGTTGCAGAACTTGACGATGAATTCGACGATATCGATAACGAAGGCAACATCTTTTTCTTCTTCTTCAATTTCTTCAACAAAAACAACAGAAAAAATAACTTCTTCAACAAATTTTTTTCCTTTTTTTGAGTTTCAAAGTGAAAATAATAATTTATTTAATTTAACTTTAATTTTTTGAGACGAGGAAGAACAATTAAGGGGGTTTTGTAGTGGATGAGAGAGAAAGGAGATGAGAGTTTTGAGGAGGTTGAATTAATACTAAAACAAACAAATTTTACTTGTAATTAAAATATTTATTGATTTATTTATTTATTTATTATTCTAATAATTTAACGATGTTGTTAACGGACGTCCATGTGTTATTTAAAACATAAATATATATCCTAATATAATATAAATATTGAAATAGCCAAAATTATGCATCAATTATTATTAATTTTTTATCCATTCGATGCGTACGGCTTTATTTCTATCTTATATTGTTTTAGTGTTTCGAGAAGTTTATGCATGAGATTTTTTTATAAATTTATTAATATTTAGATTCATTTAATATTTTCATTTTAAATTAACTTATCTAGCGACTCAATTACGTTCGTTAATTTTTGCCATAATCCAATAAGTTCATATTTTATTGTTTTACTATGATAGCTACTAAAAAGGAAACCCTTGAAAAGTGGTAAAGGAAACAGAATTTTGTGATCCTTTTTTATTTCCTTTTTTATTTGGATGAAAATTATGAGGAATTTTTTATATTTTTTATTTTGCTATTATTACCGGAAATTACGTTATTTCAGTTTCTGCTATTTTTCTTTGTTTTTTTTTTCTTTTTAAATAAAAAAACGAAGGTAATCAAAGTTGGCGTTCCAGTCGCAAGACTAGTAAAAGATGACACGTGTCCTATTCCCGCGAGTATCCGAAGCTGTAATAATGATGTGGCGTGAAATTCTACAAGAGAGCAATAGCAATTGATTAGGGAAATAATAATATTGCTTAAAATATAACTAGATTTCGCCGGTGCACCGTGCATAAAAAATAATGTACAAATTATAAATGTTTCACTTTATAATTAACTTTTATTGTACAATATATTAAATTTCGTACTATTAAATTTTAAGGGATATATATGACAATGTACAACTACATACACACTTTTATTATAGTCCCTCAACTATGAAGATACTAGCACTATAAGCACGCGATGCGTGCAATCGGTCAGTTTAAAAATTTATATTAAACAAATATTTAATTAGAAAAAAGTCATATAATTGGGTACAGTTTCAAATTAACAATTGCGGTGAGTTATTATGATTTTCAAMTTTTCGATGTAATTTTTTCTTTTCAATTGTATCTCTTAACAAAGAGATTAAATGATTAATTACATTGATATACAAATATTAATATTGATACATAATAATTTAATAAATATTTAATTAAATATGATTTTCAAAATAATTTGCAATGATTAATTGATTCACGTGAAAAATTTAGTCTATGTAATTAATGTATTTATATTTGAATTTTTTCATACTAATGAATTAAACTGTTTTCAAAATAATTTGCAATGTTTAAGTKATTCAATGGAATAAATTAGTCAATGTAATTAATGTATTTTTATTTTAATGTTTTTACACTAAGTAGTTTTTTTTTTATTATTCATGGAAAAAAATTAGTCAATATACCTTTTTTTTTATGTTGCTTAGTATGGAAAGTACAAAAAATAAAGAGTTTTTTTAATTAAGGGCAATTAAGTCTTTTGCATCATTAAGGGCGTTTACGTATTTTAATAGGGGGGGACACCATTGCTCCCCCCTTGGCTTATATAATAGAGATAATAGGAAAAAAATGTGAGAGGTTGTACAATATGATCTTTAATACTATAAACCTCATCAGTATATATATTATCCTAAAATGCATTATCCTAAAATGCATTCGGTGATAATTGATATGAATTACTTGGAGATTTTACTATTTTTTTAATATTACAAAAATATATAATGTCAAATTTTATTGTGTTGGAATAGTTGGGAACACAATCATTAATTACTTGTTTATACATCTAACATTGTGTCACTATGTATACCTTATTAAAGACTATGAGAATATTTTTTATACTTCGTATAAAAATATGTTAGAATTCAAATAAATATTATCTTTTAATGTGGTGAGTTTTTTGTATGTGAAAATGGGGAGTTAGGTGAAATTGGGTGGTTATTATTTTCTTGTGGTTATTTTTTTTTTTTTTTGAGAGGGAAAGTATATGGAAAAGATTACTTTGGAGGGAAAGAATGTGAGGACTTTGGTTTTGGATGGAAAACACGTGGTGAAGTGTTGAGGTGGTTACAAAGGGATACATTCTTTTAATAATATAGATTAGACATTAAATTTTCTTAAAACAAATCGATATAATATAGTTGGGTCTAATAAAAAAAATTGTAATTAGGAAATTATTTAGAGAAAATGTTTGCTACAATTAGAAGGTTTTATACTTTTATTGATAAGTAACGATCAGACTCGAAAAATTTTCAAGTGATTTTGTTGTTGTCACATACTCACATGTTGAAGATGTGCTACATGAGAACATCTACTACATCCGAGATCGACAAAACACATAGTAAAACAAAAGCAAACACACTTAAAATTAACTTAAGATCGATCCAAATTTTAAGACCAACTATGTCTCAATACGGTGTAAATTTTAGTTTCTCATATTTACTATTTACAATCAAATATAAATTTGTGTCTCGTTGTGCTATTATTAGGGGTATTACATTTTCAAGTATTGTGTGCATTAAAGTAAATTATTATACAAATATGTCAAAACAAACAACTTTCTCCATATTATGAAAAATAACAAATACTCAGTATTATATGGTTGATACACTTCAACATAACACATAAAGTTGGTTAATGATTGAAATTTATTGAGATGGGTTTGAGAAATAAAATTTTAAAACCCTAAAAGTGCTGCATAAGATTTTCATCGATCACCTACAACTTATCATAAAATTACTTTATCATTGAGCTAAAAGGGTTCAATTGGCCTCAATTACTTCAAATTTTGGTCTCATGTCTTAATGATTTTTTTTTTTTGGTTCAATGATTGACCTATAAACTAACCTATCAACTTACTAAGAAAATGCACTACTAGTTAAGGAATACAATTATACAAGGAATAATTAATGTATAAACATGTACCTCAACTTTTATGACTCTATAATTAATCACATCAAATCAAGGATAACGATCTAATTAAAAAGATCATATATATTAGTATTAATTAATAAAATCATGTCTACTTCAACTTAATTAATTAATTAAGATAATACAATACCAATTTTTATAGAGAGCGAGAGCCCATATCAGTATCTTCAACTTTACGAAAAATTCAAATAACTAAAACGTATTTGAAATCGAAAAATCGAAATTAGGTCTATCTTGTGATTGACTCCATCCCCCCAAAAGAGCTCCCTTAGCTTGTTGTTAACTTTGTGGCTCCATTGTGCATTAATCACATCTTGCCATCCAAAATATTCAAGCCTATATATAATATATAGGTGAGTGTACAACGGCTCCTTGAGCATTGCGAGTGTTATTATTAATTAGAGTACATACAAAAGTCCAACATTAATACAACTTGTACCTTGTATTAGCTAGATAGGCTGCTAGTATGAATCAACTTTTCTCTTCATTGACTCATGCGCCGCCCTAATTTATATTATACCTCCTCCGTTTAAGATTACTCGTTATGTTTTTTATTTAAAAAAGTTTCAAATTTCTTGTAATATTTTTTTTTTTTTGACAAAAAATCATTTCGATCTGTCTCCTTTCACATGGTCCCCTTCATTCTTTCTCTTTTGTTTTCCAAAATTTGTCTAAGATTCTATGATTTTTGAATTGTAGCAAGTATTTTTATTTTTATATAATAAAGTACACGAGTGGAACCCTGCACAGATCCTATCTCAGAAACTGTGCAGTGAGGAGTGGGGGGATAAACCCCGACATATTGCTGGGGTATGGTGAGATTCGATCCCCGATCTAAGTCGAGGAAAATAGCCGCTCTACCACTGAGCTTAAGCCAACATCTCAAAAGTATAGCAAGTATTGTGAAACTGAGAAGTTGGATTTTCTGATTTTCCTAAACATCATATAGTACTAAGTTAATACTAACATAAAGTCAAGAATTGTGTCGTTTTCAATGGCCAACTTTGTCATGCATGCAATATCAAATTTATACAATAACCACCATCAACTTGTCTTCTTTTTTTAGCTTGGATGTGTCATTTTATTGTGACCAAGAAAGATTACAATTTTACGTTCAAAAGATGGATATGATAAATAAAAAAAATGTTCTTTAGTTTCTTTGATGGTGAAAGGGCACATCTTGTGGCCCAAAACATATCATATGTGTCATTGATGATAGTTATCATATATATTAGATATGTGAGTTTTCAAAAGAATGTATACTTATTGTTCAATGTTATTGGTTTTTTGGGATGTCGTTGTTTCAATTCCTTCTATTGAAAAATTTTCCTCAGATGTTAGTAGGCCGGAATTCACCTGCTTACGTGTCAATATTCTTGTAGTCGAAATTGTTATAAATAAAATTAATTTAGAGAACTATGTATTTTATGATTGAGCTATAACAAACTAGATATGGTTTAACAACACAAAACATCATCAGAAGTTAACATGAACCCTACTAGCAACGGGCTATAAATATAAAGAGATTGATGCCTAGTCCTCTAATCGATACTTACATCTACCATGGTGTGAGTATCCACTTTACTTGAAAAATTAAAAACAAAAAAACAATTTACTTCAAAAACATATATATGATAATAAAATGAGTAACACCTAAGACTTATAAAATGAAAACAACATAATATTTTCGTTGATGTAAGAATTTTCATTAATATTACCGATGATTTAATACATCTTTAATATGAGACAACACTTACATTCATCGTCCGCTAATTTTTGCTCAATTGAGCTCCCTTGTCAACAGGAGCTAGCAACACAGTTAGACCACTGGAAGACTAATAATGACAATTCAACCAACATTAGTGAGATGTAAAGGTATTTTCATAGCAGTTGAAATTATTGGAAAAATGAAAGATTCTTTCACATATGTGTGTTGTGGGGAAATATATATCTTTAATCTGAAGAAAGTCAACTAGTGCCATGCATAGATCCGTACTGTTCTAGCTAGTCAAATAATAGGTTCATCATCTAGCCATTTGTCCCCAATATTGGGTACTCATCTTTTTAGCATTGCTTTCCTTCAGGTACAACCGTTAAATATTTCGGGTCGGATTGATAACAGATTCAAGTCTTGCTAATCACGGGTTGAGTTATTATTAAATTTCGAATCAGATCGACATTTGATAGCTCTAGTTACCATGTATTGTGAAAATATGAAGTACTACTTATCATTAAATATGTCGGGTCTGATTAACACAAATTAACAACAGATTCGAGTCTTATTAATCACGGGTTGGGTTATAATTAAATTTTGAATAGCCGAATTAATATTTGACGACTCTAGCTACCATGTATATTGAAAATACAGAGTACTAATTTAAGTCTCAATATAGTGAGGTGATTGCCACAAGATAGACTAAATTAAAGTTTTACCATAAAAATCCCTCTAATGCTCATTTTATATACGGAGTAATTGTTTTTGTTAATTAAAAAAAGTACCCAATAATACACTACGATTTCCATTATTTTCATATACAAACTCGTAGATAAGTAAATTAGTTTGTCACCGATACTAAAAACTACTAAATGATATCAAATCTTGTTCACGTCATTACATACTATGGTCTACTATGTCATGAGCTGTCATTCCATTGAAGTGGTCAATAATGAACCCAATTATCACTCTTCCTACTTTGATCAATCATCCAACCAACAAATAGTCAATCACTTCTAAGTTGGCACAGTTTAATGTAACTTATCATACAAGTAGTACATGAAACCCAAGTCAACGGTCGAATTACTTGTTTTGTTGTTCTTTATTCTCTGACTTTTTCTCATGTTTGTTCATCTAAATACTTTGTCTCATCAAAAGTCAAACCTTGCTTTTTACAAAACTTTCCTCAAAAAACATGTCTCAATCTAACAAATTTGAGCTTATATTTGCTGTTACCTTTTCCTTGATCATATGTCAAAATACAGTTGAATCAAAGTGCCATAATCATTGCAGTTTAGCCTTAGCATCATACTATGTATTACCAGGTTCAACCCTGAATCAGATATCAACCTACTTCAATGGAAATTCCACCTTGGTTGATGACATTGTAAGCTACAACTCTAATGAAATCAAGAACAAAGATGTTATTCGCTCGAATATTCGGATTAACATACCGTTCCCTTGTGGTTGTGTCAATGACACATTTCTTGGTCATGTGTTTAGTTACCAGTTCCAAAAGGGTGATACGTATGATAAGGTTGCAAGAAAAAACTATACTAACATTACTTCTTCGGACTTAATTGAGCAATTCAATGTTTATAGCAGGTATAATGTGCCTGATGGAGCATTTGTCAATGTTCCTGTTAAGTGCTCATGTGGGAGCAGCAGAGTTTCTAAGGATTACGGGCTGTTCGTTACGTATCCGTTACACCCCGGTGAGAGTTTGAGGTCTATATCTCAGCAATTCGATCTGAGTGAGAGTTTGTTGCAGGAATATAATCCAGGAGTGAATTTTAGTGCTGGAAGTGGTTTGGTTTTTATTCCTGGAAAAGGTAATGATCTTTCTTAACTTGATCATCCTTGCTACAACATTGTTGACTTTTAGAGTTTGCGTAGAGGTGACAAACAAGTTGTTCGGATTGGACTTGTTTTAAAGTCGCGATATCAGTCTGATCATTATTCTTAGCTTAGGATGTATCTGAAGAATTAATCAATGTTGGTTTGATGATCATGTCATATCGAGTATTGTTTGGGCTATAATGGTGAATGTGGATCTGAATATTGAACACGAAATCAACATTAGCTAAATTTTACAAGACTGCGGTTTAAGTGATAATTAATTAGCACAAGACTTTTGTTTTGATAGTGAAGTTTAATTCAGAGGATTTTAGGCAATGTAGTGAAATTAATAGATATTTTGAGAGTTTCTTGGCTGGTGACTAAATCAACATTAGCTAAATTTTCGCTGTGGTTTCCTATTAAACTGTCTGTCTGCTAACTAGTTCCTGTCAACTGATGTATAAGTCTTGACCTGTTAATTATTGTATTTGTATGTTCGTCTTGCAGACAAAGATGGAACCTACCCGCCTCTTGCAAGGTAGCCTCTTGTTCTCGGATTGTATTAGCCATTGARTTGACTCATAAACTCATGGATACTCAATGATTTTCCTTGTACATTGCTGACAATTGTTGTTGTTTTTCACCATGTTGCTTGTTCTCTTAATGGAAAAAGCGAAAGATCTGGTAATTGTTTTTTCCCCTCTTGTGGTCATTGTTTACGAATTCATTCATTCATATGCATTTATGAGAATACTGTCGTTTCAGTGGTCTATGATCATGAACTCAATTCTTTTCGTACCAGGTCTATCTGGTGGTGCCATTGCCGGTATATGTACAGCAGCAGTTGCAGTGATTGCTATGTCAGCTGGGCTGTATCTTAGATGCAGGAGAAGTAAAGACATAAAAGAGGCTTCAGTAGTACTCTCCGAGAAACCTGGATACCAATTAGCACAATCAGGTAATGCTCGCTGTTTCTGAGTTTCTCTCTCGCTCTCCCCCTCCTACTTTTGTTTCCTTACTGCTAGTGTTTGAGTAAAGAGGACAGAAGACTAAAATGCATTATATAGTGAACCATTTTGAGTTTCTCTCTCGCTCTCCCCCTCATACTTTTTTGTAAATTTGTTACGAATTCTGCTTCATTTTTCCAATGTACTGCTAAGCATACAGACAGATAACTTGAAGTCTTGGAAGTTGGAACAATGTGGAATTTCATATAGCGAGTGAACCATTTTGTGGCGACTGACATAGTGTGCTTGAAACTTTCTATTGAACTGCAGGTTCCATTAACTTAGGCCAATATACACCAGGGCGAGATGCTTCAGGCCAATACATGGGCAATTCTGTAGAGTTCTCTTATGAAGAGCTCGCACAAGCAACAGATAATTTCAACACTATCTACAAGATTGGTTCAGGTGGATTTGGAGATGTCTACTTAGGAGAGCTCAGAGGCGAGGTTTGCAGTCGCATTATTGTTCATTTTGCTATCTTCGCAAGTCATAAACTTTTCTGTCTTAGCATGATTATGTGTAAAATGATGGAGAGGCTCTAAACAGTCAACTAAGTACCTCCTTTTTGGATCATATTTTAATTTCAGAAAGCTGCGATCAAGAAGATGGATATGGAAGCCTCAAAGGAGTTTTTAGCTGAATTGAAGGTCTTAACTCGTGTTCATCACTTGCATCTGGTATGTAACTGCCTTTCTCCTGCAAAAACTACAGACTTGATCACCTCTTGTTTTGGAGTTCTTTTGTTTCGCCTTAGCTAAAGCCTAAAAGTATTAAAACCAAATGTATTCTGAAATCCTTTTGACACAACTTAATCGAATTGTTTGAATACCTTATTGTCAATATCATACTTACTGCAGGTCCGATTAATAGGATATTGTGTGGAGGATTCTCTTTTTGTGGTTTATGAGTACATAGAAAACGGGAACTTAAGCCAACATTTGCGCAGCTCAGGTGTTCTCACATTTCCGTGGCACAGATTTTATTTTAAACTAATACAAATATAGTTGCTAATAATTGTTTTGATTACTTGCATTCCAGAAAAAGATCCATTGCCATGGGCTTCCAGGGTGCAAATTGCCCTTGATGCAGCTAAAGGTCTCGAGTATATCCATGAACACACTGATTCTGTGTGCATTCACCGTGACATTAAACCAGCAAATATATTGATAACCAAAAAATTCCAAGCTAAGGTATTGCTGTCTGTTTGCCTCATGACTTGTTCGCCGTTTAACAGCTTATTTCCCTCACAATCAAGTCATGAATTGCAGGTTGCAGATTTTGGGCTGGCAAAGCTAGCTGAAGTTGGTAATGCTACTATGCCAACTCGCCTTGTTGGGACATTTGGATACATGCCACCAGAGTAAGTTCTCGCTTTGATTATCATCTATATTGAAGAAAACACCTACAAATTTCTCAATAAAGATTCCTTTGAATATTTTCTGGCATCAATGTTGCTAAAAGTAGCACATGTTATCAGCAAGAAAAGTCTACAGTCGGCTATAACAATCGTGCCAAAGACTGAGAGTTCTGGATAGGCCAAGAATTTGTTTTTCCTGTTGTGGCTAATCACTGATGATTATAACTTCATAATGATGAAAAGATTAAATAAGCATGACATTTTTGTTTTCTGTTGTTTGAAAATTAATAAAATCGCTTTGTTTAGGTATGCTCAATATGGTGAAGTGACACCCAAGATAGATGTATATGCATTCGGAGTGGTTCTTTATGAACTTATATCAGCAAAAGCAGCTATAGTGAGGGAAAACAGATTGGTTCCTGAATCAAGAGGTCTTATTGCACTGGTATGTTCGTTTTCCACATCATCTTATACAATAGTTGCTTGTCAAATGTGTGTTTACAGTAATTATACGAATAGACTTCATGTCTGAAAAATTATGTGAGCTTGGATGATTAATGTTCTCGATATAAGAAGAGCTGGCAAAATTTACTCTACTCGATTATGATTCGTTATGTAATGAAACTAAACCCAATCCTTTGACAGTTCACTTCATTCCTGCAAGGCTGAAAGGGCCTGCAACTGATATACAGCATATGACTGTACTCAAACACTGATTTTTTTTTTTTTTTTTTTTTTTATTGTGCTGCAGTTTGATGATGTACTGAATCTTCCTGATCCAAACGAAATCTGCAACCTGATTGACCCTAGGCTCGGTGATGATTATCCACTGGACTCAGTCCGTCAGGTGAGAACTCTACTGATCTCAACTGTCAACTTAGCCTATGTTTCAGAACTTCCTAAATCTGATAGCAACAAGCCAAGTAGCCAACAATGCTCTTGTTTATGTTACAGGTGGCTGAGCTTGCAAAAGCATGCACTAATGATAACCCTTTGCTCCGCCCAAGCATGAGATCAGTTGTGGTTGCATTAACAACTCTAACATCGGCAACTAAAAGCTGGGATATCGACACTTACTACAGAAACAATGAACTTCTAAACCGGGTGTCTGGAAGATAGGAAATCGCTGTCTAAACCACTGATCATGCAGAAGTTGATGCTAATTACTTTTTTTTGTGCGTGTCATTGCGCAGGGGCCATGCTAATCTTGTAGCTGCTTAGTTAGTGCTAGCTCATTTTTTTTTATAGCTGTTCAGAGTACATGAAACACAGGAACTGAGATCAATTTGTATGTAAATATGTCATTTATGTCTAATTTCCCGTCTCATGTAGAATTTTCTACTGTATGTAATTGATCTCTATTACACATTCAACTGAAATTCTATTCACAAAACCATAAAAATGGCGAATTAATTCTGTTATCTATACTACTGAGTACTGACTGTAATGTACTTACTTCTATGTTATTCAGGTTGTAAGAAACTAAGAATGACAGAAGAGAAGTAAATAGATGTCCAAAATGGAGCTAATCCGATCTTACAGTCCTAGTGTAGTTTAATTGGTGCCATTGTTGCATACTTGCATGCGTAAATTACATCCACAACGATGCAAACAGAGTAACAGGCTTTATCCACAATCAATTTTGAATTTTATCACTCGACATTAAAACATTATATGGTTCAAAAAGAATTTATCTCAATTCGATGGATATATTATATGGTATACGATTACATAATTTTTACACTTTCTCAGTAGCTAGATAATTTTGACGCTATTAACTTTTTAATAGCACGTCTTATCTAAATTATTTAAATTAATACGGTTTACAAACTCTTTATTAGCAAAAATCTTAACATGAGAAAAAACTACAAGAAACAAGATAGTAGAGTTTTACACTAAACTTTCACTTAAGTAGAGTTTAAGATGCCATGTTACTTAGGATGTTCATAAATTTAGATGATGAAATCTTCATCTTCCATTAAAATCCCAAATTTATTTCTGAGAAGAAGGAGAAAATGGGCACATTCTCCTTACAAAACAACATGGCATTACAACTTCAATCAGGAACAAGCTCTTCAAACCCTAAAAAAATCATGTCTTTCTTCAACCCCAGATTCAATTGATTCATCACAAATCAATCAAAACCCTCCTAAAACCCCTTCTCACCTTCTCAATTGCCTCATCAATTCTTTCAATTCTTACCAGTGTGACCCAACTCCAAGGGCTTACAATCTTGTCATCAAAACCCTAATTCGAAAATCCCAATTCAAAGAGCTCAAATTTGTGCTTTCTCATCTTGAAAATGCTGAGAATTTCGATACCCCGGAATGGGTTTTTGTTAATTTGATTAGGGTTTTTGGGGAAAATGGAATGTTCAATGAAGCAATTGATTTGTTCTTCAGAATACCCAAATTCAGGTGTGTTCCTACTGTACTCTCACTCAATTCTCTGTTGTTTATACTTTGTAGAAATAGAGAATGTTTGCGAATTGTTCCCCAATTGTTGTTTAAAAGTACTGTTATGAACATTCGAATCGAGGGATCGAGTTTTTCGATACTGATCAATGCACTTTGTAGAATTGGAAAGGTTAATTTTGCTATTAAGTTGTTGAATTACATGATTCATGCTGAATTTGACCCTGGTGGAAAATTGTTTTCTTTAGTATTGGCATCATTGTGTAGACAGGAGAGTGTAAATGTGACTAGTTTCGCCATAATGGGTGTCTGGGAAGACATGAAGAGGGTCGGGTTTTGCCCCGGTAAAGCGGATTTTTGTAATGTGATTAAGTTCTTGGGGAAACAAGGAAAGGGTAAAGATGCATTTGATGTTTTGTGTGAGATGAAAATGGAGAGAATTAAGCCTGATATAATGTCTTATACTATGGTTCTGTATGGACTTGTGGAAGAAGGTGATTTTTTTCGAGTAGAAGAATTGTTCGACGAAATTCTAGTTTTTGGTCTGGTTCCAAATTTGCTTATCTACAATGTGTACATAAAGAGCTTAGGTGAGCAAAAGAAAGCCGATGATGCGTATACAATGATCGGCTGCATGGAGGAGTTGGGTTGCCCTCCCAATTTGATTACCTATAATACGGTATTGGAAGCTTTTTGTAAGGTTGGGGAGTTGAGTAGAGCATGGGAGGTATGGCTTGAGGTGAAACGGAAAGGTATGCAATTAAATCAACACTCCTACAGCTTAATGGTTGATGCGTTGATTACTGGAGATGAAGTTGTTAAAGCTTGCAAGATGTTGGATGAAATGTTATCCAAGAGTTTCCTACCTTTGTCCTCTACCCTTGACAAGATTCTATGTAGTTTGTGCCATAAGGGACTGATTTTAGAGGCATCACAAACTGTTGAAATGGTTTCTGGTCGTGGTGTTTCACCAAGCCCTGTGTCGTGGGAAACTCTTCTTCATGGGTTGAAACTTAACCATGATCACGTGGACAATGTCTTAGCCAATGTGTTAACTTGCGCAAATTAATTGTTAACCATGATCATGTGTTCTTGTGGACACTGTGTGAGCAAGTTTCTTAACTTGCCTGAAGGTTAGGAGTAGATTTTCCAATTATCGAACATAATTTTGTGACAATCGACAATAGAACTGATGATTCGCTTGCTTCTGGGGTAACTGGTATAATGGAGAGGTCATCTGAGCAAATGAAAGAAGAGGTCTGGTCTGACACGATAGACTGCTCATGGCTGAAATAGTGAAATACGTGTGAGATTACTCAATTAATGGAGATTGGAATCAATCAGTTTTTTTTAATAATCCTGAATACTTGTTCAAAGAGAAGAGATCTGGAGTTCTGGACTAATACGATAGACTGCTCGTGGCTGAGATGCTTGGGATATTACTCAATTAGCAGAGGTTACAATTTAGAATCAGTTTCTTTGTATAATCCTGCACAATAGCCGTAGTATGTATAGACCATGCGAAGAAGTTATTACAACGACAGAGTCTTCAGTAATGTTTCAGACTTGATTACTTGTGTTGCGCCGTGCAGTGGTGGCTCGAACCGTCATCATACACGCATTGTGCATAGCTAAGAGCTGACAGAAGCTGGCATAGCTTTTGATTGCAAATGCTGCAGTGGTTCCATGTTTTATTTTTGGTTAACCTGTAGAACATTTTAAGGTCGCTCATAAACCACAGCATTGTAGATCCAAATTTAATTGTTATACTTTCTCGACAATTAAATATTTGCATGTACGCAATAAAGTGGTATTATTTGGGGGATATAAAAAAATCCGTTTTTCCAAACATTCACTTACGAATGGAGTATGTATTTCAGACGACTCGTATTATCTAAGATCAACATACAAACATATTTTCAGTTTCAGTTGCTATTGAATAAACGTGATAATTGACCATTCTGGATTGCTAAACGAAGTTCGTTTTTACTGGAATCAAAGTCCACATTTCGTGTGAACTTCCCATATTGCCCTTCAGATTCTTCMCCTCCGTAACCACCAACGCATGGACGCCTACGCAAGGCGTCCATGCCATTCAAAGTCCACATGTTTTTTACGTGGTGTTGGGTGGTGGTTGTTGGTGGTAGGGTGGTGTCAGGTGGTGGTTTTTGGTGGTAGGGTGCCTTGGGTGGTGGTTGTTGGTGTTGGGTGAGGTGTGTTGGGTGGTTAGAGAGGGGATTGGAAGAAAGGCGTGTTGGGAAATTCACACGAAAAGTGGACTTTGATTCTAGTAAAAGTGGATTTCGAATAGTATTCCCCTTGACCATTTTTATGCATCAACTTTCAAAGTAATCAACAAACTCTGAATATTTAGATCTTTAAGTGCTTCTAATCATTATCTTAACCCTTGACCCTTCCACTTCAACTTGTTTTGAATTTTGATCCATGAATTTCATTTCCTCGGTTTGGTTTATAATTTGATCCCTTACTCTCTTTATAAATAAGCATCCTTTCAACTTCGAGCTCGAGCCAAGCCAATGCCTTTAGCTGAGCCATGAGCTTAAGCTAGGAGCCGTTCTTTGATCTTAGCATTCAAGCTCAATATTCCAAGACCTAAAGCCGAGCCTAGCAAAGCTCGGTCTTGACTCAACTCATTAACAATCCGAGTACTTCATCCCAAAATGTAAGTCACATAAACATTGTGGAATAGAAATATATAATGAAGTTTGCAACGACACATCTAGGTCTCAAACTTTAGAGTTTAGACCTTATTAGAGTAAGGGGATATCTGTAACAATTTTAAGATGATAATCATGATCCAATTTTGGGTGTAAGGAAGTAAAGTAGTGTTTATTAAAGATGCATTCTCTTCACGTTAAAATAAGAAGTTTTGAGTCTAATAAATTTAATTATTTTGAGATTTGGTCAATAAGTAGGTTCGAAGATGATTTCTCATTTAATCTAGTGGATTGACAATCCAGTGGCATTATCGTTATTTTTGGTACTTTAAATTTGTGGCACATGACTTCTAATGGCAATATTGTAAATAAAATATTCCATTTATTTATCAAAATGTTATTGGATTGACAATTTTTATCAATCCAATGGATTGATTAGGCATCCCAGGTTAATTTAGTCCGACAACTTCAAATCAATTAAATTCGATCATATCTAATAAATTAAGAGAATGGACACCCTTTTTCAATAATTCAATCTCATATAGCTTTGTGTCGATTACTGAAACAAAGGCACACAGTATTACCAAGTTATGATTGATCTACTTCACACCACAATTGTCGATTTCATATCATGACTATTGGCTAATCTAACTTTTCCAACAGCTTATAATTATTGAGCTGTGAATGATTAATGAACATTTGCTTTCATAAGGGGAAAAAAATGTAACTATAATTGCAAATTTGCAACACCGCGTTAGAATAACACTGGTCAATCCCAAGAAAAAGATGTATGTGCATGATAAAAAGTAGGAAAATTCTCCATATATCCCTGAGAATAGGCCTAATAACTCATATATTGCCGAGATTTTCGAGTTACTTCATCTCTATTATATAAGCCAATGGGGGAGGAAGATGGTGTCCCCTTTGAAATGTCCACTATGCCCTTAATGACTTAAATTACAATTCAGTATTAAAAAATTAATTATATAATTTTTTGCTTTCAATGTATTGCCAATTTGCCATAAATATAGAAGAAGTTAAAAATGGTATTGTATTTGAAATTTCAAATAAGCACTAACTAAATTAGAGTGACTTTCTCTTTTTATCATACTAAACAAGTTAACAATGAAAAAACATAATCAACTTTTATAAAAATAATTAAATTGACAAAATAATTTGATTGACATAAACACAAGAAATATGCAAAACATAAATTTCATATTATAGTTACACTGGTTATATTTCTAATATTTCAATGTTTATTATTATTCGGTAATCTATATTCTTTGAGCACATGTTTTTTTTTTTGTAACATCACATATTTTTTTGTCTTAATATGCTTCATATTTGATTAACAAAGAACGAAACACAAAAAAAAAAATTAAAACACAATGAATTATTAGTATGAATTATAGGAAAAAATACGAAAAATTTATAGATTTTTTTAGACGCACGCATCGCGTGCAAAAAATACTAGTGTACCCTTAAGGTAAGGGGTTAATAGCTAGAATGTTCTTTACTATTAACGTCTGTGTATGTGTGTCTTTCGAGTATTTTATGGGACTTACCATGCACATGGTAAAATATTTATTTGAAAAATAAAATAAAAACATGTAAATAAAGTACATAAATACATGTCTACGATGATATATAAACATCTATTTTTTGGGGGAATATATAGACCAATGTCATCCCAACACGGTGTTGCATTCATCATTTCGCACGTGGTGAAAGTATTGAACTACCAATTGCTAGTTTGCTACTCCGTGGTATGGAGTTTGAAGTCTCGCCACCAATGCAAAAAATTGAACGAATAAATTAAAATTGAAATCAACAACGAAACACAGGCTAATTTGCATGATTCACTAACAATGCACACATGTTGATTATGTCCAAAGTAAAAAAGGAGAAGAGGTTGTATACTTGTATTGATTGCAAGTGAGCATTATTCCCAATGTTAAATTTGATAGAAAATGTGAATTGTTAGTTAGTAAATCATTTCAACCAAAAAATTAGTATTATGGTTGAGACAATATAAAGAATTGAACATAAATATAAAAATCGAGAATTTCAAACTTTGCACTCGTGTGTATGAATATATAAATAATATTTGTACTCTTATACATGTACCAATGGGTGAATAAATCTGCAAGCCCTATTCTATATGTTAATATGGACGACTCAATGGTGATTTTAATACTCTTCAAACAATTTCGGTACTCTTTTCCCTCTCAAACATGAACAGTAAGAGGGAGAAGAGTGCTAAAATGATTTAGGAAGTGTCAAGATAAATTCTCGTATAGATCACATGRTATATTTATAACTTAACATTATTAGAGAAAAGAAAAAAGAAAGATTCCTCCATTGAAGTTTAATTACTTCCAAAACAATCCTTCCACTCTATTATAGGGTAAGAAATGAACAAAAAAGGGTCACATTCCTTCTATATGAAGGTATAAATACAAATTAAACTTGGTGGTTAAAAAATCGTTGTCAGTGATACTTGAAGACGAGGGAAGAACCAAATCGGGATACAATGTAGTGTACAATGCCTTGTTACTTCTGCTGACATGCTCCCTCAGATCACTTCATGGCAACTGTGGCATCAGTTGCAAGCACTTTCACGTATCTCTCGGTGAGATATCAAAGTAGTGTCTTCTGTGACATTTTAGGTAAATAAGATGATTTTAATGTCAAATAAAGATCAGCTTATTTTTTTACCTATAAGGCCATGACAAAGTATTAGCTACATCCGATGCACAATAAATTTACTGTACATCAGATTATAGTGACCCTTTTAGTTAATATAGTAACTCTTTTTATCAATATAGTGACCCTTATTTTTTATCACTATATTGATGTAAAATGAAATGAGTCACTATATTGATATAAAGGATCACTATATTGATATAAAGAGTCACTATATGCTTGATGCACAATAAATTTATTGTACATCTGATGCATACAATACCTTCTGATAATGCCATAGGAGACACTACTTTAATATCTTTCCAAGAGATACTAATAATTACCCCGCAATTACTCGTATACCTTCTTTCTTTTTTTTAACCAGGGTATGTATTCGCCATCGACAGCATTGACTAATTCTCTCGTTTTGAGTGCCCCAGTTAATGTCCTTAGCATACGTAGTCTGAGACAAAAATAAACCATCGTTGTTGCGAGAAACAGCAATGCCCAAAAAATAGCTCAGTTCGCCCAAATCTTTCATAGCAAACTCACGTCTAAGACATGAAACAATATGCTTGCGAAGAGAGTCGGACAAAGCAGTTAGAACAATATCATCAACATATAGAAGAATGTAAGCAGTAGCGTTACCATGGTGATAGATGAACAAGGATGTGTCCAAAGTACTATTAACAAACCCGATAGACCGAACAAAATCACTGAACCGCTGATACCAAGCCCGTGGAGCTTGCTTGAGACCATACAAAGACTTACGGAGAAGACACACATGATCAGGGCGAGCAGGATCTTTGAAACCCATAGGTTGATACATATACACCGTTACAGATAAATTACCATGGAGAAACGCATTCTTCACATCAAGTTGATGTATTGACCAAGATCTAGAGAGAGCAATGCTAAGGACCATACGAATAGTCACAGGCTTGACAACTGGACTAAAAGWTTCAGCACAATCAATACCTTCGCGTTGGGTTTTACCATCACCAACTAAACGAGCCTTATACCTTTCAAATGTACCATCAGATTTCGCCGAAATACCCAAAGTGAGCGAATAACATTAACATTATTCGGACGGGGGACTAACTCCCAAGTACCATTTTCAATTAAAGCATCATATTCATCTTGCATAACAACTTTTCAATTAGGGTCACGAAGAGCATGAACCGGATTTTTTGGAATGGGCGATAAGGAAGTAGAAGTATGAAGTGCATGGTATTTGGGATTGGGCTTGAAAATGCCACGTTGACTACGAGTAGTCATCGGATGAACAGGAGCTGAAGAGGGTGGACTGGAAGGTGAGATGGGCTGAAAAGAAGAAGAAGAAGAATTAGAAGTAAGCGGCCCAACAGAGGAGGAAGAGAGAACCGGTTGGGCCTGGGAGGGAGAAGAAAGCCGAGCATCTGAGATGGGGCTGGTGCGAGCTAAAGATGAAGGCCCAACTGGTGATGGAATACCAGTGGGCTGTGCAGACAGACTAGAGAGAAGAGGCCCAGTGGACTGACTGGAAAGAGGAGGCCCAGTGGGCAAGGAAAAACCAGCGGTTGAACCAGAATGGTCCAAGTGAGGAACAAGAAATTCACGCACACTCGGATTATCAAGGACAGACCCCGAATCATCTAAAAAATCATACGAGGTTGATGACGGAGTATAAATCTTAGAGAAAGGGAAAACCGATTCATCAAACCATACATGTTTAGCAATAATAATTTTATTACTTGACAAATCGTAACACTTGAAACCCCGATGATTTAACGGATAGCCTAGGAACACACAAGGAGTGGACCGAGACTGAAGCTTGTGTATTTTGGAACTAGGGAAAAGAGGAAAACACAAGCAACCAAAAACACGAAGATGAGAATAATCAGGAGTCCGCCGGTATAAAGTGTAAGTGGGAGAATGATACCCAAGAATTTTTTAGGGAAGAATATTATTGAGATAGGTTGCCATTGCAAGCGCATGATGCCAAAAGGAAGGCGGAAGAGAAGCATGAGCAAGCAAAGTTCGAACAATATTATTTATTGTTTTTATTTTGCGTTCGGCCTTGCCATTTTGAGGAGAAGTGTGCGGACAAGAGAAACGAAAATGCATCCCATATTTTTCACAAAATTTATGAAAGGGCTTGTTGTCAAATTCACGACCATTATCACATTGGAAAGCTTTAACCTCTCGTTCAAATTGAGTTTTAATATATGTTCGAATCCGAAGAAATAAATCATACACTTGCGATTTTGCAGAAATCGGAAAAGTCCACAAAAAATTAGTGTAATTATCAAGAAATAGGACATAATATTTATGACCTTGAGAACTCAATACGGGAGATGTCCACAAATCACTATGAAGAATATCAAAAGGCATTGAAGTACGAGATGAAGAATCAGAAAAGGATGTTTTCATTAATTTTCCCAAAGGACAAGAGTGACATTTATTAGACAAAGTCTTATTACAATTAATGAAACCACTAGAACGCAAAGAATTCAAAATAACATCGCCCGGATGACCAAGACGAGAATGCCACACACTAGGAGAAACAACTGCATAGGCTGACGGAAGAGACGAGGAAAAGACTCGATTATTGGAAAAGAAAGGATAAAGATCGCCACTGCTATTACACCTCACTATTTGGGTCCCCGTCTGCAAATCCTTCACAGAAAACCCAAAAGGATCAARCTCAATGGAAACATGATTATCAGTCGTGAATTTACGAACAGAAATTAGATTCTTGACAATATTGGGAACATGAAGGACATTTTTGAGGTGTGAATTAGAATGATTAAGAGATTCATGACCATAACCCTTTATCGGAATTGTGCTACCATTGCCAACAATTACAGAATTATTAATATGATTACTTAAATTAAAATATGGTTGCAAAGTACCTTTGGAGTTAGTCATGTGCGAAGTGGCTCCGGTGTCCATATAGTAAGTGGGATCGGCCAAGGACATCGTATGCATTGCTTGCTCTTTATTTGTTGGCACATATCCAGACGAAGCAGGTTGTTGAGTTGCCATATAATATGCATGAGGAGGACGCACACCCAAAACACCCTGCTGTTGAGCAGGTGTACTGGACCGACCAGTAGGCCCAGCAGGTTGCGTCAGGTACGGGCAGGATGGTGAGGCCCATGGGCTCGGAGGCTAGAAGGCCCAAGGAGGCAGAACACCCCAATTTGCGAACTGTTGAGGCTGCTGCTGATGATGCGTGTTGGGCAGAACATTGCGGTGCTGCTGTTGGTTGTTCTGACGATGATGGCCACCTCTGCCACTGCGATTCTGACGCCCCTTATTCCCATGCTTTCGACCACCACCACGATGTGACTGTCCCTGAGCAGAAGACGAGGCAGATTCACGTGAGACAGAGGAAGGTGGAGAAGGCAAAGCAGCCTGGGACAGATTCAAGTGAGCCTCCTCATGAGCCTCGATAAGCAAATCCGCCGCATTCGACTGCTCCTCGAGTTCAAGCATAGACCGCAACTCATCAAAAGGAGGTAGTGGCTTGAGATGGCGAACCGACGTACGGAACGCCTTGTACTCGTCAGAGAGGCCCTTTAAGAGTTGAAGGGTCATACGATTGTCGGAGACTATATCGCCTACGTTCTTCAAACAATCAGCCAAGTATTTCAGCCTCGTACAGTAGGCTTTAACACCATCAAACTGCTCAAGACGAGTGTTGCTGAATTGAGAATCAAGCGTCAAAGCTCGTGCCGATTTATTATTGTGAAAGAAATTTTCGATACGACGCCACGTATCGATCGCTTGATCATCGGCATCCAAAACAGAGTTGAGGAGGTCCTTAGAAATCGCGTCGTACATCCATTGACGGACGATGTCATCAAGCCGTCGTCAAGTAGCCTTCTCGGTCGGATCAGTAAGAGACTTTGCGGCGTCGGATGGCTCGATGTGGTCGATTACCAAATACGCACGACAATGAAGCGTAAAGAGGGTAGACCAATTATTATATTCGGTACCCGCGTAATCGAGGACAACAGGAACGTGTTGACGGATATTCGTGACAAGGGTCGCCGGATGAATCTTATGTTGCTCAGCCATGGCAGCCGATCAAGATTCAAGAGCACAGTAAGAGATGTCGAAGAAGAAGAGAATAAAATAATGAGAAAAAGAATAGAGCGGAAGAGTAGGTCAAAAATCAAACCTAGACCCGTGATACCATGAAAGAATATTTGCCGTAATCTTTTCATTGATTAGCGAAGCCTTTATACACAACTCTAATCTAGGTTAAACTAGTAAAGTGGATAATACAAAATAAATAATATATCTACAAATAAATAATATATACAAAAATAGAATATTGAGATATTCTATTATTGTCTAATAGTAAAAGGTTAACCAATGATCTCTTTTTCGTTCCCAAGGCTCGAGATTGAAACTCTTGTCCTCTTAGTTAAGAGATAAGGTGAGCAACCACCATACCAAAATCGACCACGCACTTGGTTTCTCATATATTTTGCCCACTTGGTTTCTCATATTTTGCTTTTTTTAACTCACTACATTTCTCGTGTTGTTTCGTGAATAATTTTTGTAGAGGAAAAAAACAGACGCAGAAAAAAAAAGGTGACCAATGGTAAGGGAAGAACTGAAAAGGTATAGAGATTTTATTGCAAAAAAATGTATATTTGTAACTTATTTGAAACTATTTTTGATAAGAATATAATAAATATATTAAAATAAATAACTAAATAAATAACAGATGAGAGGAAACTGGAAATTATATTTGCATGAAAGTTAAGATAGCTGTACATTTGTTGCATAATTGCACAATGATATGTATGTACCACAACTTGATAATTATTTTTACTGTAACACTTATGAATCATGAACATTCAATCATAATCATGCAGGGGTAAATTGTACGTACCTTTTTATCTCATACAAAATATGGTACATTCGTAAATTCTTGATGACTTTGGTATCATTTAGTCGTACTATGGATATTAATTGTGGAATATGATGTGTGATTAACGATATTATAGAGAATTGTGATACCTGATCAAGTTGGTGTTTAGTTTCTTTTGTTTGTTAGTTGTAATTATTTAGCGAGAAAAATAAGGGTGTTAATTTTGAATAGATCGTTAGTTTGGTTTTTTTAGATGCCCTCTTACCGTAGTTCATTTAGACAAGGTCCAAAATATGACAAGTCGATGAAAATAACTACAACATGCAGTAATGACGTGTCAATGAAAACTACATGATGAACAAAATGACTTGTTCGTATAGTCATTATTGGAAAAACAGATGCGTACATACATGATTTGCCAATTGACAAGTGAATTGCGTAATGTTCCCCGTATTATATGCTAAATCCATTTGTTCACATACATTTGCATATTAGAACCAAAACAAACTCAACTTTCTTTTTATCACTCTCTATTATGATGAATAATCTTGTTTAATTCATGTCCGCTTTCGCATAAAAAAAAATAAAATAGTTACCAATCAGAATATTTAAGTTTTTATAGTTCAATCAATCACACCTAGCGCAGCTAAGTAATACAATACCATTTTCAATACTTATTGTAATTAAGGTCTAATGCATTCATTTTTCATTTTAATTTTGTTAATTTTTAATTATGAGATGTAGTGATTTTTAATTTGCAATTTTACATGCATGTATATATATATATGTGCGAGGTTCATACATATAAAGTTCCGTTCAAAATAATGATTTGCACATTTACATGCATGTATGTAATATTATAGGTGATAATTAATTAGTATAAGATGCATGCAAAGATAATTATACTCCCTCCCTATCAGAATTATCGCCTGTTAAGTAACATGGACTCTAGGCAAAAGTTTTACTCAAATTTGTGCTTGAAAAAAATGAACATGATGAATGATTGAGTTAGGTTGTTATTGAAGCTATTCAAAAGAAAAGGAAGAAAAGAAAAAGGGTATCAAACTCATTTTGAGAGCAACATCTTGTCATAATATATTAATATGCACATACACTATACAAAATCGAATGATGACAAAATATATAAATAAGTTTAACATACAAAAAAGTATTGTAAGATAAGGTTTTGGAGATTCAAATATGTGTTTTAATTGAGTACTACATACAACTTACTTGTCTCTTATGATTCCTTTGTCACATACAATCGCAACTTCTTTTTTTTCTCTTGACTGCTACAAAGAGTTCCAATCACAACTTCCAACCAGCGAGTAGATTAATCTCTTATGACAGTTTGCATGAGTACCTCAATGAGAAGTATTTCTTTCAATTACGAAGTAGAAGTTTTTTCATTTCTAAGACTTGATCCGAAGACCTTAGTTAATGAATTGAATTTGATGTCCCTTAATCGTTCAAGTCAGCTCCAATTGGTACATACGTACAATCGCATACTTTGTCATAATTGACTTACATATCTCAATATATATTATTATATTATTGCTAAACAAGTGTACTTAAATGTGAAAAGGCAAACAATTGAAAACTCAACTTTGAAGATGAATTAAGCTAAAATTAGGGGGCATACCTTCGACAGATATAGATATCTGTTACTATCTTGAAACACAATTTTAGCTTAATGTTCAAACACTTGATAAATATTGGTTGATCTTTGTATTAAATGCAATAATAATGTTACATTTATTTTCTGATAATCACACTTAGGTGGCGCCCAAAATCATCAATCATGCATTTGTGATTGTAGGAAGCTAAATTGCTATAATCACTTATTACTGTTATGGGATAATTTATCACTGTATTTTTTTCAAGATGCGTTTTTATATTAAATTACTACTCTTTTTTCATAAAAGAAGTTAATTATTACTCAAACAAAGAAAATTTAAAAAATTTGAATTTGTGCCAAAAAAGATTTAATTTTAGGCCTTGACTCTTAAGTGTCGCATCTAAGCAAGACTTTAGCTTAGCCTCCAATTCTATATATAAATTAATAAATTCAACCACGTAATAATTTCATAAGCATATTGTTATATGTTTTTTAATAGTATCCCAATTTTGTTGTAATTCCTTTGGGTAAATAGTCAATATCAGATCAATACAAATGTATGTTTGAAACTTTCCAACATGATATTGATGAGATCAATAGCTAAACTTTTCTAGCCTCAAAATTCTTCTTTGCCCTACTTCAATTCAACAGCTAAAGTTGATAATTACTGCTTAAGGAAAAAAAAAAGAAAAATCTCGCCAACCACAAAATAAAATTGAAAATGAAAGAGAGATTGCTCTTTTGATTAGAGCTCTTTTCTCGCATGGTTCCAAGGGATCTTGTAATTGAAAATAACACGTACAGTATTGATTCTAGTTAGTTGATGATGATGATGAATGTTTGATTTTTAATTGATAATGGATATTCCATTAGCATTAAGGTGGTTCTAATGTGATTCATGTCATCCTCAATATAATTATAAAATAATTAAGTAGAAAAAGAGAGAAGACGATTGAAGCTAACAATTTAGTGTTTTAACCTGTCTCTTATACACATCTAGATGTGTATAAGAGACAGGTTCAGTTTAATAGAAAGTAAATTAAAAATGAGCTTAGTTTTATTATATATAATAATTTTTATTTAGTAAATATTAGCTCAATCTATCAAAATTTAACTGATGAGAATAAAAGACAAGTTCAATATTACACCTATGTGTAAGTCTATATAAATAGAGTTTATGTCAAAATACTCTTCATTGGTGATGGATGTTGCACTCTAGTTCGAACACAAACTAATCGATTGAATAAAAAGACCTATGTAACATAACACCAATTTATATGGCCGCGAAGATTATCTTCATAGTCGGTGTATGTGTCACATTATCTTAATTGTACTATACTTTTACTTTATATGGTAGCGAAGATTATTATTCGATTGCAAGAGTTCAAAATTATAAGTATTTATCTTATATTTTAACCAACTAAATATGATCGTTCTGACTGTGTAGATAAGTCTCGATCATGTGTTCAATCGCAAGTGCTTGCTTAATATTTTAACCAACTAAATACGATCGTTCTGACTATGTAGATAAGACTCGATAGTGTGCATACTATGTTCACCATATGGTGATGATTAGACAACAGTCGCATATCACTCAAAGTAACCTAATTAATGTCACTAACATTTGTTCCAACCCTATTTGATGAGGTCGATGTATTGAATCCATAAGAGAAAGCAATATGTGATTCCACCACTACCGCAAATTAAAACATCAGTCCGGTAATATTAAATCAAACCAAAATCTTTATTATTTATTATCTTCCAAAAAAGAAATGCAATATAAAATAAAGTAAACAGAAAAAATGACACTAAAATCACTGTTTTTCTTGCATTTTTGGATTGTCAAAATCACTAAAATTACTAAATTTGCTATGACATCATCAACTAAGGAATAGTAGAATTGATTGTGTTCGATCTCAATATAATTTATATACTTCCTCCGTTTTTTTAGATGCCCCAGTCAATAAAACACATTTGTCGAGACACAACTATGACCGTTAATAACTATAATTATGATTAATAAAAATTATTAAAAACTAGATATTAATATATTATTTAATTTAACGAGACGAATCTAACGAGATCCCATTTGACTATATTTTTCATTACGTGTAAAGCACAAAACTTGGTCAAAGTGCTTCCTATAAATAGTGCAAAAGTCAAATCGGGGCAACTAAAAAAACGRAGAAAGTATATAAGTCTCGATTTGATATAGCTTTTGAATTGTTAGTAACCACTTTCAATATGTGGTATGTTATTGAAGATTATCATTGTCATCATATATTCATGAAAGATACATGTATATATAGTATCCATGTATTACTCTTTGCCCCTTTTAGGGTTAACATATAGTATGAGCGACCTCGATAATAAGTTTCAATACTTTTAAAAAATATGAACTTTTAATTTTGATAAAAACTACTCCGTAGTTTAATCATAATCAATTTTAATTTATGTATGAATATATAACAATTATAATATTATGAATAATTTAATAGGGTACTAAATTAAAAAATCTTTATTTTCTTTCAACTTTTTGGGACATTATATATCCCACAAAATTGGGGAAAATTGAAAGGGAAAATGCTTGTCTACCGACAATTTTATCCCTTTCACTTCATTTTTTCAAATTTTCAAATTAATAAAAAAAAAAAGGAAAAATTGCCAACTCCCACCTTTTAGTTGCAAGTTTTTGTAAACTCCCACCTTTTAGTCAATTTTTTTTATTCTCCCACCTTTAATGGCACCATTTTTTGTAAACTCCCACCCGCATTTGTTTCCGTTAGGATTTCCGTTAAATCTGGGGGCAAAGTTGTCATTTCCTTTTATTTCCTATGTTACCTCTCCAACACTCCCTCGACATCCCAATTCAACATCCTCCCTTCTTTCTTCTTTCTTCTTTCTTCTTCCTCCTTCCTTATTACTCCATTATTCAACTCTTCTCATTGAAAGCTATAATTATTACTCCATTTTTTTTTACTGAATTCTCTCTTTCTTCTTCGATTTCATCATTAGTGAGCCACCATTGCTATCTCCTTTGTTGCTGGTTATGAAATCAATTTGTGTTATTACAAGTATGTCGCAGTTCATTTGGGTTATTACTCCATTATCTTCCCTAAACTTTTTGATTAGTTTAATTTGATTATTTAATTAGGTGCTGCTGTTGTTGCTTTGTGCATTTCACTTCCCAAAAGTTATGTATAAGATTAAGTCAATGGTTNTATTAATATATAGTTTATATATTATGATGTGTGATAATTAAAAAAAAGGCACATAATTTAATTTATTGTGGCTTCAACTCCAAAATCAAAATATGCTAAGGAGGATGAAAAAATGTTTATATGAAAGAAGCAAAATTACATAAATATAGAATTGGAAGGGAATCTTATTAAGTTAAAAATGTTTAATTTCTGCAATAGAAAGTGACCCAACAAATTAAAGTTTGCTTTTTTTTTTTTTTTTTCAAAAACTTCACATGTTATAAAATTATACATTGCATCCCACCAATCTTCACGCTTATCACGGTGAAATAATTAATTTAATTAGTGAACCAACCAACTTGTATGGCAATTCACATTATATGTAACTATTAAGGATAATGATACATACTTGTATATATTTCACATAATAACTTGATTTTATTACTGAATAATATATTTTATTAGCATCAATGCATTGGGTTTTAGATTTGAGCAATACAAATTGATAATTAATCATGCCAAAATTTAAAAGGTGTAAGAATACATCATAATAACCACCAACCTGAAAACAAGAACAACAATGCTATGTTCCTGCATTTGTACTTCATTGAAGAAGGTATTAATTGATGGAAGACCGTGGCGCGGCGTGTTTACTAGGTCAGGAGAGCATGATGGGGAAGATGGGCACATGAAAGGACTAACTCATTGCAACAAATAGATCGATTTTCTAGAAGAAGGATAATTTGAATTACTCGTCTTCTGAAGTAGTTCATCTGCATCTATATCTATATCGGCATATATGCTTACACATATTTGTCGATAGATAGTGCATGAGTTAGTAGTGCACGTGCCCTGCTTCTCCATCTAGCTCAACACCCTGACCTTATTATTATTATTTTATTTTCACCACCATGTATAGCCTCCCGGCCCCTAACACCAACTAGAGAGAGAAGTGAGAAGAAAGGTTAAAAAAGAATTAGAGAGAGAAACTAAACAGGCACTAATATTGTTAGTTTGATATGTTGGTGAACCATTTTATAGTAGATGACAAGAGAAAAAGTGTAGTCATTTGTGAAGCTAAGTTGGGAGGTGAGTTGTTCAATCTAGAGGATGAAAGGAAACAAAGGTGTTTGAAGTGCTTTTTAAATATTTTTAATTTATATTTATCCTATATATATATGTATGTATATATAATCCTTTCCTTTTTTTCAATGAATGTTCCACTTTAACTTTTGCATGCACTATTTACCGACTTCAAATTGATCAAGAATAACTATTTGCATATAGAGAAAAAAATATAATTATGTGAAATTATATTTAATTTTTCTTATTTTATATTTCTCAATAAAATATACATGTATAAAATTTGAAATTATACAGTTAAGTGATATACAATTAATTATTGAAAGGTTTGACTCGAAAAAATTATGGAAAAAATGAGTGAAACATCTAAATAATAAACACGGTAGTATTTAATTTCATATCAGAAAATGTCATTCCTGCTTTACAAAGGTTTTTTTTCATTTTTTTTTTTAAAAAAACACCCCACCAAACATGTCGTTACAACTCAACTCTCACCACCTAGCAAAAGGTCCCATCTAATTGTACTACTAGATGAATTACTATATGGACTTCCTCTTCATAGAAGTCTTTAAAAACATGTTTGATGTTTTGACAATTTATTGTATGTTGGTTGTAACTTGTATCAATCCCCACCTGAATAGTAATGCATTAGTTACCTAACAAATATATCTAAGGTATGTAGCTTTGATTAAAATTTAAGGTGAAGCCATAACCACTTGAGCTATATGTTATCTCAAGTACGCGCGTCAGATTTTCAGTAGTTTTTTTTTTTGTGTGTGTGTTTAGATAGCTACAAAGATGGRAATGAGAATCGGTCCCAAGATATCTTGGATTTGAAAGCTAAGGAAAGCTCTAACCACTTGAGCTATATATCCCTCACTCTCAAATTTTCGACATTCTAATAGGGATATTCATGTGTTTTACATAACCCGAAATCTATTGGGGAGTGTGGGATTTTACTTAGGAGTTAGGACTCTTCTCTATTATTCATGTGTGTACGGATATAGACACTTGATGTGTATATGTAAGAATGTAAGATTATTACATAACCCAAAATTAAGGATATCAAAATAATGTGAAAGCAAGTTAGTGATTTAAGAGATTGAATAAAGATAATATCTACCATGTGTATATATATGCAAGTATGATTTTATTTTATTTTATTTTTAAAAAAAAAAACAATTGAAAAGTTGACTTGAAAACTAATAAGGTCAAATTTTCATTAGGGTTTGGGTAGTAATCTTGCTTTGACGTAGTTAGGTAGAGTACCATACATTAGGGCTGAAAAAATTAACAATTCAACAGCTTGAGAGGCGGCAAAAGAACACAAACTTAATTTAAGTAACTAAGAAATTCATTGGTGCAACAAACTTATATATGTATGATGTATCGGGTACCCCTTTTTGCTTGGTTTTTACGTAAAAATGTTTTCGCATGATCTTCTTCCTATATATATATACTAGTATTTTTTGCACGCGATGCGTGCGTGCATGTAAAAGAAATAAATAATTATAAATTTTGTATGTTTTTCCTCATATCAACAATTCAATGGTTGTTTAAATTGTTCATTGATTGTTATATATATTAATGTTGGTTGATGATGAACAATATGTTTCGCACCATATTTAAATAATAATACGTTAACATAATTAGAAACAATAATATATAAATAGAAATCAATATCATAAAATAAAGATTTTACGAAAAAATAACAATAAAATAAACAGATAACAAAGATTGTCGAATGATGATGAAATCTTTATTACGGAGTACACAATATTATAAAAGTGAAATTTGTCAATTAAATTAAAAAGACTACAAAATTTGAAACATAAAAGGTGATCTAAGAATAAGGTAAACATCATTGATGATCATGAAAGTTTTTCTAACAATGAACATGAAGTCTTTTTAATGTTGTGAACCTAAAATAAATAAGAGAAATGAGAAGAAGAGAGATTTATTTAAGGTAGAATATGAAATGAGAATTGGTATTTATACACTCATTATAGTGAAATATATTTGTGGAAAAATTATGTAATAGATGTAGACAATCAATTATATAAATGAGAAAATGAATAAATTTGGATATCAATTAATTCAATGTATTCAGGGAATATATAATATGATTAAGGAATTGATTGTTTGAATTAATAAAGTTGACTAAGAAAATATTGACCAATATGGTTTATATTATATATTGATTAATCAATTAAGCTTAATTGATTGAAAAAATATTATAAATGTCAAATTACATTTTTATTGAATAACTTAATGATTTTGTTGTGTAAATAATCGATTAATAAAAGGGTATGAATGGAATTTCAAAGGGACACCATTACTCTCCTTCACTCATGTAATTGAATTATTGCATTAACTATTGTCTAGATTCATTGTATTTTGATTGACAATAAACGACAATGATTTAATGTTAATTAACGTTGATATTTTTAGTAACTAATTGTAATTTGAAAAAAATTAATGCAGATAAGTTTGATTAATTGATTAACTGATTGATAAATTAATGGGTGAATTTATTTTGTTTAAAACTATTCAAATTTTATCCAAATTTGCATGCATTAATCACTTAAAGTTTTCATTTATTTAGATGTTAATTGAATTAATTTTAAAAATATAATTCATTAAGGGTAATATTGTAACTTCATAGGGGACACCATAGCCCCCCTTGGCTTATATATATATAGCCTTTTATGCACGCGATGCGTGCGATTTTTCTTGCATACAAAATAATTGTTCTAGAAATTTTGACCTTCTAGCCTTTTTTGTCGAATAATTTTTGTGACATTTTTTTTCAATTATTATATATAATAAAAATTTTGTCATTGTGAACAATGCAAAGATCTAATTGAAGAAAAATAATAAGGATTTTTCACTTTCTCTTATTTATTTTGACCGTATTCATTGCAATGTTTGTGTTCTTAAGCATATTAATTTTATTAGTATTTTTAAACAATTTAAAAATTCATGTTGTTCATTGTTTCTTGAAATTTGTTAAAATTTGCTGATTTTTCTGAAATAAAATATGCCAACAATTTTTCTGACAATGGTTCTTAAAAATATGTAACTAAATTTTGTTATTCTTGTTTGAAATTATTTTGAAAAACTTGTGAGTCATTTAATAACTTCATGAAATTTTAATGCATAATGTGAATAAAACATGCCTTAAGTAAATAATTAGAGGTCATTCAACTTCATGAAATTTAATGCATAGATCGCAATGGATCCTATGCAAAGATGTTGCAATGGAGTGTGACAATGGAGATGTGTAATTTTCTCAGTTTGAGTTCTAACTTGATGGGATAGTAACTGTGTCTTCTATAGAAGGTATAATATAGAAATTTCTAACAGTTAATGCGAGAGATAATTGATGTTATATGGTTTGTTGCGTGAATGATGAAGTGGTGTGTCAATTTTTTTTAATTGCATTTAATTGTGTAGTAGATGAATTATTGTGCAACTTATATTAAGCAATTTTTGCTTAATATATTCTAGATAGTTGATAATCTTTCCTAATTTCGTAGTTATTGAATTTTAGTGTTGATTTTTTTAGACCAATATTTTGAATTTTCGTAAAAATATTCATGTATTGATTTGAGCCAAAGGAGGAGTAGCGTGATGTAATTTTATAGGGAGCACACGGACCTCGCTTCCTGTATATAGGATTGTTTCATCGCATGCGTGGCTGTATGTAAATTTTAAAATGCTTAAAAATGAATTGATTATGAAATTATTTATGCATTTTTTAATTTTTGATATTTGATAATCTTTCAATTTTCTTGGCTAATTAATAGCTCATTATTTACAAAAAAAATAAATTATTAGTAACTAACTTTTTATTGGTTGTTGCATACGGCGTTGGCGAGATACTTGCCTTATCGACTTGACTCTTAATAGTTTTACGTTGAAATATTGCATAATCTTTAATAATCTTTGAAAGATGAAAATTAATTCTCCCTACTAGTTCCTTTCCAATTCGACATAACTTAAATAATTGTATACTATCTATGCCAATTGGGTTCTTCTCTAATTTATTGGGTAGACCACTAACGCGTGTTGTTCAATCTCGTAGTGGTCTGATGACAATTCTTTTCTTGAGTCTTTGTCTTGATCGCCAGGTTTTTAATGATGAGTGTGATAGCTGCGATATAATTAGTCTATTAACAAATAACAGATCCTTTCAAAAGTTCATACTGTCAGTCGAACTGAGATAAAAGTCAACCTAGCTATTTTTTATGTTAGAGCAGTTAGTAAAAAATTGTCCTCTTTTATATTGTAAGTTGAAAGTCTGTATAGGTCATGTGAAGTCGCGTTGCAAATTAAGATACTGATAATCACTTTATTCATGTTAATATATAAGATATAACAAGGCTAAAAATTTTGAAAATAAAAACATGTACAACACTTTAAGGAGATCTCATTACTTCTAATAATATGTTTAATATAAATATTCAATAAACTCCCTCAGCGGAATGAAAAGACTGGTCCAAAACAATATGTACTAGAATAATTGACATAATAAGGAAATTGAATATAGTGGTTATGAAACCCATAGTCAAGCAAATAACAATAGCGCTAATAGATCGCCGTGCGATTTAGGGTGGGTAAGTATGAAGAGAAAGTTTGTATTTAAAAATACCAAATTAAGAAACAACCATTGTATCACCATCTCCGCTCCCCTTTAAACTTCTTTTTTGTAAGAATAACAGACCGATAATAATATAGAATTAACTGTTAAATAAGTATTTTCGTTATCTGATAAGGGAAGTAATAATAGTATATACCATTATCAGTAAGATAAATGAACACTTATATTACTAATAATAAAATGTATAATTATAATTTAATCACTTGACGATGGGAAACCCATAAGACCCACATTTTTTGTCTTGTTATGAAGATAAATAATTAACATTTATATTGATTATCTATCATTCGTATTATCTCAAAATTTTTATAGCATAACACAACAACACTAGCGCTTCACTTTACATATGTAGTATTAAAATGGATGTTTCTTTATTCTATCAATAAAAATAACGGTTTTACTCAGTTTAATAGGAAAATTGTAAACTTATATAAATCTGCTTGAGTATTTTCATCGAAATTAATATTATAAAATTTTTATTTAGTAAAATTAGCTCAATCTATCAAAATTAACTATGAGAATAAAAAGACAAGTTCGAAATACACCATATTGAAGTCTATATAAATAAGTTATGTCAAAAATACTGCTTCATGGTGATGGATGTTGCACTCTAGTTCGAAACCACAAACTAATCACTTTATGAATAAAAAACTATGTAAACATAAACAATTATATGCCGCGAAATTATTCTATAGTCGTTGTAGTGTCCACATTATCTTAATTATATACTTTACTTTATATGTACAAGATTATTATTCGATGCAAGATTCAAAATTAAAATGTATCTTATATTTTAACAACTAAATATGGACGTTCTGACGTGTAGATAAGCTCGATCATGTGTTCAAATCGCAAGTGTTGCTTAATATTAACCCAATAAATACGACTTCGTACTATGTAGATAAGACTCGAGTGCAACTATTTCACCATCATGTGATGATTAGACAACTAGTCGCATTCACTCAAATAACCTAATTAATGGCACTAACACTTATGTCACAACCCTATTTGATGAGGTCCGATGTAATTGAATCCATAAGAGAAACATATGTGATTCCACCACTACCGCAAATTAAAAACATCAGTCCCGAAATAATTAAATCAAACCAAAATCTTTATTATTTATTATCTTCCAAAAAAGAAAATGCAATATAAAAAAATAATACAGAAAAAATGACACTAAATCACTGTTTTCTTGCATTTTGGCATGTCAAAATCATAAAAATACACTAAATGCTTCTCTTATACATCACAACTAGGAATAGTAGAATTGATTGTTCATCTCATATAATTTATATACTTCCTCCGTTTTTTTAAGATGCCCAGTCAAATAAAACACATTTGTCGAACACAACTAGACTAATAACTATAATTATGTAATAAAAAAATTATAAAAACTAGTATTAATTATTATAACTTAACGAGACGAATCTAACGAAGGATCCCCATTTAATATTTCAATTACGTTTGTAAAGCACACAAACTTGGTCAAAGTGGCCTCCTAAAATAGTGCCAAAAGTCAAATCGGGCAACTTAAAAAAACGAAGAAACCGAGCCATTAATCATATTTAGAAGTTCAATCCAAAATTTCGATCATCGTATATTCGCAGATAATGTATCTTTCGTGATTAATTGTTGGATGACACCAGCAACATGATTACATAATCAATATTGCTTGTTGTTATTATTGTATTATTTTTGCGTAAGATTATTTTTTTACTATTATTTTATTATATTAATTGATCAAAATACAATATCGTAATAATTTCATGTAACAGAATATGCAGATAACATAAATGTCTTAAAATGATGCTAAAAATAAATTAGCTCGTCCATATTCCGAATATCCCACTCTTGTGTAATCTCGACTACTTTCTGATTAGTGTAACATATAGTATGACGACCTCGATAATAAGTTTCCCGAACTAAATTCAACTATGAAATCTTTATAAAAAATCATAAGAATAGAACTCGGATTATTTCGATTTTATTTTGTTATTAACGGTAAAAACACTCCACAGATCTCGTCACATAATTCGGTAAAATCTAATACCGAGAAATTTGGTGTATATAATTATATATATAACACGCTTTACCTATTGGTTTTAGTGTAAGAATAATTATTTAAATTGTCGATACGCTATTAAGCTTATAGGTCGACATTGTTGTTAATTTATTTATTATCAAATGAGATATATTTTAAAATTAGTGATTGTGGGGTTGTTTCATCATAATTATGATTAGTGTTGTAATTAGATGTGTTTCATCACAACACCCTTTGAGTAGTGGAAAAATCAGCATAAGTAAACTCCCTATTGTACCATCATACTCATTGTTGTTTGGTAACCAACTTAATAATTACTTAAAATTCTATTGTATTAATCCTTTACACATTTGATCAAACATAGTTTTGGTGACATATATATATCCCACAAAATTGAGGGAAAATTGAAAGGGAAATGCTTGCTACGACAATTTCCCTCACTTCTTTTTCAAATTTTCAAAATTAAATCAAAAAAAAAAAACGGATAAGATGTAGTTATAAGTTAATTGACAAAATCAAGATTTTATACTCTCATAAAAATCCAATTATATTAATTTTTAATAATAAAAATACTTAAGTGAATAAAACAGACCCTACTTTCTTGAACCCTTTAATTTTTTCTCGTCGCTAGGCGTCTTTCCCTCTCTTAGGTCTGTTCCACATTCTATTTCGTCCATGTCCGAATGAAGTTGTTATAAATTATACGGATACTCCGTAACATAACAATAATGTCAATAATTGACTACGTCCTGATATTAACTTGAAAATAGTGAAATTAAGTAAAGGGCAAGTTATTTATTTCTGTTTTCTCTTCTATTTGTGCTTTTAAGATAGTTCAATATGCATTAATAGTAAATGGTCGACTATTTAGATTACTTCTCCGTTTTTCTATTAGATGTTCCCACATTCTTTTAGGAAGTTTAGAATTAGTTGTCCCACTTTGATTTTTTTCCCTTTCAAGACATGGGGACCACATTAAATTATTATATAATCCCCACTTACTTTATACTTTTTTGGGGTCCACAACCTCTTTCTCTCTACCTCTCTCATCTATGGGTCCCACATACTTTATTAAATTACCCATTTACTCACCTAATCACTTACACCAAAAATTTGCCTCAAAAACCACAAAACCCAAAGTGGGACGTCTAAAAAAAAACGGAGGTAGTAATACATTACTATTTATCGCACCTTCAATTACAACTTTTTTTTTTTGTAAATCTTATTTGTCCTCCACTTGCTAAAAAAAAGCTAAAATGTTACTCCTGACCTGCTATCAACTTTAAAAAAAAAAGTAACGTTTAATGTTAACCGCTGCTCAAAACGCTACCTAACTAAACAATAATAAAATTATTAACCAACTACCGTTTTAATTTAGCCAGAACGCTAAACACTACCTAAAAACACTACCGTTTTAACCTCACTAGTGTTAAAGATATTTCTTTGTTAAATTAAACATTATTATTGTTAAGTACGTATTGATTTTAGGGAAATTTCCTTAGGTAATCCTGAGATTTGGCCTAATAGCTCTTATACACCTGAGGTTTCAGGATAGGATCAGGTTACCCTGATGTCAGGGTATAATAGCTCACGTAACCCTACCGTTATTTTTTCCGTTAAAAAACACTAATACCGCTACTTTTCCATCCAATTGACATTAAAACTAACTAATTAACTTAACTTACACCTAAAACTAACTAATAAAAAAATCACCATTGTTACAAACAAGCAGACAACACATCACCCACGAAAGCATCATCATCAACGCACCATAATCATCAAACATATCCATCACCATCGCTGCTTCATCTCTCTCTTCCATGGCACCCCAATTGGGCCCGAAAGCTGTGATCGAGCTGCTTCATCTTTCTCTTCCATGCACCCCATCCACCATCCTCGCACCTTTCTCGCTTCTCTAACCACCGACAACCACAACGACGACCAAGCAACAATGACCAACAACAACGACGACCACCCACAACCAGCAGTAGCCACAACAACAACGATCAACCACTAGTACTCTAGTAGCCACAAATGAAACCCAGAAAAAAAACCCTAATTTGTTTGAATTTCAGCCATTCGAACCTCATTCGCGATTGTTGTTGGGTTATTGGCGATTGTGTCTTGGTTATGCGACGATTGTGGTGGTTAGGATTGTGAATTTAGGCGATTTTAGGTTAGAATTTGGGCTAATATTGGTGGCGATTGTGGTTGAATTGGGTCGCGTGGTTGTTTTGTGCTGCGTTGATTGCGTATTGTGGTTGGGTTGTTGAGGTGGATGTGTCGCGTTAGTTGGGTGCATGGTCGAGGGAGTTTCTGAGTTTGCAAAAGTTGAAGGAGGAAGGAGTTTCTAGGCTGCTGGTGGTCAAGGGAGTTTCTGGGTTGTTGTGCTGCATCGAGGGGGTGGTGCGTGGATTTGTTGTGGTCGTCGTTGTTGTTGTGGGTTGTTGGTGTTGTGAGTGCCTTCGAATGTGGTCTGCTTGAGCTGGGTTGGAGGTGACTTGATGATGAGATTGATGAATTGATGCTGATGAAATGGTTGAAGATGAATTGATATTGGTAATAATTAATTAAGTTTAGTTTATAAATAATGAAAATTAGTATGTTAATTAAATAATTTTAATTATTTAAGGGTTTAATTAGTTAGTATTAGGTGTTAATTAAGTTAATTAATTAGGTAGTTTTAATGTTAATTGAATGGAAAAGTAACGGTGTTAGTGTTTTTTAACGGAAAAAGTAACGCCAGGGTTACGTGAGCTATTATACACTGACCTCAGGGTTACCTGATCTTATCCTGAAACCTCGGATATATAAGAGGTAGTAGGCCAAACCTCAGGTAGAGGAAATTTCTCTTGATTTTATTATGTGATGATTTTTGTTTGAAATAAACAAAAGTTGAAAGTGAAATGACAAATAGCTCCCTGCAATCAAGCATCTTTCTCGCGCAGCTGCATGCCACAGAACATGCACATATAATGTCCTAATCAATCTAGGTTTTTTCCTATTGACATTATATTTATATATGTGCCCCATTTTTTGCTCAATTTTTTTTGATTTCGACAACACTTGTAAATCAAAATTGTTTTGTTATATTCATATATTGTGCTCATATAATGATTCCTCTTGTAATGATCAATTGTACGGTTTTTTCTAGGAAGACCAATTCACCTAGCTAGTGTTTTAAATTATTGTATATATATATCCAAACGTTATTATCATTGTATAAGTATATATTATTATTATTAGTCATTAATAGAATCGATATATAAAAACTTGTCGACCATTCTCCTCGTTTCGGTCTTTTTCATTATTAATATAAAAAATGGGTTTAGGACTAATAAGAAATACTCGGTATTTTTATCATCACATCTCCATTATTAGAAATACATATTTGAACAATGTTAGAAGCTTTTATTCATACTCTATACATAAATTTTCTCATACCATTTTATTCCGAAAACGATTTTATTTTAATTTGTTGCTTAAATTTAATAGATATTGATTAATATTAAATCAAAGCGTCAAAATAATAATTAATGTTGAGTGGAACTATCATGTTCTCTTTGTACTTTGCTATCGAAATCAACTATAATTATCAAACAATCAAAATTGATCGAACATATATATTGGAAAAAATGAAGTGAGAACTGATTCAAAAGGAAGGTTAGGTTTTATACATAATAGAAAGGTTGGAATTACGATTGTCAGTCTCCTAGTTTGTTCTATAAGATTGGTGAGGTGTTGATCTACAAGAAAAAAGGTATGAGGATTCGGATTTTTGATTATAGGGATCAAAGATGGAGTTGAAGCCTGCTCCAAACCCTTTTCCACGTTCCTAACTTGTTCTATCATTATGGTTATTGATGACTAATTAGAAGTTGATCATTATTCACATGTAAAACAAGTAAATAGGATAGTGATGTGAATAAGATTAGATCTTGGCTAATGCCAAACATTGTGATTTATAAAAGGTGCGGAGAAATGACAAGATGTTGGAACTTCAATTATGAAGATTTATTGGAAGCGGGAGTTAACATTAGTCACGTAACTTAAAACTAGAATCCCAAAATTTAATTAGTCTATTTTATCGCACCTTAAAAAGAGAGATAGAAAACTCACTGTTATTAATTAGTCAATTTTATCGTGCCTCAAGAAAGAGAGATAAAAATTAAAACACTCCCTATTATAAAGGACTTTCCTTTCATGTTGTTATCAACTAGACTGACGTAATGGGGCTAGGGAGACAAAACCAATTTCATATGTTAGATATGATTAAGCAATATTTTGATAAGATCAATGATTTTTAATTGACCAACTAAGCTAGTTGTTATCAACACCTCGCCAACTTTAGTCTCCCAAAGAAAGCAAAATAAGGGGTATGGTCTAGTGAGAGAGCGAGGGATGAGAAACACTTCCAAAACTTTCATGAGGCATAGTTTTGACAAACTACCTTCATTTTTCACATTACTATCACATATGTTGTCCATGGTTATTGTTTAATAGAAAATTAAATTATTTTAAAATTTTGATCGAAAACAAAATTTATAAGACCTCACATAGATGGCAATTCTTTTCCCTCTATTATACTCCTTCGTTTCTAAGAAATTTATTCTATCCATTTTTTTTATAGATATATATGTCAATAACTATATATTTTCTTTTGAATCATATCTTTAATAATGCATTTGTAAACATTAAAAAAGTTACTTATCACTGTATTACTTATCGAGACAAATCAAACAAAATTCTATATAACTATATTTTAATTTATATGTTATAAAAATTTTAGAAGAATCTCTCAAAAATTGAACAATTTGAAGATTCTAAACGTATAAAACTTTTGAAAACATAGAGAGAATCAACTATCAAGATGCAATCAATATTCTTAGAATCGACCAACAAAAGTATATTATGTAGGTTTTATTATAGAATTATAGATTTATATGATAGTTGTTTTATTTTTTGGTTGCAAACTTGTAATATAGTGGTAAGTGGTGGTAACTATGTGATTGTGCTAAATTGTCATCTTCTTTGGATCTAATATCCATCAAATGGACTCCCATCACTTTCATGCTCCACTAATTAATTAAATAGCCCTTGTGCAAATGTCACATTGATGCTCCTTTATGTCTCATTAGGCTACATGAGCTAATGTTTCCAACAAAGTACTGTTGTTTTTATTATTTAATTTTTTTTCCTTTTGCCATAAAAAACATTCTATCAAACTCCATTACATTATTCACCATCTTTTTACTAGAAACAATTTCCCATTTGCTGATCACCACCAATTTAGATGGTTTTTAATTTAGTGTAGATTGATTAATTAATCTCTTAATTGATCATGAAATGTCCTACTAAGCACACTAGATTTGTCTTCACTCATTCAAATTTCTTGACATAAATGGGGTTAACACAATTAATTAGTGACAATAGAAGTTGGTTGTTTTTGTAACAAGGTCTTGGGAAATGGGCCCAACAATGGGTTGTGGAAACTAAATTTTTGTGAGTAGATGGAGCCATGACATTGAGAAAGATAGATGGCTACTCTTGAACTACTTTTTTTTTTTTCTGAGTAGACTTCCACATTTACTTCTCATAGATTTTGGAAATCTAGACCAACCTATCATTAGAAAAGTTAAACAATTCAAGTCCATCTAAATAAGTAATAGTAATATGAAATTGTTAAAAAAGTGAGATGATAATATATAGTTTCCCAAATTAAATAAGTATCTTAGCTTAAAAAATAAGGTATTATTATTTGTAAGATATAAGAAACTTATTGCTGCAATTGTTATTCTGTTTAAAGGGGGTGCATAACATATTAGGTTTCATCATTTTGTGGATACAAATTGTGAAATTCCTTTTGGATTATTTGAGTTTCATACATTGCATAACATTTAGTTTAAGATGTCTTGAGACTCCAAAGTGTAAATTATACTGAAGTTCGAAAGTATTCAATTCAACAATTATGGTATGAAATTTTCATCAAAATTATACTAATATGTTTGAATAGATGTTTTTACTCTCAATTAATATTTATACTTTATCACGCTTTCTGATATGAGAGTTTCTTGAGTTTTAAATGTAGTTGTATGTCATTTAACATTTGTCTTTCTTATAACTGACACATAATATTCTACTCCGTATTTCATGTCACTGTGGCCTGTGGAGTTGGATGAGATTTAAATCCGTATGACCTTTGTGTCACATTTTTAATTGTAATACCATGTCAAATGAATATTTTCAACCAAAAGTTTAGCTGGTAATAACTGAGTCTGAGAATAATCTTCAATCTCTATTATAATCAACTAGATTAGCTTCCCGTGCAATGCACGGTTTATATAGAAAAAAAATATTCGGATCGAGTTTTTTTCTTTATATATATATATACAAAAAACTTTCCACAAGTATTGAATGAAAATGTAGGAATAACAAAAATTAAAGAATTTGATGGCAACATGGTAAAATTATTTAGAAAGGATTGTTATGATAGAATTAAAAAATTACATATGAAAAAAAAGAAAAAATAAATAATAAAMAATAAATTTTTACTAATCACTATTCTCTCTTTAACCCCGTGCCAGCCGTGTGTTGCACAATTTATTTTGTTTTTATTTTTGATAAAGAAAACAAATTATATATTTTTATTTTTCTCAAAAAAGCAAATACTCATAATCTTATCGAATTAATTTATTTTTTTTAAAAAAACAATCTCATTAAATTTTGATTAAAGCATTTATTATTTAAGAATTTGAAATCAAATCATTAATAATCTCATTAAATTCTGAAAGAAGCATTAATTATTTAGATTTAGATATTAGTTAGATGAAACAAATGTTTTTTTTTAAAAAGAAAAGATAAATGATGTCAATATTAGTTTTGGAGGGAAATTTTTTTATGAGAATGTGACATGTGACAGTAGATGACATCAACAATGTTTTGTTTTAGTAATTAGTTATAGATTGAATTCAATTCACATTTTATATATTTGTGTTGATTAAACATCCCAAATGTTGAAAATTAAATAACCCTAAAACTTTTCAGCTGAATATAAGAAGATCGGAAAAGCTTGATAACATTAAAATATTATGTTAAGTTTTTGAAAGGCTTTCCAAATTCCAATTGCTTATCATGGCTCCTATGAAAATGTTGTAAGATTGTAAGTTTGTAACGCATTAAAAACTAAGGTGGCTAGTTTGATGAAACCTCGGACATAAAAGATTACAAGTTATCATTATTGTAGGAGACTTTTTTTCAATGCAATCATATACTTTCTCCGTTACAAATTATATACAATATACAAATAATATTGTATGTTCGACATAAAATATTTCATGCTTGCATTTAGTTTTCTTATCATGACTCCTATGAAAATCTAGTAATGCATTGAAAACGAAGGTGGCCAGTATCATGAGACCTTGAACATAATGGATCGCGAGTTATCACAGTTGGAGGAAACTTAGGGCAACTCATGTATGTAATCAAATACTTTCTCCATTCCAAAATACACTCAATAAATGATAGTGTATGCTATGAGTGTGTTGCCTAGAATATTTTATTGTTGTTGCATCTAGTTTAAAATCGTTCCTCCTTTTTTAATACTTAGCTCGCACTATATCTTATTTTAGAAAGTAGTAAATTATTTGCACCATTCCTTGAAGTTCATACATGGTAGATAGATTATTTTCTAATAGGGTTTTGATTGGAGTAGCCCTCTTAGTCTTATAAAGTGGACAAACATAACTTAAGTCAACCTAATCTAATATCATGATAAACGGTCAGACTTGGGTCTTACCCGCCACAAATGTCCACGTTACAAGTTTAAGGAGGTTAGTTCCATTTTAAAATTATATGTCAATGAGAGGAGTAGTCTCAACCCTTAAATTTATAAAATGGATACAACTGTCTCTTTTCTTCAATGTGGTATGCACATTCCTTCACTTCACTTTTCTCATTTGTTTGATGTGGGACAACACTTTCACTTACATGTAGGCTCAATAAACATCWAAGAAACGGAGAAAGTAAATCATAAATGGTGCAGCATGCTTACAAATTATCCTGACATATGTATAAAATCATAAAATCCACTTTAGAGTTGTCAGAACAAGAGAATGAAGCAAAAGGCTGTTTTCTTTTGCACATTTATAAATTAAATTATAATATAAGATGAATCTAATATAATTAAGTAGGTCACTCAATCCATAAATTGAGCACAAATTTGTCTTTATTTCATCCACTTTTATTCTCTAAAATAAGATTTAACTCTTGGATTATTATGCTACAATGTAACATTGCTGTCATTCCACTGAAAGAGATATGAGTAGGATCCAATAATATAAAACATGCATGATGGGATGAAATCAGTATGAACTAAGCTCCATAACAAGCATGTTCACTATAAATATAATTTTTTTWAAAAAAATGTCGGCTTTAATTTACATTGATAAACACTCCCTTCGATTTTATAACTTGTTACACTTTTTATTTACAAAATTTTATAATTAATTACTAATTACAAATCCATATCAAGCAATAATAATCTCTCTTTTTCTCTTTTCTCATCATGTGAACTAATTTCTCTGTACGTAATAAGTATAGGAGTCCGCAGAGCGAAAAGTGTAACGAGTAAATGAAAATGGAGGAAGTATAAAACATATTAGTATTAGACATCACTAAGCTAGCATGCACAAAAGTACTATTATTAAGTAGTAATTTGTACTATTAGAATTAGATGATGATGCTTGATTTGAATATGTTAAATGTTATGATGGAGAAATGAGTAAAATAAGTATGTGTATTGTGTATGTATTAGTTTGGTGAAGTGGTGTAATTGTGTAACCTATATTTTAATTTTTACAAGCATTAAATAAGGCATTTCTGTTATTGAATTGATATTAAAGCCATACTAGCGAGACAACCATGTATGTATGTCTGTCGTTTAATTAAAGTTAGTTGTTCTTGGACAAAGGCCGTCATATGCTACGCTTGAGTGCGCTTATAAAACAACGATATCTCGTTAAAATTTATAGTATGTACAATATGTTATAAGTTCGAATATTCTCCCAATAATTATGAAAATGTGATGACATCAAATGTATGGAGTACATACGCATTGATGACATAATTAACTATAAGAAAGGTGTAAACATAAAAAAGTAAGACCACACTAAAATTTATTGTTGAAAAACCAAACCATGCATTTGGATAAACCTAATGTATTCGTATTCGTATTCTTGTATATGTATTAGTCATAAACTCATAACTAATAAAAAATTAATTTGTATGGACGAATAACAAAATTCAAAGACATACATTGACCATTAAGACATTTCTTAATTCACCTTCAAAGAAATATTTTTAATAATTATTTTTTGAAATTTAGCTTAATACGTTCAAATGAGTCGAAATCTTTATTTATTTATTTTGCCAGAAATAGGGTTTCAATGCAAATATGTTGGCAAATGGTATTTAAAAACATTTCTTAAGATACTAAAATTTCAACATACACAACTACATAATATGAAGTTCCATCTATTTCTTGAAGTTCCTGTCACATTTAAAATACATTACGAGATTTATAGATGCTATAAGTATATGCTAAATAATGCTTCCGTGCCGCAGTTCATGTCATATCTAAATATCACGTTTGAAAATACATAATTTGTATGTTAAACACATATAACACATAGAAAAACTTAAGATCTAACCTGCTCTGATACCATGCTAAGAATAATTGTATTGGGATGAATTGTGTTATGAATAGGAAACAATCTTCCAATAATATAATATCCTAACAAACTACTAACAATGTTCTATCATATCTTATTCATATGGAAGATATATCACACATGATATATTTTCCTTATTTAATTTTATCATGTATTCCTAACATGCCCGGTAAAACTAAGGTAGTTGTTTAGCAAGCTATAATTAACAATAATAATAATAATATAATAAATAATGGTATACAAAAGTATGAAAAAAATAGTAAATAAAACTAGAAAGCCATCAATCTCGTCGGTTGAATACTTGAATGTATTATTTTGGTTAAGAAATATAATTCATTGTACTTAGTGATGGCTTCAATCATATCATAAACAAGTGTTTAACTTCAATTAGTCATTAGAAAAGGTATCAATTGACTAGGAATTGAAGTTTTGTTTGTCAACAAAGAAGTCAAATCAAGATTAGCCTTAATCAACATGTAATTGTGTACTATTCTAGGACCAACAGCCATTTGTTACCTAATATTCAAAGTTCTGATTAATGGATTAATTAACCACTAGAGAAAATCAACAATTTTAGGGAAAAAAAAAAGACTTTAGTGATATTTGCATAGTTGAAGACTTGAAGCAATGCATTATTTAAAGTAGACAAGAAATAAATAATTTGTGGTATTTTATGAACTTATTTGATTGAATCCCAAGTTTTTTTTTTTTTTTTGACAGGAAGTTTCTTATAGTTAGCAAAGATATTTAAAGTGATGAAAATTTAGCAAAACGATCTAAAACTTGCATGGCAATTTGGTCAATTCAACAAAACACGACCATCGAACCATTTTATCCCATGATAAGCTCAATTATAATAGTACAAAATTAAATTAGTCAATGTTTAATTTTGCGAAGCGTAAACAATAATAATTTACCTAAACAACGATTGATAAATCGCTGATATTACTCCATACTCTCTCGGCAAGATATTTTCCTAAAGCGATGAGGATTGCATAACGATAACCATAACATGAATTCAATATATACCACGGTGAATATTCAAATAATTTCAAGAATTCCACATAAGTTAGGTATGCTATGTATGACAAGTTAAGCTAACGTAGGCTATGTTAGTGCAAAATATAGATTAGCTTAGGTTATACATATAATAGATTAGTAGAAGAATATATAGTACATGCTAATGCTTTTACTAGCATTATTCAACGTACAAGTATAATTTAGTACATTGCTTTTAATTTGTTGAAATCATATCAATCGAAGTATTATAGACCTACTATATATATATTTTGACATAGATTCTTCACCTAATAAGTATGTGATATTGTAATTGATTCAAATTCGACAAGATGTGTTTCTAACTTATGCTTGAATAATACATGCATGTGTAGTGAGATGATGTTACTATTTAATCTTGATTGCCAAAACAAATTATATACAATGACATGCAAGGGCCTATTCGGTTTTCAATTTATTCGAAATACCACACTCCGTAATTAGAATGAGGCATTATTCGTATAATAATTTACTAAGTTAACTAAACATCTAGCATGCTAAATTATTTTGTTATAGCTACCCGTTGTAGTACTTTGTAAATTGACAAGCAAACTTTAAAATTTGATGTGCTACGATAATCTGCAATATTTTGTAGCTTACCATAACATATGCTCTTGAAAGTATTGAAACACAATGGCCTTTTCGGATTTTGATATTGTACTATGGTGCACCATACACGCTTTGTAAAAGTATTAATTTGATGCCATTTTATAATAATGCTACCTTAGAATATTCTTAAATATAATTGGTGCAACTGTAAGTAGAAAATTACAACTTAATTAATACGAAGTAAAAGAATAAAATGTACATGCATAATAAATAATTACCGTCCAAAACAAAAGCAAGAATATGTGCTAGGTCATGCATCTTTTTCTAACACTAGTGGGGTTGGCTTTTCTAAAATTGAGGCTTATTACAAAGACAAACATTCATGAAATTATCATACTATATATTTTGGCAGTTCTCAACCAATTAATTTCACTAAACATTACTATTATATGGTTTCTTTCCCATAACTAGGCAACTATTTTAATCAATGAAAGTAATCACATGAAATAGTTGTTTAAAATTTAAAAGTTGAAAAAGGGTTTTTGAATTGAAAGAGACTGCACTAGTTCACATTTTTTAACACCAATTTGGCTAAACCCTTGTCAAGGACTCTTCACTTTTGTAAGGCCATTTTTTGTAGTTAAGTGATTTTACGAGTGTACCCTTATTTGACTTGTAGGTTCTCACAATTTGCTTTAATGATACTTAATCAAGTTACCAACAAGAGTTGGTTCAAGTGGTAAGCAATTTGATRTYGCTTAAGGAAGGTCTCGAGTTCAAACCTCGCCGTATGTAAAAACTCTTGTTGGGAGATTTACCCACCATAAGCTAGCTAGGTTTGCAACCCGGGTCGAATTCGGATGTGGTCGGAGCTAAGTTTCAGTGAATCGGATATGCAAACTAAAAAGAAAAAGATACTTGACCAAGTTATGTTAAAAAAAAAATTATGTATCATTATTGATGTTGGAGCTCATCTGGTATCTGAGAATAAGTGCAATGGGGGTAGGGGGAATTACCCAAGCAAAATATCCGGGTTAAGGATCGAAACCGTGTCTCCGTGACCTTGTTATTGCCACCAAGATCACAGGATGTAGGCAGCTTACTATCAAGCTATACCTTCGGATCAACAAATTAATTTTCGACTTTGCTATTGCCAACATACTGTTTAAATTAAAAATATCTTATAGGATTATATTCGCTCAAAATTATTTGAATTCAAATCTCATTTACACACAATGTAATTTAAGTACTTATATTTTTTTTCTCGAACACCGGGAAAAAAAATCCAAAAATTATGGAACCTATTGCTCTATTACAAACATGTCATTTTGTGAGGCTCAAATCTAAAATTGTAAAGTAAACCAAAGACATATTCTGCTAGCTTTATAGCTGCATACTCCAATTATGGTATGAGCTATAAAGTTCAAACTGACAAATTTGATGTAACAAAGAATGTGAAACCATCATGCAATTTTGACAAATTTTCAAAAAATAAAAATAAATGGGAATGCTATCCTAGTTTATTTTGGTGTAAACTCTTTGCTTGAATGAGTCAAGTCGGAGAAGCAAAATTGAAAAAAGGACTCTGCTTATTGTTGTTTGATTCAATCAACCTTGTAAATGATCACCTTTATAAATAGGCAAAAGCTAACGAGCGTCCTCGAGTATTAGATAAGAGATCAAAAAACGGTAATATTAAATAAATATAAACATTAATAACACCGATTGACGTGTGATTTTGACATACATTCCAAAATTTATATTTGTACCATTCTTAACTAACTCTCAGAACTCTCGTTAGCAATATCGTTATAAATATGAATACATTAATTTTCAGTCGCTCTACGCTATCATGTATTACCACGTTTAATTAACCCTACAAGCCAATGATATATGGAACCCCTATCTAACATTCCACTATAGTTAAAGAATTTTTCAGGGATGTTAGCTAGGGTTGTTCCTCATAAGATAATAAGCATGCAATTATAAATACAATTAATGTCACACTATTAGGATTTCTCAATTAGTAACTCTTTCTCGAGCACATTGATTTGCTAATTGATTGACATACGTCTCTTTTTGTATGATGGAAAAGGACAAAGAAAATTGTATAGCTTATTTCATGCAAAACACAAGTTTTGATGACACTTTTTACCACCCGTGACAAAGCAGTTTGAGAGTCTAATCGGAAAATGGCCCCAACCAGTTATACATTTGATTGTATAATAGTGGTGGGATTATGGATAATATGATGCCTTTGACAAAAATTGGCTTTACATGAAGTTGTTGTCAAGGCTACCATATCTTGTATTTAAGAGTGGCAAACAAATGGGCAACTAATCTTTCAAACTCAATTAACCTTATCATTCACTAAGGGGATCATAATCATTCTTATTTGATCTCCAAAATCCAGCCTAGATCTATTAATGTTGACACACAATCATTGAGCCAAGTCTTAGGACACTAACTTCATTCTTGTGTTGCTTTGCTTAGCTATTTAATTTAACTCTATGCTATGGCCTTCACAAGTGGTCATAATTACTTTAATGGTCTCATAAGGTATAAATGGATTTGTTGGTCCATTAAGCTTTGATTATTGGAAATTAAATGGTCCCAATTCTAGATCATAATCATTTCATAAAGACAAATATATGTGAGGCCTCTATGAGACTATCACCAAGAAAATGATGCTTAGCCCTTTAAATTATTATTTTCTCTACCACTTTCAATCTAGAAATTAGTCTCCTGTGATAAATTTCAAGAAGTTTAGAGGTATAAGTGAGAAATTTGCAAAAACAACGTATCCTTGAAGTTTATATATAAAAAATGCACTATGTATCCCTGAAAAATACCGTGTATCTATGAGATTTTTTTAAAACAAAAAAAAATACATCAAATACCCTTTTCATCTAACAATTCACATAACATTGACTTATCAAACTAAAATCATGCCCACACAATAACTCTCTATTGTTATTTTATGTTTATGCACTAAAAGCATAAATTACAATAATAATAACTTAATATACTGTAATTTGATGCTTATGAGGTCTCAATATAACAAAATCAACATTTGTTACGAGTCTATGGGTATTTGGTGCATTATTTTTTACAAACCAAGAGGTACAGTGTGCATTCAAAAGGTTTAATTTTTAAGGTGTTAGGAGTATCTAGAGTTCTCAAAAAATTCTAAGGGTAGATTTCCCTAAATCTAGACTATTGAAAAATATCCAATGGCTGTCATTAAATACAATAGATGGGACAATGCTAAATAAAAAGAAGGAAAATACACTAAATGTATGAAAATCTACCCCTAGAGTTCTTTGAGGACTCTAAAGGGTCCTAACCCGTTTTTAAGGGATACACGACACACTTTTCAACAAAAAAAAAATCATGGGTACTTGAAACAATTTTCCTTTTCTTTATTCGTTAGAAATCGATAAATAGCAGAAAGTGATAAAGTAGAGAGAAGATTGTTTTGAAATAGTACAAGTTTTCAAGACTTTTTTTTTTATTTGGTAAATGAAGTGATTAGTAAGCAACAAGAGGCTCGTTCGGTATCATTGTGGTTTTAAGGTTTGTTGGATCGACTGAACAATACAAGAGGGGGGTGAATTGTATTGGAGGAACTTAAGCACTTTTTGCGGAATTAAAAGAAACTTAAACTAAGGAATTGGAGACTAGAGATTTTTCCAACATAGAAACTCTCAAGACAAACGCCAAGAGAGGAAAATTGTGGCCTGATGCAACACAGGACCTCATCTATATTATATTAGGATGCAACACCTAAATACAATCTAAGACCCTCGTTCTCAGTTCCCTARGAACTTCTTGAACCCTCGTTCTCAGTTCACACTGAACTTCTTGAACCCTCTAACTCTCGATTTCCCTTGAAATCCCTCGGTTATGAAACTCACAACCCCTCGCTTCAATACGCAGAAAGAAGCACTTTACAACTCAATAAACAATAACCTAAATGCTTGGCAACAATATGAAAGTAATAGCTCAGATTGAATTCTTTGCTCAAGTGTGTGTTTGATTAATTACCAACTTAATGTATTTATAGAGTGATCAATAAGCGTTGAAAGCAAGCAGTAGTCCACTACCACATTACTCCATTTTTTCTAAGAGTGATGCTTGGATTGCTTGTAGTGGAACTTGACTACCAAGCTCCATAACCCACGATCTCACTCGGTCATTTTTCATCGTTTATTATCCCTTAAAAATCTCAATTTAGTTTGATTAATAAACTAGTATCACACGTTTTCCCTTAAACCAACTTTCCTATTTCTAAGGAATTCTTTTTAAAAACACACGAGATCTTTCAAAAAGAAAAATCATTTTATACCAAAAGATATAATATAAAGTTTTTAAGAAATATTTTAACAGAAAAATAATCTTTAATGTTTTATAAAAAGATTTTTATTTTAATCAATACACAATTATCTTAGGTCGTCTTTATTTGATATATATCTTTATATAAAATAACGGATTAAAATCTCTTTAATAAAATAAATCACAAACTTTAATATTATTTCCTTTTATCCTTTGAGCAATTATTTCATATTTTAATGCCAAGCAGTACAAATAAATCTAGAAACCCTAAACCTATTGTACCACAATAATGTCGAGTCATATTTTCCAAGGAACTCAACCTTCCTTGATAATGTCGAGTCATCTTTTCCAAGGAACTCAACCTTCCTTGATCTTGAACTTCTTCCTTGAGTTCTTTCAAAACTTCTAATAATCATTGGAACTCCTTCCTTCTCCTAAGGATGTCCTCGATCCATTAAGATTCCTCGAAGCATGGATTCTTTAAACACATCACTAAACACACATATTAGATAATAATGCATAGAGTTTGCTTTGTTGGTTTGGAGTGTCATTCATCAAAACTTAGGGTTCAACAAGGTTTTTTTGTTTTAAAGTCATATGAAAAATTTTCCATAAGGATTTAAAAATTAGTCAAACTTATTGAAAACACGTTGAGTGTGTTATGTTCAACTTATTTTTACTCATTTGAACTTATATTTTCTGACTTGAACTTATCTCAACTTCTTTTTTTATTATCTAAACATATTTTTTCTGAAATGAACTTACATAAACTTTTCTGAAGTTGTTTTGTGAGAGGGAAAAATAATGATTTGGTTCTTTTCAACTTATTTTTTCCTAACTGGACTTATATTTTATGATTATAACTTATCTAAACTTATTTTTTCTTATTTGAACTTATTTTTTCTGAAATAAGTAAAAATAAGTTGAATAGAACAAACTCGTTGAATTTTGAAACATACAACCAAAAATTGAAAACCACCTTTTCTTCTGATTTCTTATTTATTCTTGGGAATTTAGCGAGATAAAACCTTTTATAACCTAAATTTTGCGAAAGAAAACTTTTTAAAGCGTTAATTGTGAGATGAAACCCGAATCTAAAAATTGTTTGCGAAATGAAACACGAAGATGTCATTCATTGTTTGACCTTCATTAATCACCTTGACCTACCAATTTGAGAAGAAGAGTTTCATTCGAAGTTTTGGGAAGAAGGGTTTCATTCAAAGTTTTGGATAAAAACCCAATTTGGATCTTCAACAAACAAAATCAAAGCGGAAAGATTAAAGCTTTTAAGAGATTTGAAAGAGAGAAATAGGTTCGTGGTGGTGGCATTGGAGCGCGTGGTGGGTGTTTGGGTTCGTAGGGATGGGGCGATTTGGTGAATGCGTGGGTGGTTGACTTGTGGGGTGGTGGTGCTTGACTGCGTTACAGTGCGTGGTGGTGGTGGTGGTGGTGGTGGGAAGAAGGGAGGAGAGAGAACGAATAAAGGGATGAAAAAGGGAGGAGAGAGAAGGAATGAATGGATGAAGAAAGGAGCAAGGGGTGCCAATTAGTAAGTCAAACCTGATTAATGATCGATGGTCAAATACCATATGACATTATCGGGTTTCATTTTACAAAAAAAAAACATTTCGAGTTTTATTTCGCAAATAGCGCTTTAAAAGGTTTTATTTCGCAAAATTTTGATTATAAAAGGTTTTATCTCGCAAAATTTCCTTTATTCTTTTAAGTTTTCCAAAAAACTAAAAAATTATTGAAATATTAAAATGAATGAAAGCTCCGTTTAGTAAAGCGTAAAACATTTTTCAAGAAAAGTGGTTGCCTCCCTTTTATAATTTTACATTGTTCATTAGTTTTGTAAAAACTATTTTTCATAGGAGTAAAATTTCTCTTGCAATGATGGAAAACTATTTTCCTTCAAAAATGAAAGGCAAACTATTTTCCTTCTTTCTCTTTTACACTCCTCCCACGCTACCTCTTTGGATCCCTTTTATTTTCCCTGTTTTCTATCACAATTTTTACATGCAACTAAACGATGTAATTTTTTTTCTTATGAAAACAATTTTACATTGAAAACATTTTACACCCAAGACCCAACTAAACGGAGCTGAAGTACTTAGTCTAATGTACTCCGTATATATTCACCACCGACATTGAACGAGCTTGCAGTTTTATTTGAATACATCCCGTCAAAAAAAAAAAGTTATTTGAATACACACAAAAATGCAATTCAGGACAATGGTCCCATTTTATGAAGTTGATTAAAATCTGGGCCTAATTAAAGTGAAACTGTTGAATCAAATTCTGGCTTTTGTAGGTTCATGTTTAATTATTAATGTTGATATTTTAAGTTGACTACTTTTAGTGCACCAATTTGACTGGCCTATTAACTTAAAAAAAAAAAGTAAATAAAATAAAAAATTGAGTGGCTTAAAATCTTAAATATTGAAGAATTGAAGTATTGGCTAGCCTAAAAACTATTTTCCTTCCTTCTCTTTTATATATTAGTTGAATTTTTTGATGGGTTACAAAATTACAAGAAAATAAGTTAATACTCAATAATACCGTCTCACACACTGGGTACCCAATGTTAGAACTTAGAATTGGATCCAACAGAATATCCAGAATTAGACCTGATTTCACCGAGTACCCATTGTGTACCAGATCCCAAATTTTGCTACTCAAAACCGGAATCGCCTACAATTGCTTCCCTTTTTAAGACCCAAAACTGGACCCAATTGTACCGATTCTTGGTCCAAACCCATCGATTCCAATATCGGATACCCGATTTTTTTTGCTCACCCCTATCTAGTTGCTAAGCAAAATAGACCAAATATCTTTTAATGATCTAGGTGAAGCCTAGGAATTAGGATCAAGTAAAGCCAAGGACTGTTAGTCTGTAATAGATTAGACGGTCAAACTTATTTTTATTGGGCCTTCATTGGACCTATATCCTTTTTCGCTTTGAACCTTTGAATCATAGTTTAATGATTAGACCCAACTTATTTTTTATATTTTTAACCCATTGGGCTTGCATAACGACCCAAATTCTAAAACTTTATGTGGACAAATTTTCAGAATTTTGTGATGCTTCCAACCGCAAATTCTTACGTGATTTTGGATCCATATTTCTCACTATGATCCCGAGAAAAATGTCCTTGTCTGAAATGCAAAGTTCAATTTCCAAATGTTCATTTACGAATACAATTATTCATTTTCGAATGTGAATGTTCATTTTCAAATACAAATGTGCATGTCTGAAAGGCAACATAAAACCATATTGTTCATTATGATCCCGGGTCCATATTAAACCAACTCTCAAGCTCATAAAAACATAGAGTAATAAGTATTTCCTCCCTTTCAAAAATTGCAACAAACTCATTTTTTACATCTCAAAAACAGATATTAATTTATTGTAACTTTTTTGATACTGAGAAAGTTAAATATTAGACGTCAAAACATAAAAAGAATACACAATTTTAGAGGGAGAAGATAAAGTTTAGTGCTTATCTCTATTATATAAGCCAAGGGGGAGCAATGATGTCCCCCCTCTTAAATTACTATATTATCCTTTTACACACAAAAAATAACCAAAAACATTCCTAAAACTATACAATTTATTCCAATCAATGTACAACAAATAAGTTAATAACGAGACAATTAATTATATCAATTAACAACTATAAATCAATTAATCATAAATTGAAAAATAATTAACAATTACTATTCAAATATTCAAGCAATCACTACAATTAATCATGAAATTAAATTATTTAGAAAATTTATTTTTCAATTGCACACTTTAAAAAAATAAAAGTTGGAATATCAATTGCAAATAAATGCATTATTCTACTATATTAAACTATCAAATCTAAATTTTGCCTGCACGCTATTTGGAATATCAATTGGAATGCATTATACTATTGCATTAAACTATCAAATTTAAATTTTGCCTGCACACATAGCGTGCAAAAAAAGCTATAAATAAATAAACATGTTGATTAATTTATTAATTTATGTAAGTACTACGTAGTAAAAAAAAATTATACTCAACCATTCAGTGGCCAATTGAAATATTTTTCATATTATTGTTCACTATTAAAATAAATTTTAAAATGCTAAGCACGCATCGCGTGCAAAAAAAACTAGTTAGAGTATAAGTGAGGCTTTGCTTTTATTGCCAAACGACTTTTGTTTGGCTTAATTTCATGTCTTTCTATTAAAATTCATGTTCATTTCAAGTTGCTTACCAATTGATGAATTTCATGTCAAGTACAACAAATGTATTTCAATGGATTAGGTTCGTGTCATTCATGTTTGTGTTCAATTGAGTGTCATCTAAAAACTGATAGCTTCAATTAAACTTTAAAAACACCTCTTTGATTAACTAGAGAACATTTCAGAGCACTATAATCACTCACCTTTCGTATTTATTGTTTAGTAGTACTCGTTGCGAGGATTGTATTGTGGAAGAAGGTTTCCTCATATCGAATACCGTTACTTTATATATGTGCTTATTTTTCTAAATTAGTTCAACTTTTTTAAGTGTTTAAAGAGTCATATGGACGAGAAAGAAAATAGATCACAGGAGAAGATCGCCCTAACAAACTGGATTATTCGTCACTCTCTAAATTACTTCCACTATGGTTCAATATATCCTCGATGATATAATAGTAAATGACACATCGACACCATTACTTACACTATGGTTCAATATCTCCTGGATGATAATAAATGACACCGGTAAATTAGAAATAATATAATTGATCACAAACATAGTAACATACCTAACAAAATGCATTATTTACTCTTACGTGATTTTATAAGCTAATAAATTGCATGCAAACATGTCAAACTCATTGTACGTAGTTACCCTAATTTATTACATGGTGCCTACCATGCAAGCAGTCCCCCTTAAATCACTCACAACTACATTCACCAACAAATTAAACACCGTTTTCTCAACTAATTTCAATTCAATGCTAACTATGATAGTCTGTTATCGTTACTTTCAATGTTCCAACCGCAAACCGTCTTCTATTTTCCTAGATAATATCATCAACATAAAAAAACTCGATTATTTTAAGGATGCCTTCTTTATATATAAACAAGCAAGCTCGGATACTACACATATATCATTAAATTTTTATATCTTTAACTCGTATCGTACAAGGTTATAATGGAGGTAGCAAACGATAATGGAGTGCACAAAAACAAAGGGAAAGAATGGAAGGGGACTAGCAATAATAATAACAATGGTGTCAAATTCGGATGTGTCGAATTCGTGTTGAGGGTTTTAGCCTTGTTACAAACACTAACTGCTGCCATTTTGTTAGCATTAGACAAGCAAACTAAGATTGTTCCTCTTCAAATTTCCCCCGATCTTCCACCCTTTGATGTTCCTGCAACTGCTAAATATAACCATGTTTCAGCTTATGTGTAAGTACTTTATAACAATATTTGTTATATTACATGCTTTAATATTATGGTAAGAAGTGCATGATTTAATTAAGTACATCAATTGTTGTATGTCATCATGATATGAAAGATATGTCTAAGTTTTTAGTCTTATTATTGTACTAATTAAGAGCATATTAAAAGTATGTTATATCATATCCTTGTTATTAGGGTTCATTCAACTCATGTCCATTTATACATTAGTTTGCTACGGCGGAATTTGGAACTAGATTATGATGTAAAAAATTATAGTCAACCATTCAGTGGCCAATTGAAATATTTTTCATATTATTGTTCACTATTAAAATAAATTTTAATTTTATTCTTTTCATTCATACATATACTTTAATTTTTATTGCATACTTAAGTATATGTGACAATATTACTTATATATATAAAGAAAAAATCATGGATCCGCCCCTGTTTGTGACACAGGTACTTTGTGGTGGTGAACTCCATTGCTTGTGCATTCGCGGCAGCATCACTAGCTCTTACATTTGCTAGCAAAGGAAGTGGCAAAAGTGTTGTGCGTTTTGTGATCATTGTAGCAGACTTGATGATGGTAGCATTGCTGTTTTCGAGCGTCGGAGCAACAAGTGCCATTGGAGTAATAGGGCTAAAGGGAAACTCACATTTACAATGGAACAAAGTTTGTAATGTGTTTGGAAAGTTTTGCCACCAAGTTATGGCTTCTGTTACGCTTTCTTTGCTAGGAGCAGTAGCATTTCTCTTGTTAGTAGTTATCTCAGTTTCAAAGCTAACAAAGAACATGTAATAATTGATTGAAGTACAAGTTTTTCTTGTTTAGTTAGAGTTGTCTCATGTTACCCTAGTTTACTTGGTCCAAACACGAAGTAATGTTTTGAAGTTCTTTGTTATGTGATGTGTGGGTTGTGCCTTTTTTTTTTCTGACGTCATTTAAAATCATGTTACTTTGACTCCTTTATTTACTTTGAAATTGTGAACTCGTGAATTATGCTGCATTGTCTTGAACATGACACGACACAAAGATACTTTTAATTTGCCAAGAATCTTGACTTCTCTATAAAATATYCGAGCCTAACACTTGAACACTTTTTTTGTTGGAAWTATGGACCAAAATTTGTGCTATTTTCATCTTTCCAATTCAATGAGTATATTTATTTCCCCCAATTTGAAAGTATACCCCTTAAATCTACTTTTCCATAAGCATATGTCATGTACTCATGTTGTGTGTTATCCCCCGAAAAAGAGGTTTGTGACTTAATAGAGTACCGCCTTGGATTTTAGGATTATATATGTTGGGATGAGCTCGGATCCTCTAGAGTTCTTTCAGAACCGTAGGGGTAAAAAAATTTCAAAACATTTTCTCAAGCATATATAATATTGTCTCAACAATACCAAACATTATCTTAAAAAGATATTGTTGTTTTGAATGGATACTACAAGAGGGGGGTGAATTGTAGTACTGAGTTCCTATAGAAAATTTTTGCGGAATAAAATTTAAACTATAAAAGAACAATGGAGAGACAAGAGATTTGCAAGAGAAAAACTTCCTGGGCCCATTCAGGAAGGAAAAAACCTCGACCACTAGGGATTTTAACTCAAACTCTTTTCACTAATATAGGCGAACGACTCTGTTACAATCCTATAGCTATACGACTTGGGCCAACTGAGTTCCACTAAGAACTAAAGTTCCAATCAACAGTTCCCTCTAACCGTTGAAACTCACTGACTTCCACGAAATCTTCTCTTTCTCTTTCACAGGCTTAACTCAAAGCCTAACTCAATACTCTCTCAAGCTTCACTCAGAGCCTTGAATTGATTACAGGAAATTCACTCAAATTCCCCCTTATCCCAAAAACCAAATTTACAAAATAATTTAAACTCTTAGATAGGAACTTGGTATAGTAACAAGGAACAAATGACTTAGATTAAGATTTAGAAAACTCTATTTGCGCTCAATTGCTTAAGTCAGATGTTCAATTTTTCTCAAACACTTAAAGCGTGATTTATAGTTTTCAAAAAAAATTTCTCCAGGAAAAGTAACTGCGTTTCACTACTCCACCTCTGACCCATGATCCCATTTACAGTGTTCCTGAACTTAATCCATGATCCCACCAACAACACTTACAGTGTTCCTGAAATCAACCAACTAAGTCCAACTTCTATCCACTACCCACGTTTATGGTCAGTAGATAGAAAGTGGGAATTTAATTTGTTTTAAGATATTATCCAAAACATTTGTAAAACTTTGATAAATAAAATCTTTTGTAAAGATAAAATAATTTTTAAACTCATAAACAAATTTTATCTTAACTAATCAATTTTAAATCTCACAAATGAAATACTTATTCCATGGAGTGGAGATATATAATATAACCTAGTTCCTTTATATTGGACCTAGTTCCTTTTGTATTGGTACTAGTTCCATTTGATTGGACCTAGTTCCATTTGAATAGGAACTCGTTCCATTTAATTGGACCTAGTTCCATAGGAACTCGTTCCATTTAATTGGATCTAGTTCCATTTGTATAAGAACTTGTTCCATTTGTATAGGAGCTCGTTCCATTTAATCGGACCTAGTTCCATTTGTTGAGGAACTAGTTCCATTTGTATAGGAACTAGTTCCAGACCTAGTTATTATATTATCATATTGAACCTAGTTACTAGTTCATTTCATATTGAACCTTATTCCATTCTCAAGTTCCTTTAACAAATCAAACTAATAACAAACTCATGCTACTTGATTGATCTGCAACACTCTTGACTTGCTTCCTTGTTTGTCTGACATGATTCTTTGCACTTGTCCAATACTCTTTCAACAATTTCTCCACAATTAATCATGACCTTAACATACACACTTAGAAAACAAGATTAAAATATTTGTCTTCTTTGGTTTATTATGTCATCATCAAAACATAGGGTCAACAGATATACAAGTATAATGTTTGACGTAGACAATGTTATACGGAGTATATACTTGGGATATTCCTTAGGTTGTTGTACCTGGTTCATGTGCTAGTGCCCCGCAAATTTTTAAGCTAAGACTCCATTTGTTCTAGAGGAAATCCTTTTCAATGGAAAATGATTTTCTTAGAAAATATTTTCCGGAGAAAAATTGAGAATTAGAATTGTTTTCCATTGTTTGTTTGTATGAAAATTATTTCCTTAAAATTTATTTTATTTTGTTAGTTTGAAGAAACCTTACTTGAAAAAAGAAAAATTGTTTTTTCCTTTGTTTTTAAAAGTAAAATGATTTCCTTATGAATGGAAAATAATTTTCCAACCAAAATTTCCTTTTATTATAATTTTGCCAAACAAACAAGAGAATATAATTTTCTTGAAAAACTTTTGCTTTCAAAACAAACGGAACCTAATTATCTTACTCATTAATATATAATAAAAAAAAAAAAGTTCTTTATACAACTTCTACCTTGCTCCGTTGCAGCTTTACACAAGCCACATAAAACTGTAACACTTCAACATGACACGATTCACAGAGGAGGGAGCTAATGCTACTCCTACATTATCAACTCGAGGTGTCGACTGTCGAAGGTGTTTACTTGGGCGGGACTGGTGTCTCCGGATTAGTTAGGCTCCACCCAGGATCATTAATCACAGACAGAATGTTATAACTTATAAGAAGAAACGTGATGGGCATTTCAATGGCTATTATCTGATAGACAACTTGCAATTTGCAAGTGATTTAACACACCACTCGAACGAATGAAAATGAAGCAGTTACAGGAATATACATTTAGGCTATCTCTAATTGTAAACTTCGCCTTTCTTCTCCAGTTTTGGTCTTTTAATCCCTAGAATTTACAGCATCAACAAATGTTTGCTCGAAGTATGGTATATAATCAGATCGCTATGATACAACATTCAGCAGAAAAGTCTGCATGATAAGCCATTACTCAGTTTTCTGGAGCCACCCCAGCTGCAAAGCAGAAGAATTGTATCAATAAAGGAAAATACCAATAACTAATGTAATGGAAGGATGAAAACACGTACCTTCCAAGCATACATCATAAAGAAAGCGACTGTATCTGCAGACCAAACAACAGCGAACGACTTCCAGAAGAATNGGAATATACATTTAGGCTATCTCTAATTGTAAACTTCGCCTTTCTTCTCCAGTTTTGGTCTTTTAATCCCTAGAATTTACAGCATCAACAAATGTTTGCTCGAAGTATGGTATATAATCAGATCGCTATGATACAACATTCAGCAGAAAAGTCTGCATGATAAGCCATTACTCAGTTTTCTGGAGCCACCCCAGCTGCAAAGCAGAAGAATTGTATCAATATAGGAAAATACCGATAACTAATGTAATGGAAGGATGAAAACACGTACCTTCCAAGCATACATCATAAAGAAAGCGACTGTATCTGCAGACCAAACAACAGMGAACGACTTCCAGAAGAATGGGATTATGACATTGAGCAATGGAATGAGAAGAAAGAGATAGTTCAGTGCTTCTTTTTCCTTGTTGGAACAGTTTCGAGCACGAAGTGAAGGTATTGCTGCACCAAGGAAATTAACAATTAATTTTGCTAATTTATTCCACGTCTATGGTGTGCCTTCTTCGCTAATGTGATTTCTAGTATGTCAGAAGTTCATCATCTCATAAAAAATCAAAWTCAGTTTTTACAAGCACATATACTTCTTTAGCGGGACAAGATCGTTTTCTCATCAAAAAGGAGAGCAATATCAATCTAAAATGTGGTTTCTAGTTCTATAACAGTGATTTAGAAAGGCGATTCGTCCATGTAAGAACTAAGAAGTTTCTCATATATCCTGGCAAGAAGGAAGCCTAGGCTCAACCCTGCAGCAATCCAGAGTATTTTAGGCCAAGAATGGATCACATTTTCACAATATCACATCCCTTGCACTGTACATCCTCAAGAAAGAACATCAAGATTTTGAAGAAACCACTAGGTGCAGTGACATAATAGGACACACACATCAACAAGATTTAATCATTCGGCAATCATACAAGATAACRCAGAAATCAAACTGAGAAATGAGGATCACTTGCAGAATTTWTTTWTTTWTTTWTTTWTTTTTTGTGAAACTTGCAGACCTTATTAGTTATTACTGTAAAAGAAACTCCAATACCAAATTCTAATAACATCAGATGAATATGTCAATGCATCTACCTTCATGGACGACTTGTCTAGAAACTAATGAATTAGGATATAATATGGTGACATAAAAGAATTATCCAAATCCTAGTTGATGATCCAAACTCCAAAGTCACCTGAAATTATGTCATTTGACATAGGACATCCTTTTATTAAGGGGATAATATTCACTATTGTCTGAAATCCTCTGTTCTTAGAATGTTCTGCAGAAAACCCACTAACTCTGACTAAATCTAGGGACAAAACGGTCTTTATAGCTAATTAGACAATTTAACTTAAATAGACACTTCATTTCACCTCAATTACAGCCGTGAATCTTCAACCTTCAATCTTCAACATTCAGATATGGGTATGGAGTGTGGACACTTGGACACTTGAGAAATTGTATCATAAAAATCAAAAAGCACATTGACCTCTAAACTTTGTCATTCGGGATTTTATTCACCTATAAAAAGATAAATTGTTCTGAATAAAATGGTCTAGATTAACAGACAACATGCGATATGGCTGCTATATCTTAATATCTAACAACTAGCCTACTTTCAACTGTTTCAAGGGTACATTTCACCTCATTGAAAAATCACTTTTCTATTCTCTTCCCACTGAATGTTACATGAAATGTATCCTTGCTAAAAGAAAATGATCCCATATTCCCAATTAATTACCCTACACTATTATACTAGTTATGGTATGCTACCAGTCATAGATTGTGATCAAGATTGTCATGGTATACCAGGAGGAAGATGAGTCTGATACAGGCCTTGAACTAGGATAGGATTCTGGAGCTTAATTGCTCAACAGAAATGATAAGAAGAAACAGAAGCAGAATTTCAGAAGRAAAGAAAGGAAGAAATTAGAGAGAAAATAGGAGAAGAAAGAAGAAGGAAGGATTTCATTATTGTAAGAATGTCCTCTTACATAGCAGAGATCACTACTTATAGCATGTAGTGAAAGCTTCAACCAGAATTACAACATATTAGGACTGTACTAGGTAGTTACAAGTAGTTACAAAGCTAACTAATTTTCCTGCCATTTCTAACTAACCTAACAGCCTTATCAGAGTCCTAAATAGATAAAGAAGGGAGTAATATTGAATAAAAGGAAGAGTTTTATTGTATGTGATTCATGTTTTACCTATGATAGTTTTCTTTCTAACGAGAGAAATCCATATATGAAGTATAATTTTGAGGGCAACAAAGAATCCGACAAATGAAGTTAATTTTTATCATAGTGGAGAGCAGAGAATTCAGATGTGACTTACTGAACATCCAAATTGACCACATKCCCATTAATCGCCATATGTCAGGCTCATTTGATGGGAACACAAGGTTGAAGGACAGAATTCCACCAAACAACATAGAGGCATATCCCTGAATCTCAAAAACTGAGTATAAAACACTTCCTGGCACAGCTGGATTTTTGGTAGCAGTGGAAGCCCTTGGAGCAAAAGTACTAGCTGCCTTGTTAACCGCCTGACAGAACACAAGAATATACCACAATGAGATTTTTATGCAAAATGATTAAATGAATGATAAAATAATAGAGGATCACCCACGTCAAAGATATAACTAAAAGAATATGAACGACAAAATAAGAAAGTATAACCCCATCTTATCGAGTGTACTAAACTATCCCCTATTGTTCTCTTCTGAAGCCCCCCGTTTTCACAGGATGTGCCAATAAATGCCCAAAAATTACCTAGTTCCTGAAGAGTAAATTCAAGATATATGTGTGTCAGTGTATCACCATTCACCACTCAAAAGCAAAACATGTTAAATAAAAGTTTCAACCTCATACTCAGCTCCGCCACCATCACTTGTTAGTTGTAAACTTGTAACACAGCAAACAACCAATTTACCCTCAACATAGCTTGTTCAACCAACATAGTGCATTTTCTGGTTTGGAATTCTTTTAAGCAATGCGACGCCATTATCATCGACAATCCCATTGCCGCTGAGCTTCAATGCCTCTGATAAGGCAAGTATCAAGGATAGTTGTACCTCTAGAGCTGTCAAAGCCATTACCATGTATTCCACAATTGCCTTCCAGCCAATCATAAATGGATACAGGTTTCAGATATGCCAACCTTTTGTCTCTCGTGTACCCAAAACCCAACCAGATGAACCAATGGCCAATTTATAGAACATGTAATTAAGCAGAAAACCAAGTGCAGTCGCACACTTCTCACAGGCTTTCAACCACAAAATCCTATGCAAACTTTTTAACCCCCGTTCCTTCCGCCACCCCACCTACATGTCTGATATAAACAAAGCAACAATCCCACCAAGATTTCCGATTGTACCTCGATATTATCCTTCTACTCATATCCATATAACCAAAATATCACCTTTTCCCAAGTGATCATCTCCCTTTTCCCCTTGCTTATATGTCATCAGATGAACTTTAAAGTTAACTTTTAGTTGTTGATGCCTGCTAAGATCCCTCGCGAAATTCCTAGTACTCTATAACTTTCCTACTAAGTTGCCACATTCTGCTACAAAATGCAAGTCAATTAACACTAGAACCGCCTCGCGATGCTAATTTTCCAGCATTCAAAAAGTATCCTGAGTTTTACTGCTTCTCAGAATACTCATGTCAAACTCAAAATACAGAAAGTTTGAGCTTTGATCCTCCTACATTAAACTATACAAATTCATTTCTCCCCTACACTTCACCTTCTGCTACATTACAGTATTGAACTGAACCATGCATGTTGTTCAATAACTCTTCTTTCTTCTGTTCTTCCAACATTCAAAGTATCCAATATTCCTATTTCTCACAAAAACTTCATACAAATTTTACATGCCAATWATATCAATTATTCATAAAAAAGAATGATTTGCTTCCTGATAAAATACTTTTATATCAGCAAAAATCATGCTCAACCCTGTCAAATATTCACATCCATAGTTCCATACTATACATATAGTCTCAATATAATATSAAATACAATAAAAATRCTACCCAAATAAATGATACAATCTAGAATAACAAATGCAACACTCACATAAAAATTTCCCATTACAAAAAATCCACATTCATAAAAACCCATAAAAGTAAACTCAAATATCATTATATCACCCCAAATCAATTTTATACAAACAAAAAGAAAGGAACTTCAGATACATAAACAAAAASTTAAACACAGAAAAAAGAGCAAACCTTTTTCAGGTCTTTCTCAATTCAGAGCAGCAGCTGAAGAAGAAGAAGTTGTTAGTAGAAGATACACTACTTTCATTAGCTGAATTTTCTTCTATTTACTGAAATTCCAGTTCATCTTCATCATTTTCTTTACATTTTCACAATTGTGGGTGATTCAAGTTATATCTGAACTTCATAAATTCTTAAAGCAACCTTTAATGTGTATAACTGAAACTAGTAGCAGTATAATTTTTTTGTGAATCAAATACCTTTTTTAATAAAGGAAGAATTGAATATGGGTTTTCAAAGATGAAGTTGGTATCAAAATTGTCATTATTTTCTTTTTGTTCAATTTTGAGAGATGAACAACAAAGTTTTTGCAGAAAATTGAATGATGATAAGGAAAACAAGTTGCTTCGTATCAGAATTGGCTAAAATAAGAGTGACGTGGAGGATCAAGGCCGTACAATTGCATGATGAGACACAGAATGAACGGGTAGTGAAAATAACTTGAAAATTTTTTAATAGAACAAAAATTTGGAGGTAAAAATGAAATTAAAATGTGAACAAAATTGGAATTGGGTAAGATCTATAGATTTAAACAATTAAAATAAATTTTCTATATTCGCTTCTCAAATGTTCTATACATTGGAATTTGGGTAGATTACTAGATTTAAACAATTTAGCTCGTGTTTCATCCACTTATTTATATATTTTAATCCTTCAAAAATTGGTAAATTTTCGTAAAAATAGTTTACAGTTAGTATTATTAAGTTCACTTTAGCAAAATGAATTGACAAGTATCGATTAGGTCTTGTTCTTGTGAATTGGATTTTTTTGAATTGAATCTATTTTACTAAATTGGACTTATTTTTACTTAATTTGTGACAATACGACCTTGTAGTTTTATCGATGTGAAAAATTTGTTATGTACTCCGTTTGGGTGTTTCCAAATTTTGTCACATCTACGAAGTAGAATCTTTCTATTTATAAAAGGACTTTTTTGATTTTTAATTCATAAGTTTTATTAGTGTAATTTCTTACGAATATTAGTTTTTAATTCATAGCATTTAGGAATTACTGCTTTGTTGCTAATTAAAGTGGAAAAAAAATGTAGTACCAACTTAAATAACTATGAAAATAAATTAGTTTTTTTTAATCAAATTATTAATGTATATACTAACATCATTTTTATTTCCTAAAAAAATCCATCATTATCTTAACTCTTATATTTGTACATATTTAAGGTACAATCATTTTTAAAATGGATGGACGTGAAATATACTACTCCGTACATAGTTTCCTCTCTCCTTATATCCCATTTAAAATCAATTCTTTGACTTTCCTTCAAAAGAAAAAATATTGACTCATGATACAACTAGGTTGTTAATGAGTTGAGCATCGTGCGAGCTGCTCGACACTTTGCTCGATGGGGCTGGGCTCGGCTCGAACTGGCTTGTGAATAACGAGTTCGATACACGAGCTATGCTAGGCTCGGCTCGAAAGCTCGTGAGCTAGCTCGACTATTTTATTATTTTTATAAATAATATATTATTTTATATATTTAACACTTTGAATAAAGTTAATTAATGAAAGATGTATTAATAAAAAGTAAAAAAAATCCTTCCATAAACTAAAGCCGCCAATCTCAAGCCTAAACAAAATTACTAGTGTGTTAATCTTATTTGGTTTAAATTGTTTTAGACTTTGTAAGTGTGTGATGAATATTTGTAGACTTTAAAATTTGGCTTTATATTTGATATTTATTTGATTTTTGTAGAATAATTTTGTTGAAGTTTGAAACTTGAAAATTAGAAGATTTAGAGTTAGAATCATTGAAAACGAGTTAAACAAGCTTTTACACGAGCTTTAAATGAGCTCGAGCCGAGCGTCAAAATTTGAGGCTCGGCGAGTTCGAGCTCCAGTCGAGCCTCTATCCGCGGCTCATGAGCTCGAGCCAAACCTAGCTAAGCTCGGTCTCTGGCTCGGCTCGTTAACAGCCCTAGATACAACTGTTAAGGGTGATTATATTCGCACACTACTATGTAGCATTTCTCTATGCGGATAGTGAATGAGTGAGTGGATTGTGTGCACGTATAATCCATCGCCATCGGTGTTGGAATCTTAGAGTTTAGAGGATAGTAGAGTTGTGGAGCTGAGAGAGTGAGAATTTTCAATTATTTAATATTGTATTTTTATTTTTAATTTTGAAAATTATGTAAGATCAATATTATCCAAACCCAAGCCCTCGCGTTGGGCAAACCATGTTTGTTTATCTAACAACCTCATATCCTTCATCATAACTCACTAGTTTTCATTTGCATGCGATAACYTTTTCATTTATAGCATGTGATAACTTTTTCATTTATAGACTTTTAATAACAAAGCAGTGCGACAATTTAATATACCGACAATCTAAAGAGAGTATTTTACAATAGAGARAAATATATAATCATGCATATAGMAATGTATTGTTAACTTTTTTATTGTGTTCGATACGTAGTGCAAAACTACAAAGTTGATTGACGGTTATACGGAGTATGATGTTCAATGTACACAAAATTAGACTTTTAGTTTAGTTATTAAGTTAGTGATAGCAAATTCTGGTATTTAGTTAATAACGATACTATACTTTTTTTTTGGTCGGGAACCATTTTAAATATATAGCTATTTTCCTAATTACGGAAAATCAAAATAAGTGGTAAATCATTTAAATTTAAAACATTTATTAATTGATTAAATCATTTTAATGTCAAGTTCTTTAAATTTGAAATTATTAATTATGGTTGATTTTTTTGGCTTGATTTAAAATTGCTTTATATAGATTGTAATTAGTAAGGGTAAGGGGGTAATTTTAGGGGACRCCGTCACCACCTCCCTCCTTTCCTTATGTAATTAGTAAGGGTAAGGGGGTAATTAGTAAGACTGACACACAGGCTCGTGCATTTCTTATCTTGTGTACAGTACGTAAATTTAACGACGATTTCTATGTTAACTTATATCTATTTTGAGAGGAAAGGGGTTTGGAGTAGTGACTCCAACTCCACCTTTGATYCTTGAGGTCAAGGGTCCGAATTCTCATATTCTCCCTCCCTCATTGTAAATACTACCCGCCCGTGTAGCTCATATGAACCAAAAAATATCTATTTTGAATTTTAAATTTAAGTGATTTATAAATTAAATTTTGTAATTAAATTTAAAGATTATGTAGATAATTTTATACTCCATTCGTTCCATGTTGGTTTATGCATTCACTATTCATATGTTTCCCATTGCACATTTTGTATGCTTAATATCTATAATTGTATATTTTCAAAAATTATGAATATTAATAATAAATTTATTAAGACGAATCAAATAAGATTTCACATGACTATATTTATTATTACATATTCGTACATATATAGAAGATTTTCTAAACATGTGAATTCTTAAAAAAAATCAAATGCACAAAATAATATGGAACGGTGACTGTATATACTTTAAATTTAAGTGTTTTTAGATTTAATTTTGTAATTTTTATTTAATCTTTTTTAAAATTTAAGAGTATTTTATTTAGTTTTGTATTTAAATTTTAACGATGATGCAGACAATTTTATATTTTTGAATTACGATGAGTTTTTTTTTTATTTTAATTTTGTAAGGAAATATTTTAATTTTTAATTTAAGTGCTTTTAAAATTTAGTTTGCTACTGATGACACCAGTTGTGCAAAATGAGCTTGACACGCATGATAGCTTCAAATTTTTTATTATATAAATAAATATAAGTTATAGATTAGTTTTGTGTACTATCAATATTAATAAAAAAAATAAATCACGTAATTTTTTACAATAATTATTTGTGGAAATCCCTCCAATTTTAATGATGACGATGATAATAATAATTTACCACAATTCAAGTTTCTTATTTTGTTATCAGATTATTTTTAATGTCAATTTAATTTAAAAATTTAAAAATAGTTCATTATTAATTTGCTTAATATTACACATGGTACGTTGTTATTAATTGATATTTTGGTTGTTGATTTTTGGAAAAAGCTAAATGTAGYCCTARGGGCTGATTATAAAAAGCTAAAAGTGGAAATAATATGTAATAATTGATCATTTATTACATCGATTAGTATATTATTTTGTCTTGAATTTACAACTTATTTCCTTTTTAAGTAACATATTTATATCTTATATGTAACCCTAAGGGTTGTAATTAGCATTACCCTTGATTTTTTTAAGGCAATTATTTTGAATTTTCGTGAAATATTTCTRTATTAATTGATTGTTGATTTTTTAGGCAGCAATTATTTAACTTGATGACATGTAATTGTAATTTATAAAGAGAAGAGGTATGGTTGTAATTTCGAGAGACACCACCGCGACCTCCCCTTCCCTTATATGATAGTGATAACTCATACCCAATACATGGACACATACATGATTACATGGTTCCAGTGATTCTAATAATTATTACTATCTTACTTGGCCTTCTCTTAATTAATCTTGGATTCCAGGAATCATAAGTGTTGACAAATATATTTTGCTTCATGCTACAATGCTGGAGTTAGAGTTATTCGTTAATGCMCCATTTGGATATTAACATTTCATCTCGGATGTTGGATTTAGTCCAAATATATTGTTTAATAATCCAAATATTTGAATTTGGATTTAATCCAAGCTATGTAAAACACAAGCTCATAGCCTCATATGTCTTTCTTTTTCATCTATCGATCTATTAGTCTATTATTCCCTTCGTATCGGTTTAGTTGGTCGTTTAACTATAACAATTGTTTTTCACGTTTATCAAGTAAACAATTTAAGGGGTAAACAAACAAATTAATCAACATGATTTTGATACAATCAAGAATAAGATTGCATAATACTAATTTAAAATTATATTGTTTAATTCTTTCTCCTTCTACGTAAAAAATAATTGTTGCAGATAATCCGATACGTGGATTTATTATTAGTACTCCGTATCTCTATTATATAGGGAAGGGAGGAGGAATGGTGTCCCCCTTAAAAACCATATACCCTTAATGATTTTTAAAAAATATATGAATTGATATGCCTAAACTACCCTTGCTTATTATTTAACGAAAAAATGAAAATTGCATTAATTTTGTGACTTAATTAATGAAAGATAAATAAATAAATATTACCAATAATAGAATTATACTATACTAATTATTTTGAATTTCAAATCATATTTACTTACAAAATATTCATTAAGACTTTATTGTATTGTTGCTAATTATTAGGTATACAGACATTGTAATATGATACATACAATCAATTATAATCATTTATAATGAAATACAAGTTTCACATGTCTAAGCACGCATCGCGTGCACATAAAAACTAGTATGAAAAGTGATAAGTCGATAAAATGCACATTTGATCACTACTAGAAATTTGCATACGGTCGACCGATTTAGCGACCGATTATGATTGGTCGATATTAGCGGACGTTAGCGACCGAAAACAGTCGCTAAGAATTAGTGAACGTTATATCGGTCGCTAACTCAAAATTTTGGCGGAGTGGATAATTGAGTTTCTCCCTGGTGTTAAGTGTTAGCGACCGACTGATCGGTCGCTAAAGTTTTTTTTTTCAAATCCCTCAATTCACTGAGACCGTATCCTCACTCTTCAAACTCACAATCTTCTCTCTTCGAACTCCTTCACTCTCAAACACTCAGCCCTCGCTCACTCGATCTCAAATGCTCATCCCTCACTCTAACCTGCGGCCAGCGCCACTGCCACCCCGTTCGCCGCCTCCACTACCTTCGTTGCTTTCTCCCTTTCGTTTTTTCTCCCTTCTACCCGCTCTCACGACGGTCCCCCTCTGCGCCGCCATCTACCGAGGCTCCCTCCTCTGGTTTCTTTTTTCCCCAATCTTGTTAGGGTTTCGGATTTGTCTTTCCCAATTTTGTTAGGGTTTCGGTTTCTAGCTGGTAAGTTTAATTTCATCTCTTTTTTAAATTTTTTTCACTTAATTTAGGGTTTATTCTATTTTTTCGTGTAAAAAATCAGAATTGTGGGATATTGTCAGCTCAATTAGCTCGAAAATCTGAATTTTTGGGTGTATTTGGCACGAATTTGGAGTCCATTATTTGTTGCTTGCTGTTGGGTCCTGTTTTTGGCCAAAATCTTACACCAACAAGTGAGATTTAGTTCGTGTTCGTGAAAGCTACAGATTTTTTCTGATTTTCCTGACTTGATTTTAGGGTGTTTGGAGTTTGTAATTCACACTCCCTAAGGTATTTAATTCAACCTTGAATTAAGTTCGTTTCTCGGTTTACATTCATTGGTTTAATCATGCAAATTTGGCACCAATTTGAGTTTATATTGCTTGCTGGAAACGATTAAGACATGTACATGATAATGATGATATTCCTAATCAACTAACTGTATAGTCCTGCAACAATTACTCTTAACAGCAACGTCAAAAAATCTATGCTATAAAAGTAGGCACAATCAATGTGAAATATAAAGGTAGTCCAAACAGAATATAAATTGAAGTAAAGAAAATTAAAAAAAAATACATATGTACTTTTTCTATGAAAGATATGATTTAATTATAAATTTATAAATGCAAATATTATTTGTCTCTAGTGTATACTTTATGAATATTTTATGAATATTTTGAACTGCAAATTGAGTTGAGTTTTGAGCCTGAGCTTGTATTGTTAACTGAATTTCTGAGCTTGAATTGTGAACTTGGTTAGGTTGGAGTGATAACGAAATATGATTGAAATCATTAAGTCTTGAATTATGTTAGTTTCTTTTGAATAATTATTTTGAGTCGATTATTTAAATGCTATATACCTTTAATTTAAACTAAAAAAACTCGTCCCCGTAGCTTTCAATAATGAAAATAAACTGATTGGGTTTGAAATAACGAACTATGATTGTTTCGGCAAGTAAACTCTTTAAGGGCGAAAATCGCCAATTTTCAGCCATTTTCGTTCCCAAAATGACCTTAGGACGCCTAAAACTTCACAAACTCGTTCCGTGTAGGTTTGATTATCAGTTGAATGTCGTTTGAAATCACGAAATGTGATGTTGGTTAAAAATCGGGCAAACGAAGTTCATAAAAAATCACTTAATTATATATACACGTGTATCACAGGAAAAGCTTTAAGAAGAATTAAGAAAGGTTAAAATACGATAGAAATAAGAAAGGTTAAAATACGATAGGGTCCACGTCGTCTCCTATTGAGCCGAATTCCTTACGGGAAATGGTTTGTCGATGCTTTTGGGAACAACGTGTACAATCAGTTCTTGAGGAGGCAGGTTCGACCGAAGAAGAACCAATGCGGAAGCCAAGAATGTTCTTCGAGATGCTCAACGCCATGAGCAGCCGTTGTATGATGGAGCAACATCTCGTGTGTGGAGATGGCTTCTAGATAATCAATTTGAAGTCCGAGTACAACTTGCCACACAGGTCAGTATGGTTTCCGGTCATTGTTGAGCGATGCACTCCCAACGACCCAAAAAAAAACTAAGTGTAACACCTACTAGACACAAAAAAGGTACTCAAGGATTAGAGCTCCTCACGAGAAGATACACTCATGCCCTAATGGATGTATGCTGTATGGAAGGACGATGCCGAGCTTGATAAGTGTCATCATTGCGGGTCGATTCGGTACACAGAATAATTCGAATGGCAGTTTGGTTCCCGCAAGCTTTCTGTGTACTTCCCAAAACACCACGATTGCAAAGGCATGTTTACCAACAAAAACATTACTGAGTCGATGACATGGCATTGATGAACATCGTCAAGGGCAACGGGAACAATGGGTCACCCAAGTGACAGCAAAGCTTGAATCACTTCGACATGACCTTTACGGACTTTGCATACGAGCCTCGAATGTTAGACTTGGGTTGTGCACAGATGGTTTTTCCGTTTTCCGGAAGTTTGGAAGCAATACTCTCTGTTGGCCTATTCTCACTCACACCTTACAACATGTCACCGGGACATATGCATGAAAAACCTTTCATTTTCCTTTCCTTGCTTATTCCCGAGGCCAAAAATCTGTACGAAGAACAACTTGTAAAGGTTGGACTTTGTAGTAGTTAGGCGCGAAACCCCAAAAAACTCCCAAAATGGCCCTTTCACGCCCAAAGTGGACTTGGTCGTGTTCTTAACGTGTCCAATCAAGACTAGAAATCTTAAGTGAATAAAATATTGACATGAATGAGATTTTAAAAGCTTGTAATGGTTGAGTTTGTAGTAGTTAGGCGCGAAAACCCAAAAAAACGTCCAAAATGGCCCTTCCGCCCCAAAGTGGATTCGTGTCTTAACGTGTCCAATCAAGACCTAGAAAGCTTAAGTGAATTAAATTTGATAGGATCCATACCCTTTTTCATGTATTTTTCTAAGTTAGAGTCTCGGCCTTGGGGCGCTTCCTGCGTGTCCGCCCCACAAGTGCCTTAGAAGTAAGTCTTTAGATGAAGTACGGTCTAAGTCCTCTCTTGGGTGTCTCCTAGGGGCAAATGTTTCATTTAAATTTAACCTCTTTAGGGGAAGGTGATATATGAGAAGAATATTTCACAAAGCATTCCTCCTACCCATGCTATGTGTTAAGGCCTTAATGCCTTTATAGATATTCATGCTTGCATTTACATTTTCAACATTCCAATCCCAAATCCCAAACTCAAATACATATTTTGAGTCCGGATCCCGCTTGGGCCCGCTTTGACGTAGTCGGCGTCCCAAGCGCACCGGACGCCCCTTTCTAAAAGAGAATCGCCTCACGTTGTTGTGTGCTCGTGAGGCCACTTTCCGCAAGAAGGCTTTACGCTTTCGCCTCCAAAGGCCGAAGCGCGCCGCACGCTCAGCGTCAAAACGCTAGGACCGTGACAGTGGTATCAGAGCCAGGTTCGAATAGCACCTGGAGTCCCGGAAAAAGGAAAAATGAGTCGCGAAATGTTGGAAGAAAGAATAGCGTGGCTAGAAGGAAAGTTGGAAGAATGGGCTCGGCTCGAACACATTGTATCGAGCAGCCAAGATGATTGAAAGCCTGGAAGCTATGGTCCAGGTACTAAAATCGGAGAAAGACGCTCTGCAGGAGCAATTGAACTTCGTCTGCACCAAGCGCATGAAGCATTGGAAAAATCGTATGAGATTGAAGCGCGCCCGCTCACCGCACAGCTCACACCGCTCCCGCTCCCACACGCACTACACAGCGCGCACGCCGGCGGGCCTACACGCTCACTCGCAAACGCAAGCTCGAACCATACTAGCAATTCGACATGCGCACACAGTATCTTCAAAAGGTTAGCTCAGTTCGCGACAGAATCCTCTGAGCCGCTCGGACACCGATCGCGCTCACTGCCACCACCTCCCTCTCGCTGATCGATAGCAAGCTCTCGCGGTGCGCCGCCACCCCACCCACTCGCGCTTCCGCGCCGCACGCTCTCCACATCTCACACTCCTGCCCCGACGCTCACACGCACGCACACTCTCGCACACCTCTCTCCGCACACACACTCGCACTCTCACTCTCGCTCCACGACACTCTCCGCAGCAATAAATAGCAACGCGAGCATCAACAATACACGACATCACCCCGTCCGCTGCCCCGCTCCGCACTCTCCGCCACTCGCCATCGCACTCGGCACCAACTCAAGAATCCACACCCCGCCCCGCCCACCCCACAAGATCCTCTCTCCACCTCACCCTCTCACGCGCCGCTCCTGCACAACGCCAACTGCCACGACCCTCTGACCTGCCCCAGCACGCTCACTACCTCTCTCCGCCGTCCCACGGCACATCGCCCTCTGCCTATACCTCCTTTGGAACAGGAGCAAAACCTCCAGACAAGCCAAACGACTCTCACAACACCACAGCTCAAGCCACCTTAGGACTCATCCCAAGGAGCGCTTGTGAGCGGCTCACGTAGTGTCATCAAACTCACAGGTTCATTACCCCGAAGCAACACAATGGGGAGGCGACTTCACACAAATCAGCCTCACTCATCAACACATCACCACAGTCACCAATTCGGGAACATCATCCATCGGACTCACAACACGCTCACTCTCTCACTCAACACACCCACACCTCTCACCACTCCTCGCTTCACGCACGCCGCACACACACCATCGCTGCGCACCGCACACACCCACAGCGCCCGCACTCTCGACCACCCTTCACCCCCACCACGCTCTCTCCGATACCTAGCACTCGCACGTTACACCCACCACCACCTTTCACACAGCCAAGAAACCCCACCTACACGGCGAGCACCGACATCGATTGCGCCGTGTAACATGATGATACGCGAATGCGCGACAAGAACAACACACAAAGCATGGCCACCACCAGCTCACATGCTACCTGTTGACATCCTCACTCCGGCGTACACGCGCGCCCCTCGTGACCGGTGCTGCCGCCTCACACACACTTCATGGACACTTAAAGAAGCAAAGCGACTTGGATTGACGGTCACCAAAGATGGGGGAAACCTGAAAGGCTGTCACACTCCAAAAAGAAACCAATCAAGGTATCGCCAATCAAGTGCCTGCAACGGTGAATGGATGGCAGGGGAAGTTGGACTTCACTGTCGCCGACATGGATGATTCGACGTGGTCCTAGGAATGGACTTCTTTAGAAGATGCCGAACATGGAGTGGTACCTGCTATGATTACATGCTCGTGGATAGACCCAAATTGCCGTGTTCCAACATCAGGGACACCAGCCAAAGAACTCCTTCAAAGGCGTCAACTCTCAGCAATGCAGATGGTGAAGCCTAGCCAAAGAAGACCCCTGAAATTCAGAATCATGGAAGAAAAAGCAAGCAGCTCGCCGCAACAACGAAGAATAAAACCACCCTCACCAAAGGCGCAAAATCCTACAGAAGAAAGAACACTCCAGAACCAGAATCAGCTTCCGCCTCTTAATGGCGCCCAAGAAGAAACTATATTTAAGATAGGAGATTTTTCCTTTTCTTATTGTAATTGTAAGTCGACGAGGTCGTTGACAGCTAAGTGGGGGAGGATGTTAGGATCCTACCCTTTTTCATGTATTTTTCTAAGTTAGAGTCTCGCCGTGGCGCTTCCTGCGTGTCGCCCCACAAGTGCATTAGAAGTAAGTCTTTAGATGAAGTACGGTCTAAGTCCTTCTTTGGGTGTCTCCTAGGGGCAAATGTATTCATTTAATTAACCTCTTAGGGGGAAGGTGATATATTGGAAAAATATTTCACACAAGCATTCCTCCTACCCATGCTAATGTTGTTAATGCCTTATGCCTTTATATATATTGTGCTTGCATTTACATTTTCAGCATTCCAATCCAAAAATCCCAAACTCAATACAGATTCCCGAGTCCGGATTCCGCTTGGGCCCGCTTTGATGTAGTCGGCCGTCCCAAGCCCCGACGCCCCTTTCTAAAAGAGAATCGCCTCACTTGTTGTGTGCTCGTGAGGCCCCATTTCCGTAAGAAGGCTTACCTTTTGCCTCCAAAGGCCGAAGCGCGCTCGCATGCTCCAGCGTCAAAACGCTAGGACCGTGACACGCGAAAACCCCAAAAAAACTCCCAAAATGGCCCTTTCACGCCCCAACAGTGACTTGTCGTATCTTAACGTGTCCAATCAAGACCTAGAAATCTTAAGTGAATAAAATATGACATGAATGAGATTTAAAAGCTTGTAATGGGTTGAGTTTGTAGTAGTTAGGCGCGAAAAACCCCAAAAAAAAACGCCTAAAATGTACCTTTCACGCCCCAAAGTGGACTTGTCGCGTCTTAACGTGTCTAATCAAGACCTAGATAGCTTAAGTGAATAAAATATGACAAGATCGGCTTTAAAAACTTGTAATAGGTTGAGTTTGTAGTAGTTAGGCGCGGAAAACCCTTAAAACGCCCAAAATGCGCCTTTCACGCCCCAAAGTCGACTTGTCATGTCTTAACGTATCTAATCAAGACCTAGATAGCTTAAGTGAATAAAATATGACATGATCGAGCTTTAAAAACTTGTAATAGGTTGGTTTGTAGACGTTAGGCGCGAAACCCCAAAAAACGCACAAAATGCCCCTTTCACGCCCCAAAGTGGACTTGTCGTGTCTTTTAACGTGTCCAATTAAGACCTAAAAAGCTTAAGTGAATTAAATATGACATGAATGAGCTTTAAAAGCTTGAATAGGTTGAGTTTGTAGAATTTAGGCGCGAAACCCCTGAAAACTTCCAAAATGACCCTTTCACGCCCCAAAATGACTTGTCGTGTCTTAACGTGTCAATCAAGACCTAGAAAGCTTAAATGAATAAATTTTCATTTCATGAATGTCATTTTGTTTTTATTTGGAATTGTTTCAACTAACTCCATAATTTGGAGGAAAAATATACTTCAGAACCTTTCTGAGTCTCAAGCTAGTGGCTCACCACCGGATCCCAACGAAGTCTTCTTTGAGACGGTCGGTGGGTTTCAGACGGGTGAAGTTCATGGGTTTGGCAGAGATGGAGCTTCTCTCTATTATGAGAAAAGCTCGCGTTAGCACGGCGGATCAGGCTTTTCTCCATCGGTTTCCGCGCAACTTACACAATTATCTGGGGAATTGGTGCGAGCTAAGGCGAAGTTAACAGAGAGAGACCGCCAGCGGGATGAGGAGMAACRTCGTCTAACGGAGCAGCTGAGCCAGTGGGACGAGGAGCAACGCCGTCAAGCGGAGAAGATAAAGTAGCAGGATGCGTATATGGAGCAGATGAAGACGYAGATGGACGCTTTCATGAGGCAGTTCGACGATCCGCCTCCCTTTCCTGGACGCTTCTCCAACGACCGCACAGATGGTTCTGGTGCTTCTGGAGCCTTCGTAGCGTCGTAGCAGTTCTTAGTTAGATTTGGATTTATTTTATCGTATTGTGTTATTTGTTACATTTTCACTTGAAAATTTTGAGAAACTATATTGAGTTAATCATGCATGTATTACAACTTGTTTATATCTAATATAAAACTTAAATTTTGTATATTTATTCTGTTTTTTGTTAATATTTATTTTTATATTACATTTACAAAAAAAAAATGGTGAAAAAAGCACGTGTAATTTTTTTTTAAAAAAGCGAGAATAACCTTTTAGCGACCGAAAAAATCGGTCGCTAATTACCATTTCCCTCCAGTTACTTGGAGGGAAAATTTAATTAGCAACCGATATTTCGGTCGCTAATAGCGAACGAAATATCGGTCGCTAATAGCGAACGAAATATCGGTCGCTAATTAAGTTTTCCCTCCAAAATAGTGGAGGGAAATGGTAATTAGCGACCGATTTTTCGGTCGCTAATTTTTTTTTCCCGTCGAATTTCTCTCTATTTTGCCAGTCGAGTTTCGGTCGCTAATTGGTCAGCGACCGAATTTCGGTCGCTAAAAAATTTTAGCGACGAAGGGAAAGGCGACCACGTTTAGCGACCGATTTTCGGTCGCTAAACCCATTAGCGACCGAAAATCGGTCGCTAATCATGGTCGCCCGCGCATCTTTTTCTTGTTCTGGATATGTCATATTTTATTGATATTTGTCATACTTTTCTCCATATTTAATTTTTTTGAACTCTTTTTGTTACATATTTCGATATTACTCGTCTCGGGTATGTTTGTGTTATTTTTGTAGGATTAGGCTTGTTTTGCTAGGATTATTGGAAACGCGAGTAGAGCTAATTGAATGTTGATCAAAGAATGAACGATTGAAGGAGTTTATGTTGACAAAAAGATTCAAAAGAGTTACTCATAAAGTTCCTCCGCAATATGGTTGTGGAGATCATCTAGTTTGCCACAACTAGGTTGTGGCCACTTGATTTTTGAAGTGTTTTGAAKTACATGGCTGTTACTCCGCACCCTGGTTGYGGCCTARTATCACATGTCACACCCTGTTTGCGACCTCTTYTTTGATGTTACAAAAGCTCTTGATTTTCCTAGCATTTAAATAAAATTAGATAGAATTTTTATTACATGTAAAACTCTTGGGTTTCCTAGAAAAACTCCTTCCTAAATTATTGGTATATAAAGAGAAGTTAGGTTAAAAATGAGGAGGGGACGCACTCACGCAAAAGGGGGTGATGCCRTCACTAACTTCGGCAGGATTGGCGAGCCTTGCTATATAGTGAGTGCTCCTCACAAAAACAACTCCTTCTTTAGTTTATTTTCTATCAATTTGTCTTTTATTTACTTTATGATTACTGATTAATTGTTTCGTCTTAAGCTTTGTTAATTGTTATTTTTCTTTTTGTTCTTTGATTTATTTTCTGAAATATGTTTGAGTAGTGTAATTATCTAGGATTTGATTGAACCCTAATATGAATTATATATTGTGATTTAATCTCAAATTCCAGATTGATTAGTTGATTGTCATCTTTGCTAGCGTTGGTATTATTATCAATATTTGACTAGAAAATAATACTTATTGAATGTAATTAGTTCGTGACGAAAGTTGGCTCTTAATCGACTTTAGAACCTTAACAAAAGTAGAAAAGTCATCAGAAATAGTTGATCGAACTTGTTAGGATTCTAGGATACTATTCATAATGTCTCGGATATTATGATTCCATGCAATTAGGTACGATTGCATTTAGGAAGACATTGATTGATCGAAAGAAATTTTTGGTATTTATTATAAATAGGTCGGGCGCATCTATGCTGTTGAATATTTTTCTGATTGATTTGGGGTAGATTAATATAACTATGTTACATTAGCGGGAATACTTAATTCTAGATGTTTTAGTCTTTAACCTTTTAATTATTATTAGTTTCCAATTCTCTTTTCAGTATGTTTTTCTCGACTAATTGTAGTTCGTAGTGACTAATAATTAATTGAACCTTCTCTGTGAGATCGACCCTGACTTACCCTATTAAATTAGAGGATTAGTTAGGTTTATTATTATATTTGTTAGTGCGCGATACGCCTACCAAAATGGAGTTTAATTTGGATAATGATGTACGAGTATAATTTTTTCATTATCTCAATATTCGAACTCATGAGCACAATTCAAATATTTACATTCTAACCACTTAAACTATTTACATTAATTGAGTAGTTTATTGAAATCAACTCTTTATAATTTTTAATAATAAATAATTAATCATATTTGCGTATAAATTTTGATTATTATACATGAAGAGTGGTGTAACATGAATTAAGCTGAATGGAGAAGATATCAATATCTATTTTAATAATTACTCCGTAGATAATATTGTGTACAATCATGATTTAATTTTCGAATTCCCTTTCAACCTTGCATTTTTCTAATATTGTACTCCGTAGTGAATATTTCTTGGTCTAAACATTTAGTGCTATTTTAATATATATTTCTTTCGCAAATAAAATAAACTAAAAACCAATTCAATTAAAATATTATCCGAAGATTATTTTTTTCAAATTTATATAATCTTATCTATTAATTTATTATACTTCGTACTAATTTAAAATATCATGTATTTACAAAATATATTTTATTTTGAAATGAAAACATATGAAATCAAATCTATGAAATATATCAATTTATAACAACGCTAATAAATTTATAAATTCAAAAAAATGATTTTCCTCGAAAACTTATTTTATTTCCCTATAAATATCATTATTTTATTTACTTACTTATTTTTATATTATATTTATTCATTAAATATCCTTATATATTATTATAATTTATCATATTATTATATTTTATTTTTTTTCTTATTTTTAATACGGAGTAGTATTGTGCAAATAATTTTATTCTTTCAATAATCCATTGCCGAAGATTTGAATTTTTATATTTTATTCAATAATTCTAAGTTTTGTTGTTCGAAATATTTTGTATTAAAATTATTAACAATTAATTTTTCTATAAATATTTATGTATTGGATGAAATAACAACCCAAATAATAGTTTGTCTTAAATACTAATTTTATGAAATTAAAATGGTACATCAAATAATTGATGCGTTGCCCCGATTAAAAACTAATTTTTATAATGCTACATTATTTTTTAATTTTTAAGCTTTTGGAGTTTTTCATCTCTAAACAATATGAGAATTTTCTCGAGGTTCTCTCTCTGCTGAAAAACTTAGCTATGTTGATTGTAAATCTGTAAGTTGCAATTTATTCTAGAGTCGATTAAGTCGATTATGGCGATTATGTATGAAAACGTATAGAACCCCAATTTTTTATTTTGCCGAAAAAGGTTTTTTCGGAAATTAAGTCATATTTTATACTCTTCTTTGGACTGGAAGGTAAGCCCTTCTAAGAAGCCTTGGTTGCTTGGAATCATCTTGCCTTCCTAGGGTTTCAAGAGGTTGGAACATCATCTTGGTCTCTATGAATAAGCTTGCAATTTACAAGCTTCTTTAGGTTTTTGCAAGAAAGCGGACAAGTTTTGGTCAATGGCCCATACTTATCATGTGAAGCAGAGGGATTTTTGGTCATCATTTTCATTGTCTGCCAAGAGTTCTTGGCTCCAAAGAAGATCATGGGTGTCGTTCCTTATTACCTCATGTGGAGGCTCGGATATTTTTACTCGTCATGGTAAACTTTTTATTCGAAGCTTTATATATGCCCATTTAGATCTCAGTAAAATGAAATGAGTTGTATTAATAATGATGCAAGCCCCAAAAAAAGCATTTTCATCCTTTGGCTTGCGTTGCTTACTGATAGTGTGATACACATGACTCTTGAATGTTCTRTTACTTTTCAAGTTTGGTAGAAAGTTTTGACTGTGATTGATATTTTCAAGGCTCCCTTAGATGGGGATTTTGAGGTTTGGATTGCTTCAAAGCTTAGATATGCTAGTCTTGTGTATGTTAGGAGTTTTACATATGCCTTGTGGTGTAATAGGAATGCAACTTTGTTTGGTTGAACCCCTACTATGAAGATTATCGATTCATTAAATTTACTTATTTGACAAAAGTTTCATTTCCTTATGTTATTGCATATTTATTTATCTTTTCTGACAAATTAAAATTTAATAAAAATAAAGTTATAATCGAGACTCCTAAGTCGTCCTAGCTTAAGTTAGTTTCGTAATTAATCAAAATTCCATATAATTGATCATTTAACCAATATYAAGTAACGTCTATTGTTTTGAATTTTTCGACTCCTCTATATAATGTACTCCGTAGTATCTTTTTTCCATCGATTGCGAAAATGTATATAATTTCGACAAATTAAGTGGACAACTTTGATAAGCTTACTATTCCAGATAGACAATTCACGTAGCTAGATACTATCTTCCTCGATTTCGATATAGCTAGATAATAATTCTCCTAAATAAAATATAATTGTTGTTCATCATCATAATGTATAACATATTATATGCTTCCTAATATGAAGCCAAAATGGTCAAGGATCTTGTGGAACATCCAGAAACCATTACTCACTCATACTTTGACAAGATTCTAAATCAATCTACTAAAGATTTACTCTTTAATTTACCCCTTAATTATATATAATTATTTTTCTTTTGATATTMATTAAGAAACTTAATTAATTTAATAGTTGACTACTATGAAAGTTTTACAATTAACACGTATAATATTTGTAAGATAAGATAGTCTCTTTCAAACTTGGACTAAGCATTGTTTGCAAATCGCAAGTCATAAGTACCCAATTAGAAGGATTATTTTACTAATTCAACAATTTTGATTACAATTTTATTTAAAGTAAATAAGTTACACCCAAGAAAATTCGTATTACATAATGGAATCAAGAAGGGAGTTGTGTTAGCAGCCTAAGAAAATTCTACTTAGTTACATCTTTCATTTTCAATACAACCAATTCTTAGTTTTCACTATCATCTTCTWTATAATATAATAAGGGAAAATGATTGCTAAATATTAGCTTTTTAATGTTATGGCTCATAATCTAATCTTTCATTACATAGTCCGTACAAAATGTTACTATTTCATCATCAAATCTATACTAAAGTCAACGTATAATATATATGTTCGAGAGAGAAGGGTGACTTGGTTGATTGGTTAGAGTTTCTCTCCTGATTTTAGGAGATTTTGGGATCGATTCTCATCATCCCCTAGATAAATTGTCCAGAAACCTCATACGATTCTGGGGTAATTCATGTTTAATTTGATGTTTTATGTCAATTGATTATAATCTATCTAATTATATGGAAAGCATGTACTTATTTGATTCGTCTTAATGAGCATATTATTTAAATTCAATAATAGCTAGCCATACTTTTAACTATTTTTTTTAACTAAAAGGATAATATATTAAAACACCCTAACAAAGATTAGGGAGAAAAATACATAGTGTTCAAAGAGAGAAGCCCTCTGGCTTTACAAACAAGTAGCAGCCAAGAGGAGATAAAACCGAAATTAATACAAATTAAGAGATAAAACATCCAGTAGCTAAAGGCACTTGAAGTGCGAAATATAGATGAGATAATAGAGGTTTGAAACCCAAACTTAGTTACCCTTAGAGGTACCACCATTGTCGCCTTCAAAAGCTTCTTGCAAGAAGATGGGCAAGTCTTTGAAAAGAGTTTTAGCACAAGTCATAGTCGAGCCAAAATTGGCTAAGGTATGAGCCACCACATTGAAGTTCCTAGGGATGTAGAGGATAACCACTCCCTTCAACGAAGTGAGGAGCTTAGAAGCATCCCAAAGCAAAGGACCCAAGGGATGATTGCCGAAGTCGGTGTTAGAGCTAAGGAGAGACACAATCTCCTGTGCGTCCATCTCAAGATCGAAATCATCGTAGCCAAGGACTTGCATGAACTGGAGTCCAAAGATAGTTGTGCGAAGCTCCGCGGCAGCAGCATTGGTGGCTTTGAGCTTGATGGAGAATCCCACAATCCACTGACCATCAGGACCGCGAACCACTCCTCCACCTGAGGCTCCATCTGAATCCTTGAAGCTAGCGTCAACGTTAAGCTTGACACGGCCAGGAATAGGAGGGGTCCAACGCAAGGGAGAGGCCTCGTGAACCAAGGTTAGCTTATCCTTGCCCTGCAAAATAAGATCAATCATATGCCAATCATTTAAAAATCTGTTTAAGGTTGAAGCTGGGTGAGCACAAAACAAATCAAATACAGCTTTGTTGCGCATTAACCAAACATGCCAGAGAACAGTACAAAACAATTCAGGCCAATGGTTACCTAAGTGGAGATTAAAGGAAAGCCAAGGAATCCAATCAAGAGAGAAGAACATATCATTATCAATAATCACTTTACCAATCTTGAGTTGGAAAATGGAATCCCAAAGCTTTCTTGAGGTGGTACAATCTCTAAAAAGATGGATGTGATCCTCCGAGGAGGAGTGACATCTAGAACACAAAGGATTAAAGTTAGGGATTTTAAGGGAGAGATTAGTACCAACCGGAAGAATAGAATGGGAAGCATTCCAAAGCAACATACGATATTTAAAAGGAGTCCGAAGTTTCCAAAGAAGCTTCCAGGAAAAGGGGAGAACACAAGGAGTGAGGGAAGGGCTTCTAATCATATTATAGCACGACTTAATAGTAAACAAACCCCTTGAATTATGTTTCCAACCCCAATTGTCCCTCAAATCCCCGGAAGAAGAAATAGGAATGGCACAAATGAGCTGCAAAATAAAAGGGGGGAGGTAAAGCCTTAAAACCTCAATATCCCAATTTCCATTATGAATGATATGAGCAACTCTCCAATGCTCAATGCTTTCCGGAACTCTTTTAATAGTCAAGGTATGCAATGGAACCTCTCCTACCCAAACATCCCACCAAAGAGAAGTATCTCTACCATCACCAATTCTCCTAGCTAGACCTAACTTAAGGATATCCTTGCCTTTAATGATATCCCTCCATAAGGGAGAGCTAGTGGGTTTAGTAGACGCATCAAGAAAGGAGGGAGTGTTAAGATGCCTTTCTAAAAGGATTCTAACCCAAAGTTTCGTAGGATCTGTAACAACTTTCCAAGCAAGCTTTGCCATAAARGCAAGATTCCAATCCCTAAGAGACCTTAAGCCAAGCCCCCCCCCATACTCATAGGAAGACAAACACCTTTCCAATTCATTCTAGGGATATAATGGGATCTATCAACCTTATTCCAAAGAAATTTCCGACAATGTCTTTCCAAATCATCWAGAACTCCTAAGGGAAGTAARGTCGTTTGCATAGAATAAACCGGATAAGAGCTTAAGACGGACTTAATTAAGGTGGTACGCCCTGCCATATTAAACAACTTAGCCTGCCAATTCCCAATACGATCYTTAGTCTTTAAGAGCAACTCCTCATAATCAGATTTCCTCAAATTATTCGGACAAAWAGACACTCCTAGGTATTTCCCAAAGTCAGTGGAACCACTCAAATGACAAGAAGAAGCAAGGACTCTACGAAACCTATGATGCATTTTAGGAGGAAAAATCACCTTAGACTTAGTAGGACTTATATGAAGGCCTGATAAAGAACCAAAATGATCCAGCACCCCTAACATATTATTCATATTAGAAACTGAAGCCCTTCCAAAAAGGAAAACGTCATCCGCATAAAAAAGATGAGAAATACTAATAGAACCAATATTAAGAGGAACCCAAGATTTAGAGAACACAGCCTGCTCAATCAGCAAAGAAAGTCTTTCCATACATAACACAAAAATATAAGAGGAGAGGGGATCCCCTTGTCTTATACCCCAAGAAGGCAAAAAATCATCCGTAATCTCACCGTTCCAAAGGACAGAAATAGAAGGAGAAGTAATGCAACTCATAATTAGGTTAACAAATTTAAGAGGGAAATTATAACCTAAAAGGGTTTCATGAATAAAACTCCATTCCAAACTATCATATGCCTTAGAGATATCAACCTTAAAAGCACAAACATGTTTATTCTTAGAGCAACGCTTAAAAAAGTGAGATATCTCCTTTACAACCAAAACATTATCCTCAATTAACCTACCATGCACAAAACTGGATTGGACAGGATTAACAATCATAGGAAGCACAGATTTAAGTCGGTTAGAAATAACCTTGGTAAGAATTTTATAAACAGTATTACAAAGGCCTATAGGGCGAAAGTCCTTCAGATAGCTAGGGTTAGCAACCTTAGGAATAAGCGCAATATAAGACTCATTAATACCATTAACAATATTACCATCCAAAAAACAATGAGCAACCAAGTTAGTGATAGAATCTCCCACACAATTCCAATTCCTTTGGTAGAAAATTGGTTGAATGCCATCGGGACCTGGGCTTTTAGAGGGATCCATGCCAAACAAGGCATAGCGGACCTCCTCTTTATTAATGGACCTGCACAAACTCAAACAAACATGTTCCTCAATAGTCACATTCCCTCGAAAGGTAGAGGAACCATTCGACGAAAGGTGAGTGGAAGTGAACACCTGCATAAAAAAGTTCCTTGCCATAGTTTTAAGGGCAACTGGATCATCCACCCAAATATCCTGATCATTCTTCAAGGTTAGAATTTTACTCTTGGCATGCTTAATTTTAGCAATAAGATGAAAATATTTTGTGTTCCAATCCGCAAATTTTCTCCAAGATAAACCTGCTTTTTGGGCCCAAAATTTTTTCTCCATTTTAAAAATTAGGTCCAATTCTTTAAGCAACTGTTTTTCCAGATTAATAAGAAAGGGGGATTCTTTTGTTTCCAACGCAATTTGAATGCCTTTAAGCCTAGCAATTAGCCTATTTTTAGCATGAAGATCACGGTTAAAGACATTAGAAACCCAACCTTTAATGTTAGAAAGAAAGTTATTTCTGCCATCAATGAAGCAACCATTCCCAGCAGACCAACAAGACTCAAAAAACTCATTAAAGGACTGATGCTCCAACCAAGAGTTTTGACAACGAAAAGGAAAATGCCTAGACCTAGGAAATTCATCAAAAACAAGCATAATAGGACAGTGATCCGAAAATGTACGTGGAAGATGAATTACCTTGGTATTAGGGTGTTCGTTAATCCAGGCGGAATTAGCCATACTTTTAACTAGTTCGTAATATATTATACTCCTTGTGTCTCATAATGATGAAACTTTGACTATGAAAGATATTAAGGTTTAAAGAAGTACAATTAATAAAACTGTGCAAAAAGTAAATGTGACAAATTATCTAAGATGCAAAGAATAGTTATTAATAATACTTTGTATAAATTGTACTCCGTACATTGAAAAAGGTGAAATACTTTCAACACACGGAACATTATGGATGGTATATTGGTATGAAGGGAGCAAGTGATAGTTATTAAATACTCCATCTAATTCAATTTACTTGCTACATTTGTTTTTTTACATTTGTTGATCGAGATGCAACTTTAAACGTTTATATCTCGAATTATATGTAAGAAAAAAATTTAAAAATTGCATATTTTAAAAATTCTCGTTGAGACGAATCAAACAAGATCCCATAATATGATTATATTTTAATCTGTATATATAGAAAAAATAAGAACAAACTTACAAAGTGATGAATAGTACCAATTTAGCAGATATAACGTCTAAAGTGAATAAGAGGGAGTATGATTAAGACAAAGAGTACATAATCAAACWACATTTAAAATTTAAAATTAAGGTATGCACTTGAATATTWTATGAATATTGTTATGTGTAGAAAGTATAGTAGAGATCCCTTTTACCTTATCTTTGTGGTCCTAAAGTTTGAGAAATTTCGTTGGCGTTGAAGAATGAATTGAATAATGGTTTATTATTTCTTAGTTTACAACAAGTGTGAACATTTCTTGACAATTACTAGGACGTACATATAATCTCAATTTAATATTATATAATGTGTGTAATTTTTCATCCAAAATCCATGCTACTACTAGTCTACTACGTCGTCTAATGATATTGTTATACGCGTCTAATCACAAATTAATCACACTTATAATCAGAATGGAAACACACTATATAGTTATGGTCCCCCTTAACCCAAATCAAAATTATGATCTTCAATCTTAGCTTAGGGGGGGGACCAAAAACCAAAACGAGATTTTGAGAATTATAGATATGTTGAGTCGTTGATCTATTATACAATGTGCACATGTCAAACATATACAATGAAGTGACTCGATCAATTTAGGTTTGAATTTCGCTTAGTATTACTTGATTTTTAGGTATTTTGATCTTACTATCTCATAGTAAGTTGTTAGAATAGTTCATGATTACAAGAAATATTCTGTTTTCAAATGATTTTGAGTTAACAGTTAAYTAATTAAGAGTAAAATCTAACACTCATTGTCATTATTATTGTATGGGACTTCATGTTTTTATTAGCTCAATCACGTTTCTATCAAGTTGGGTTTTGATCAACAAAAAAAAAAAGTTGGGTTTTGATCAACATAAGGTAAGCTTTACTTGGATTATTGGTGATAACACTCATTTTAGATAAGTTTGTCTTATGTGTGTTCGAGTCGTTGCATGGTTAACATGTGTCACTCACCTAGTTATTGATGTGTGTATGTTAAAACAAAATGAGATTTGAGAATTATAAATAATGTTGATCTGAGTCGATCTATATTACATAGGTTAACATGTCAAACAAATATGATAAGATTTGAATTTCGCTAGTATTAGTTGTTTTAAGTGTTTGCGATATTTACTTCTTATTGTAACTGCCGGAAAGAGGTCAGAATTTTTCAGATATTTTGAGTAACTAAGATTAAAATCTTCTTCATTTCATTAGCTCAACACGTTACTTGGATGGTGATAACCCTCCATTTAGAAAGTTGTCGCCATGTGTGTTCTAGTCGCTGCATGGTTAATTTAATACGTGTCACTACCTAGTTATTGATTGTGTATTTATGTCTAAATGTGTTGGTTATATTTCTGGCTATTAAGTAATTTATTACATGGTAACATAAAAATAAATTAAAAATTGAATCGAATCAGATTGAAACTAATAATCACCATTACGAAATACTTACTAATTTTAACATTTTAGATTATCTATAGACTATATCTTGAAGTTCAAACCTAGTAAATGAGTAAATGAGATGTCAGCGAGCAAGGAGCATTATCAAGAATGAACATGCAACAAAAATATTATTTGATTCTTTCACTCCTATTCTAGAATGAGTAGGGAGGCATATATGAACTACTACTAAAATAAGATAGATTTTATAAAAGTCAAACTTAAAACCACAAATACTGCTCTTTTGACTTATTGATATCTTCATGCTAATTAATAAGCAGATTCTTCAATTGTCCTTCATGAGGGTAATTACTTTCTCAAATAGTTAATAATAAACATTCATTTTAATTGACTAGGGAATCCATTTTAGTATCTATGTTTTGGTCAACATTTCTGRAGCTTTGCGTGATGTTGTCAAAAACATAAAACAACAACAATTGGATCTYATAGCATCAACACGCACGAGTTGCCAGGCTGCCATTGTAACTAATTAGTCATATTAATTAATTAAACTTATTATAATTATGGGCGAAAGCTTCTCTCTCAGTTCCAAACTTTCGAGCAATCTTGGTATTGATTTTTATCTCTATCCTTGGGACTCTCTTAGCACCAGAAAGGGGGGCAAAGCCAAAATTTTGTATATTTTATCTCTATCCTTGGGACTCTCTTAGCACCAGAAAGGGGGGCAAAGCCAAAATTTTGTATAAGGGTGGACACTACACAAGTGCACAAACTTGCGGATTATTAGATTGGTTACAGTCAAATAAATTAATGAGTGTTCTCTAGGTTTTTAGAGAGAGAGAGTTCCCTCTAGGGTTCTTCCCTTGGGAGGGTTTTCGCGCCCCTAGTTCGGGCTTAGCTTCTTGGGTGCCTCTCGTCGAGCGTTTGCGGTTGCCCTCGTTCGTCATCCTTTCCTTTTTCTCTCGTCCGCTCGCTTTTCGTGGGTTCGACAAGGGGCGCCACCGGGAAGGGGGGTTGGGTTTTGACCCGTCCCTCTTGCCGGTGTGCCACTCCCCGGGTTCTCCTCCTTGTTCGAGTCATGGCCATGGCTTCTTGGCTTGTTTTTGTTTGCTTCCCGTTGTTCGCGGATTGACCTGGCCGATCTCCTAGTGCGATTAGGCTGTTTGCCTCGTGGTGGCACCTTGGCTGGATTTTTATTGTTTGGGCTGAAGGGTTTAGCGGCGGCATGCGGCTCATGGTTCCAACGGGTGCACATGTTAGCAATTGGGAAGTCCACGGTGGTGGATGACTTGAGCGAGGAGTTTCGTTTTCTTAGGGTTTGCTTTTTGTTTGTTTTGTTTATTTTTTATTTTAGATCTTCGTGTTTGTTCGTTAGTTTGTTTTGTGTTAGGGTTTTCAGTGCTTCAAAGCTTTTATCTTTTGTTGTTATTGAGCCATTGATTATAAGTCATATCAATCTTCTATGGGTATTATTGGTGGCTAGAGGTCAGTTGGCTGGATCAAATGGATTGATTTCTTCTCACAACTACATTGGGATGATAGTCGCGCTATCAGAAGGTTGTATTTGTCAGTGTACCATTCGGCGCCCGTGCGATGTTGAAGATCGGAGATGTCATCGTAGTCCTGTTTTGAAGATGTTTTCTGTTTGGTTTAGTTGATTTTTCTTTGGTTCCAGTATTGCTTGTAGATGTCGTATGATTTTCAATTAACGAATCGTTCTTTCTTTCAAAAAAAAAAATAACGACAAATAAAAATATATATCACACATATATCAAATTGAAAAATATAAAAAATTATACTTAAACACTACGGGTATTATAGTTGTTCTCTACGAATTTCATATTTATATAATAATGGACCTCTTGTATGTATTAGTTTAGTTAAATGAGTTTCATATTTTATACTCCACCATAATAAACACTTGGAACAACACCAATTTATAAAATCAAGAATGTAATTCAATCAAATCTAATGGCTACTTAGGTACTAACTAAGGAACTTCTTTGTGGCTAGATTATTTAGAATTGAACACTTGAACTCTAGAATTTCAATAAATCTAGATCATTCAATAATCTCGGGCAAGGCTAATGCATTACACAACCTTTATGAAAAATGCACAAGTTTTGGTACTAGCAAGTCATAACACATAACGATATGTGCTAGCTAGGCAATCGATCGTAATTGGTTATACTTAAATTTTTTAGCACAGATGAACAACGCGATAATAATAATAATATAAAATAATAATAATATAATAAATAAAAAATAATAATAATAATATATAAATAATAATAATAATAATATAATAATAATAAATAATAATAATAATTTAATAATAATAATAATAACTACTGTAGGCATTGCATGCATGTAGGGTAGGTTTGGGGAACAAAACTTCAATAACTTTAGAAATGACTAGCACTCTCACTTAGCTTAGGCCGTTAGAAGTCAGAACCTTGCGATGAGTTATAGGCTGCTACTTGTTTTGTTTTTATTTTATTAAATAAAAAATACACGATTACAACGGATAAATATTAGGAGAGGTTTAACCCCGACGTGAGGCTAGCACCTGAGATTCAAGAGGTATCCTCTAGCGCGCTGCTATACTTGCTATTGCTTTTTGCCTTGTGACGAACTCACTAATAAGTGATCATGTTTTTCTAGGCTCACCAAAAATAAGGGTGATGCTACATATAGCGTTTCTCTTTGCTATTATAACGAATCTGAAGAGAATGAACCTCTAACACTAACTATCCTCACTCTCGAACATCTACAAGACAGCAAGCAGTGTAACATAACTACTAATACTCAATACTCATTGGAGCATGTCCAATCCATTTAGATTTATTATACTTGTATTAATTAACAATTAAGACTCAAAGAGATGTACCAAATCATACTCAATACAAAACGGCATAATAATGCGTATCGTATCTTTATTATTCTTATTAATTAAAATACAATACTAATTCCAGCTGTATATATACAGTATAATATACACCCTTCTTCCTCTTATTTCTTCAAAATACTTATTCAAACAAAACTCTCATTTTACCTCCTTTTTCTCACAATTAAGTCAGAATTTCAATTTTTTCCTAGGATAAGATGGTTGATTACGTTGCGAAAAGCGAAGAATGCAATACAAAGCTGAGATAGTAGCTAACAGTGGATGGAATAATTTCATTAGCTCTGTTTCAAACTATGGTGTTGATGAATATGATGATGCTGATTTTATCAGAAAGCTGCTGCTTCTTTAAACGCAAAAATTGTAAACAAATTCATACCTTTCAAATTTGTTTATATTCATCATTTTTTTTACAAATCATGCATGTTTAATCTAAAATTGCATATTTTTTGATTGGATTTTCAACATATTTTCTTGTTTTAGTGATATTCTAAGTTAAATGTCTAATTAGTTTTAACTTTTAAGCAGAAAAAAACAGTGTTCTTTCTGATTGATCATTAGTGCTTCTTTAATGGGAAGATGATAAAATGTTCGAAATTTTCTGTAATTTAAATAAAATTAAAATAGTACTAGAGATGATGAAGACATTTATAAAGTAAATGAGAAATGTTTATTTACTATTTTAGATGTACGGATTAATTATTAGTCTACTTAGTGATAATAATTTTAACAACTTATTGAAAAGTCTAAATTATGGTTTCCTCCTTCAACTAGAAGTAATAGTCATTGATATTTTCCATATAAAACAGTAAACTAAGACTGGGTTTAATTTATCATTTTTTTTTTGCTGAACTATAAATTTAGCATATGCTGTGTGTTGACTAGAATAGTAGATATACTAGTGTAGGTTTTCGCAATTTCGCTAATATTTATGTGATTGATCAGGGATCAACTGGTTGTACTTACTAAAGTGGCAGAATGTTACCTCAAGGTAAAATTTTGATTTTGAGCTGATTTCTGTTTTCAGTTTCGTTGTAATAATGTGGATCAAAAGATGTAATATTTCGAAATTTACAGGCGGAGCAGTAATCATGCTGCTCTCTGCTGCTGCTTTTGTAGAGGCTGCGGTCTGCTTATAAGAAGATTTCTCCCTTACGTGAGTACCGTTTCCTTCTGTGTAGCATCGTTTTCTGCATTCACTTAGCAATAAGTTCAGATAAGTCGAGTTCAGTTAAATAGGAGTCAACACAACCTTATAAAAAGGAATTTCTGTTTAGACTTAATAACCTGTACTACATGTGTGATTGGTTGTATGCTGCCTATGATTAGGCCGTCGTTTCTAATACTCACATCAATTCTTCTGGTTACGAACAGAGGCCATATCGTGTCTAGAGCAAGCTGTGAATCATTTCTGTAACTGTCAGAGATTTAGCATGGCTGCGAGATATTGCAAGGTAAGGTCTATCTTATTATCCAATCCAATTATTGACAGCTGAATTTCGGATTTCACAGTTCAGACTTCAGACGTACTACTGCATTAGCTTCGTTCTGATCCTAACTTCATTGATCATCATCCAGGAAGCGGGTGAGCTATATGAGCAGCTTAGGGATTACGAGGAGGCTATCAAATACTTCGAAAGGGCAGCCGAGTTTTTCCAAGGAGAAGCAGCAGCAACACCTGCAAGCCAATGTAAGCAGAAAGTTGCTCAATTTTCTGCCCAACTAAAACAGTAAGTTGAAATGAATTCTGATTATATCAGATGATCATTTAATTATAGCAGACAATGTTTAATTTTACTGAAGCGAGTTTTGAGTATTAAAAGATCAAATGTTAATGTTTCTTTTTTCAGATATACCAAAGCAATTGAGATATATGAACAAGTTGCATTGGAAGCTGTCAACAGCAATCTGCTGAGGTACGGAGTCAGAGGCCACCTGCTAAATGCTGGTATATGCCGTTTGTGTGAAGGAGATCTTGTCGCGGTGGCTAATGCATTGGAGTGCTATCAAGTTGTTGATCAAACCTTCTCAAGAACTCGCGAGTTTGAGCTCTTAAAAGTAAGTAAYTAGATGCCAGAGTCATATGCAAAAAAGCTCGAAACATGTGTTACATAAAGCTTTATTTTGATATAAACTAYACGAACACAYGAAATGTGGTAAACAGAAGAGGGGCTCATCTGGTTTCTTATACTGTGTCGAAATTACAGGATATGGTCGCGGCATATCATGAAGAAGATGTTGAAAAATTCACTGAAGTTCTCAAGGACTACGATAGCTTAAGCCCTTTGGTATACATTATTATTGACTGTTACTGCTTTATTGCACAAATTAGTATGATATTGATACAAAAGATTGTACCTTCTCAAAGATATTCTGTTAATTGATTTGTGTTTAGGATTCATGGAAAACTATTCTGTTGCTGAGAATTAAGGAGGATCTGAAGAACAAGGAGCAGAATCGATCGAAGAATGTACCGTGCCTAGTCGAAAATTGCTAGTTTCATAGAGCCATTTTTGGCCTCAACAATACCATATACTATATATTCTGTTCTCATTCATATTCTTTGATGTACAAAGTTCATATTTTGTATGATTGATTGATGAGACCTCAGAATTATTGCAGAGGTCTCCTAGTGTTTAGGAATATATAATAATCTGTATTTTCCATTTATGTTAGTTAATGTTCATTGGAAATCTTTAGTGCAGTACTAGCTAGAAATTTGTGAATGTATGAAAAAATATGGAATTGAAATAAATAATCCACCTTTTGGTGGTCTTCCATAATAATCCAAGTGAGCTAAATTTTTAAATAATCCTAACTTTATATCAATCTTCCCTAAATCTTCCCTAATTGGTCTTTTAACCTAAAACCTGTTTTACAGGTTAACTCAATTTTTCCTTTTATTTTTCTAATTAATCTCTCACCTTCCCTTCTCCATCTCTCAAAACCGCGGTCTGCACCTGCAGCCACCGTTGCCACACACGACGACACCATCCCACGCCAACATTGCAATCTCCACGTACCACCGCAACCACACCGCATCATTCAACTTCTACTCTCTCCTTGCCACCTCATCTTCTCTCTCCTGTCCATCACCACAATTACCACACACCCATAATTTCATCACCACAAAGGACCACGACCCAATTTCGTCGTCGTGACTAACAACCATTAAGCCAACATTAGCACGACCCACCATCTCAATGCGACTTCCTAACACGACCTAACATCTAATTGCGACCCACGCGGCACACCCAACATCTAATCAATGCGCACCACATTTCAATTGCTTTCAGATGCAACTCTTGATTCGTGTAAACGTAATAGGCAGACAAAAATTGGGTGATGTAAATAGTGGATGATTGTGATGTAATGGTGGTTGTGGTGGTGATTTGGAGGCGAGTGGTTTAGGAGTGAGGCGACGGTGGTGGTTTGGTTAAGTCTGGGATTTAGTGTTGGTGTGATGGTGGTTATGGGTGATCTACGGTGGTTGTCATGGAGGGTGAGGTGAGGAGGGAGGATTAACATTAGTTATTTTATTTTATTTTTTAAATAAAAACTAACTGCTATAAGAAGGGCAAGGTGTATGTTAACTATTTAACAGGTCACAAACTTGATAAATCAGTCATGACCATTTTGAGCAGATAATGTATAAAGTTAGGATTATTTAAAAAATTTAGTTCACTTGGGATTATTATGGGAAGCACACAAAAGTGGGATTATTTATTTCAATTTTTCTTAAAAAATCATTTGTTGCCTGCCTAAAAATCAAGCAATGAAAAGAAATTTTAGTAAGTTAGCTTATGAACTTTGTATGTATGATTTTATATGTATTTATATATATATGTATGTAGTTATGTACTATGTAGTCACTGTAGACAAGCTAGTTGTGAATGAGATACTTTATCGTCTCAAATTACTTGTATGTTTTCTTTTCGGAGTAAAAGTTACAAGTAATAAACTTTGAACGATTTTATTTTTTTGAGATCTATATTGTAATAAATAATCAAGTAAGTTCTGTTAACTTCGTTTAAATGTGTAGTTTATAAATATCAACTTTTTATTATTTCAAAAATCACTAAATATAGAGGTAGAGAGCTAAAGTTTCGAATGAAATCACTAAATATCAACTTTTATTTGGAATCACTAAAATATAAATATAAGTTTAGTACATAATTTGAATTTTAATTATCAAAGTCGAGTCTTACTGTGTAAAATCTATATCTATATACCTAAACATACTTTTTATTTCCTCCCAATATTTCTCAAAATTATTAAAATTAAAAAATCAAAACTCTAAAATCTCAAGGCTGTGTGTACACTTGGAACAACAAGCAGCAGGCGATGACAGAGTGTTTCACAAGATGATAGAGCTTTGATTAACCAAGGATGGGTGAGGGTATGCCTTGTTCTTTGCTAATTTTCTGCAGAAGGGATGATGGATCACAGTCCATGTGTTATACAATTTTGTAAGATGAAGAGTAATAAAAAGAGTCCTTTAAGTTTTTTAATTGTTGGATTAATCAATCCTCAATTCTTGGAGATTGTGAAGAATAGATGGGAGCAGATTATTGAGGGAACTGCTATGTAACAAGTTTGTAGGAAATTAAAGCTTCTCAAGTATGATCTTAGGAACTTAATGCTCTTTATTTTACTGATATGGAGGCTAAATGTGCTAAATCTAAGAAGGAGTTTTGAGTGTATGCAGGATTATATGCACAAATTCCTCAAGATCTTTATCAATCAAATGGAACATGAAGCAAGAGGTAGCTATCTGTATAATTTGAAGTGCTATGACCAATTTTTGAAGCAGCAGCCAAGCATTCTTGGTTAAAGAGGGAGACTCTAATACAAAGCTTTTCCATAAGGCTATTAAGAATGAGGAAGTATCAGAATACGTTCATCAAGTGCAAGATAAGGCAGGTGACATTAAGACTGAGCCTGATACTGTTGCAGCAGATTTATTGAATATTATTCTCAACTGCTTGGTCAGAAGCATGCTGTGATGGATGTTAAAAGAGGTTATTGCTGAAGGCAAGGGGTTAACTAAGGCCAGCAAGAATGTTATGTGCAGTTTCTTGGAGAGGATAAAGAGGGCATCTTTTCTATTCCTGATGATAAATCACCAGGTCAGATGGCTATAATAGCAATTCTTCAAAGCAGCCTGGAATGTGATTGGAGAAGAGGTGGTTGAAGCAGTGCAAGACTTCTTTAGATCTGGTAAGCTTCTCAAGCAAATTAATGCTACTAAGTTAACTTTGATCCCTAAAGTGTCTCACCCTAGAAATGTTACTGAGTTAGCCAATTGCCTGCTGTAACACACTTTATAAATGTATCACAAACTGATTGCTCAAAGGCTTGGTCAAGTTCGCCAGAAGTGGTGAACCCTGTTCAGCTGGTTTTATCCAAGGAAGGTATATAGTGGATAACATTTGTATTTTGCAAGATATTATCCATAATATGGTAGAAAGTCTAGCCTCCAGGTTTTTGATCAAGATTGACATTAGGAGCTTATGATTCTGTGAGTTGGGCTTTCCTTGAGGCAATGCTTTCCAGTCTCTCCTTTCCTCAGAAGTTCATTGGGTGGGTTATGGCTTGTGTAACTACACCTAGTTTTTATTTGCCTTAATGGAGATACTCAGGGTTTCTTTGCAGGGAAACAGGGGTTAAGACAAGGTGATCCATGTCACCTATGCTTTTGTAATTTGTATGGAGTATCTATCAAGACTCCTTACAATTGTTGCTAGGAACCCTAGTTTTCATTTTCATAGTAGAATGTAGAAGCCTCAAGCTTACCATCTTTTTTTGCTGATGATTGGTTATTTTCTCTCATGGGGATGTTGCTCTCTATCATGATGCTTTTTAGAGCTCTTGCTATTTTCCTCTGCCTCTGGTTTGGTTGCAAATGCTGGTAAAACTGCATTTTATTCTTGTAATATGATACAAGGGAGGTGCAAGACATTCAGTTACAAACTGGTTTCCACCATGAGTTGATGCCTTTTAGATATCTTGGGATTAAATATCTTCAAGAAAAATGTCTGTGGCTGACTGTATGATTCTCACTGATAAAATTGCTGCTAGAATCAAGACTTGGGGCTTCAGGGTTTCCTATGCTGCTAGGGTCCTTCTGATCAACTCTGTGTTGATGACCCTTCATTCCTATTGGGCTACCATTTTCTTGATCCCTAAGAAGGTTCTTGAGGATGTTACTGCTATGTGTAGGAACTTCTTATGGAATGGTGATCCTTATAACTCTAATGGCTGTTGGTAGCTTGGGACTTGATTTGCAGGCCTAAATCAAAAGGAGGTCTTGGTGTTAAGACTGTTATTGTTGAATGTTGCTCTACTTGCCTAAATATATATGGAAGATAGCCATTAGAAGGAGTCTTTATGGATTAGATGGTGAATCATATCTACATCAAGGATAGTGACTGGTGGTCTTATCATCCTCAAATGCTGCAAGTGGTGCTGGAAAGAATTTTGCAAAATTAAAGACATGATGAGAGCAGACTACTCAGGAAGGAAATGGACTGCAGACCAAAACAAAGGCTATTCCCAGCTTCTGGGTACAATGGCTTGGGGAGCTATGGTGGATGTTGGTGGAGCAGATGGGTTTGGTGTGGGGCTCAATTCCTAAGCATTCTTTATGAGCTGGTTGGCTATTCAAGATAGGTTGAAGACAAGGATAGGCTCAGCAGATTTGGTATTGGTAAGGAGACTAGTTGTGTATTATGTTTGACTAAGGAAGAATCTTGTGAGAATTTATTTTTCGAGTGTGAATACTCTTAGATTTGCCTGAAAGAATGGAAGAAAGACTGCAGCTTAAGGGGGTGGGGGAGTATTCTTCAGTTAGCTGCTTGGTGTATTAGAAGGACGAGAGGAGTCATGAAGAGAAGGTTAATCTTAGCTTCTTTGAATGGTCTGGTGTATTGTATATGGATTCAAAGGAATCTGGCTTAATGGCATGTTTGTAATTAAGAGTCCTAGTTATGTTGTAAACCAGATGATAAATGATGTAAAAGCTAGAGTTAGAGTTACTGCAGGTACTAAGGAGCTAGCTAAGGAGTTAGGTTGGCTAGAGGGCGTTTAGTTTGGTGGTTGGAGCTGCAAATGATAGTTGAGGCCTTGGTACCCTTCCTAGAAGGTGCCCAAGGTTTTCATGTTGATGCTTTTGCTCATCCACTGTTTTCTTCCYTGAGTTTGTTGGCCTTGGATGGCTTGTAATTGATCTTGTATGTTTGATCTTTCTTTTATAAAATACTTACATTTTTTCTCAAAAAAAAACTCTAAAACTCTTTGAGCTACCAATCCTACAACATTCACTTCTCATCCATGTTTATTAAATAATTTTTCAGATTTACTTTGGGGTGTAACCAAATATACTTTGAAAAATCAAGTATAACATGATTTTTTTGAGAATTACCTACGCCATACTAAACTTCAGCTTTTAATTTCTACCTCTATATTCAGTGATTTCAATATACTCTTTAAATCCTTTCAGCGTCCTCTCAACACATTWATACATCTACATAAATCGATATTAACTTTTAACGTTTGAGTATTACTCGGAGTATTATCTAATAATAAATAAATAAAAGTACAAAGTAAAAAAGAAACGGCGGAAGTACTAACCAACGTTATTTGGAATTAAAATTTGGATTAGTGTCCATTTTATCAAAGGGTCTTTTTTCTTTTTGGGCTTGGGTTAGACTCCAATATCAAGCCCATTAGTAATGCAAACCAACTAAGCTGGTTTATGATGAGGGTCGCATGACCTTCAAACAGAGGCTTAACACGTTCTATGATTATYAAAGCGACTTAATTCCCATATTACGATCATCRTGCTAACTTATCATATGATTATTATTATGAACTTGTCGATTATTACGAATATATGATGCTTTTTTTTAATGCGACTGAGCCACTAGGATGATACACTTTACAATAGAGGTGTAAGGGATTCGAATATATGAGGTTCTAAAAGTGTGTTTAATAAAGGTCATCTCAGATGTGGTGTTATGATATTACATAGTCCCCGGAAAGAAAAAAAAACTTGATTGACCCACCGAGTGGATTACCCACCTCTAATATAAGGTGACGATATTTATAATAATAGTGAAATATGATACAGCAACTATTCAAGCTTGCTGTAATTCCAGAAAATTAGCCACTGATGGTATCAATTTGAGATTTCTTTGTGAGGTAGTTTTAAGAATTTGAGAGAGATGAGAAAAGAACAGAGAATAAGAGATGAGAGAGAGAAGTTTAGCTTGATTTTTTTCATCCCCTTACTCGGAGCCACAATTGGTATATTTATACAACATACTCTGAGATCCTAGAGCAATACAGCTAACTAACAGCAATAGCAACTAAAAGTGGGTTATCAACCACTTTTCCCGCCAAAACTAACAAACTCAAACAAAAAGTAATAAAAGCTAACATATACTGTAACAGTTGCCCCTTCCTTAAAGAGACTTGTCCTCAAGGCTCCGGAACATGGAAAGAAGGAAATTGAGTGCAAAATCCCACAGCAGGCTCCCAAGATGCTTCCAACTCAGAAAACCCTTGCCAATGCACCAAATACTGCTTCTGTGATTGTCCCCTGACTGTGATTGTCCTAGAATCCAGAATAGATGCAGGTTGTAGTTCAGTCTGAGTAGGATCCGTCCCTTGAAACCATGAAGGAATGTGAGTTGCAACAGGAAGAGAACCATGAAATGCCTTGAGTTGTGACACATGAAACACATTATGAACTTTTGCATCAGAAGGCAATTGCAGTCTATAAGCAACCTTGCCTATGACCTCAATAACTTTGAAAGGACCATAAAAAGTTGGAGAAATTTTGACATTAGGCCTTCTAGCTACAGTAGACTGCCTGTAAGCCTGTAACTTCAACCAAACCCAATTTCCCACCACAAAAGACCTTTCTGACCTATGTCCATCAGCTTGTGCTTTCATTCTATGCTGAGCCTTCAATAGATGAAATTTTAAGGTCTTGATCATGTTTTCTCTCCTCTGCATGCTTCTGTCCACCTCAGCATTGGCACACTCCCCAGGAAGGTAAGGTAAGTGTAAAGGGGGTGGTTGATTGTAAACCACTTCATAAGGAGTGAGTTTGGTTGCAGAATGAAAATGAGTGTTGAACCACCATTCTGCCAAGGGAAGCCATAAACTCCATTCCTTAGGTTTATCACCAGTCATACACCTCAGGTAAGCTTCAAGACACCTGTTAATGGCTTCTGTTTGACCATCAGTTTGAGGATGGTAAGCAGAAGAGAGTAAAAACTCTGTGCCATGTAAAGAGAATAATCCTTTCCAAAACTGGCTGAGAAAAATAGGGTCTCTATCTGACACAATAGATCTTGGCCAACCATGTAATTTAAAAACATGATCCAGATAGCATTGAGCCACTTCCAAAGCAGAAAAAGGGTGAGACAAAGCCATGAAATGGCTGTATTTACTCAACCTGTCCACCACCACAAATATCACATCCTTCCCAGCCAACTTAGGGAGACCAGTGATAAAATCCATAGAAATATCTAACCACACCTCTTCAGGAACAGGTAATGGTTGCAAAAGACCAGGGTAAGCAGCTGTATCATATTTGGAAGCTTGACAGATAATGCAATTTCTGACAAAATGACTAACATCCTTGATTAAGCCTTTCCAGTAAAACAAAGCTTGCACCCTCTTAGCAGTTAAGTCCCTCCCACCATGGCCACCTTCAGGAGAATTATGTTGCCAAGAAATAATTTTGGCCTTCAAAGCAGCATCTGGTCCTACCACAATTCTGCCATTCTTCTTAAGTAGATCATGAGACCATTGAAACCCTGGAATGAGGGATCCTTGCTGCAATTTGAGAATAATTGTCTTGTAATTGTCATCTAGTTGATAACTGGCTTGCAACAAAGAGACCAAATTAGAATCCACCACAGAGAGTGCTAAAAATAAAATTTCAGCACCAGACACCCTTGATAGTGCATCAGCAACTGTATTATCTTTGCCTGCCTTGTACTGAATATCATAGTTGAACCCCATTAGTTTAGACAACCATAATTGCTGGAAAGGGGTAGAAATCTTTTGTTGTAAAAGCCATTTCAAGCTTTTCTGATCTGTTCTTATTGTGAAATGACTAGATGACAAATATTGTTCCCACTTCTGGACTGCATGCACAATAGCAAGAAGCTCTTTTTCATAGACAGATAATTTCTGCCACTTTGGACCCAATGCCCTGCTTATATAGGCCAAAGGATGACCTTCCTGTAGTAACACAGCACCAATACCAAATTGTGAAGCATCAGCCTCTACTACAAAAGGCTTAGAAAAATCAGGCACAGCTAAGACAGGAGCAGTAGTCAAAGCATGTTTTAATTTGATGAAGGCTGCCTGAGCTGAATCTGACCAAGAAAAAGAACCCTTCTTCAATAACTCTGTCAAAGGCTTGCAAATTGAAGCATAATCTTTCACAAATCGTCTATAATACCCTGTCAATCCCAAGAAGCTCCTTAATTCTTTAACAGAAGAAGGAATAGGCCAAGAATCCACTGCAGCTATCTTCCTTGGATCTGTGTGAACTCCAGAAAAAGAAATATAATGGCCTAAATATTCCACCCTATCAGTAGCAAACATGCATTTAGAGAGTTTAGCAAACATGGCATGCTGAGACATTAACTCAAAGACTGTTTTCAGATGCTGCAAGTGCTCTTGAAAAGTCTTGCTGTAGATTAGGACATCATCAAAAAATACAAGAACAAATTTCCTGAGCAAATGCTTGAAAACCTGGTTCATCCATGCCTGGAAGGATGCAGGAGCATTAGTGAGCCCAAAAGGCATCACTAAGAACTCAAAATGCCCTGAATGTGTTTTGAATGCAGTTTTATAGACATCACCATCAGCCATTCTCAATTGATGATAACCTGATCTTAAGTCAAGTTTGGAYAATACTCTTGCACCAGCTAGTTCATCAATCAATTCTTCAATAACAGGTATTGGAAACTTATTCTTCACTGTTCTCAAGTTCAACTCCCTGTAATCCACACAAAGCCTCCATCCTCCATCCTTTTTCCTAACTAACACCARTGGTGAAGCAAAAGGGCTTGCACTATTTTGGACAATTCCCCTATCCAACATTTCTTGAACCATTTGTTCAATAATATCTCTCTGTTTGAGAGCATATCTATAGGGCCTGATATTCACTGGTCCAGCACCTGGCAGCAGAGGTATAGTGTGATCAAAAATGCCCCTACTAGGAGGCAAAGCAGTTGGTTCAGCAAAAATGTGTGCATATTGAGCTTTTAATGCTTCTAGTTCAGCCAAATCTGTATGTGTATTATCCGACACTAGTTCAATGCTGCAAAAGGAAGGTCCTAAAKTTGAAAATTCTTGAGAATCCCTGACTTGTAGCAAACATAATTGAACAGCATTATTGAACAGCTTAGAAGAAGAAACAGTTTCATACACCTGAAGTCTTGGTGGAATCATGCCCTTGAGTACAACTGAAAGTCCATCAACCTTAAATTCCATCCTAAGCTCCTTGAAATCCCAAGATATGGGTCCTAATAAAGACAACCATTGAACACCAAGGACCATGTCACAACTTCCAAGAGGAATGAGCATGACATCAGCCTCAAACCGGACTCCTTGCAACATCCAAGAAAAACTCACCTTGCAAAATACAAGGAATGAAGTGTCCATTTGCTAAGTAAGTGTTGAAGGGTATTGATTCCAAGAACACTGTAACTGTTTTTATAGGCACCAATATCGAAAGTTGGTGTGTACTGGCATGTAATCTATCGAGATCTGCAAGAAGGTTTCCTTTAAGCAATTCTGCCTCTCATTCAGCCAGAATGATAGGAGACTATGAGGCTAGGCAACTGTTGATTAGCTCTCAAGATCTTCATTCCTCATTTTTTTTCATTAAGTTTCACAGAATTTCCAAGTAAGGTTGAGGTTTAATTTGATGAGGGTTTCTTCAGGTTGGTACATAAAAATGAACCCTTTGACAATGTTCTATTTAAAGAAAGCTGGAGGATATGCAGGGAATTTGGTGTTTTGGTTGGTTTGGTTGAGTCACAGAATAGGAAGAATGATTGAGAAGGTAGTCAGTAAAAGCAGGGTTTAGTGGTTTGGTGAGAGTAAGGATAAGGGCTGGAAGAAGAGCTGCATTAATTCTTTGAAGGGGTTTGTTTGTGATATGTATGCGAATAGTTCAGTTGAAAGTCTTGTCATTGTATTGCTCAAGAGATGGTGGAGAGGGCTTAACTGTTTAAACCAATGGGAACCTTAATGTGGGTTCTCCCCAATAAACTGTTCCAAGACATAGCTCAGGAGAATATGAATAATTGCAAGCAAATTGGCCCTTAATTTCAAACTCTCCATCATATGGAGTTCATTCTGGTGAAGCTATTAAAGTTCTCGAACAACATGACAAAGCAGATCATATTAAAACCTATGCATATAATTGTGAAATATTCTCGCATAAATTTTTCCTAAAGAAAATATCATCAACATTCAGCTTATATTGTTCAGCAGCTGATAACTTTGATCTAGATTCACACATAGAAATACTTCAACATTTTACAAGATTCTTGGATTCATGATTGAATTTGGGAACTGGCTTTGGAATTCATATAAAAGAAGCTGATTAGGATGATTTGTTTTGAGATGTTTAATTTGCAAAGAATCATTTAGTTTTTCCGGATTCGATAATAAGCTGATGACTCATTGTTCCGAGATTGTCGTCTCAATTCTTTAGTAATGGACAGAATTATGATCCTATTGAAGGGTAAGGCGAGGGTTGAAAAGGAGAGTATGAAATTTGATCGAACTTGGGTGTGCGGTGTTTGCAGGTAGAGAAGTAGGAAAAGTAGCGGAGGATGTGGTGAAGTGGTTGAATGATCGACAATTATGCTTGCTGTAATTAAAAATTCCAATGATGGTAGGTCATTTGAGAGTTTTTGTGAGGGTAGTTTTAAGAATTTGAGAGAGATGAGATAAAGAAGAGATGAGATGAGAGAAGAATTGTGATTTCATAGACTTACTCGGACACATTGTTATTTCCCTACGCGAGATCTGAGCATAGCTATACGATGATAAAAGTGGTGATCAGCCTTTCGCCGTGAACAAACCGTGGATCAGGAATGTGTAAGTGAAAGATGGGTACAAATACACTTGATTAATTAGAGTAGTGTTTAAAAATCTATTATATGGATAGATTACACGATGAGTTAGTAGAATGTTTCCATTGGTTTCATACTATGCATGCTAGGGTTGTACATATATAATCATGGTAAATTGGGAATCAATTTGGTTTATCAGCCATAATTGCTCAGACAAGTAAATTTGTAATACTTATAGCAAGAACTATTATGTGATTCTTTTTTGATTTACTGGGTTTTTTGATATTTTTGTGTTTTTTCCCCTCTCTGCATAGTTTTTTTTTCCTTGAAATCGTTAAATAGTAGCGTAAACATCAAGATAGTGTTATTTTTTTCAAGAAGGTATTGTATGATCAATACATAATTTTACTTGTGAGCATAAGTGTTTTATATAATTTACCTTTAATAATATGTGACCTATTTTCACTTTAATATGTGTAAAATAAGGGTCATTGGATAAAAGGGTTACTATATAAATGGATATAATCTGATGCACAGTAAATTTATTGTGCATCCGATGTACCTAATACTTTATCTTTTACCAATAGTATTGTTCGAATAGTAAGCCAGACGATGAATTTTTTAATTCACTTTAAAAAAAAAAAGAGGATAAGTACACGTCACTGTGTCAGCCCTAATTGTAGGAAGGGGTCATCGTTAACTCAGAGCATCTCCAATGGTAGATTTTTAGGACCTGCTTGCAAATTGTAGAAAGTAAATAGCAACATGCTAACCATTGGAGATGATAAAAAAACAAGCAACAACCAAGCAGACCCTGCTTATTTGAGCAAGGTAGCTTAAAAATAAAGTATATTGTTCAACTTATCAATTGATGACAAGTGTCTGCTTTTTTATATTAATGTATATTTTTTTAATTCATATTAGTTTAATGAATGACATCAAGCTACAAGGTATTGCCGCTAACCATTATTGATTGTTGTAGTTTAAAGCTAATGTTGCTTAAAAATTTAAATTAATATTGCAAGCTACAATAATATTTCGCCAACCATTGGAGATGCCCTCATTGTCACAAAAATTAGACCTAGTAGTAAACAAAATTAAAAGGTAATTATTGGAGATTAATTCCAATTAAGTCCCTAATGAATAATTAAAAAGACGGAAAGAGGGATGTCTTTTACGCAAATTGATGGTGTTTGTACGAGTAACATGGTTGGTTTTATTTTCTGCATCGTAGGTTTATTTTGCTTGGGGGAATTAAATAAGGCGCGTGGGTCCCACAAAAATTAACTTTCAAAGGAATATATTCATTCGTGAGAATAAATTCGAAAGCACATAAAGATGCTTGAAATCTAAGCAAACATGGATACTATGCTACATATTTGCCAAACTTGTGGTTTCTTATATAATTAAAGTTAAACCTAGCTTTTTTTTCTCGTCTATGTGTCACCCGTAAGTTATAGGATCTGTTTTTCAATTTATATTTCATTTTCTTCGTTTATTCGGTTCGTTCTACTATATTTTTTTCAACAATTCAATTCATTTCATTTCAGATATGTTTCCCAATTAATGTAACTGTCTAAGAGTGTATCTCAGTAAGTTTATAATTCGTTTTTGTCTTCATAAAACTAAATGTTAATACGGTGGGGCAGAACATACCTACTTTGTCGTAGCAATAATGTACAGTAATATTGTTATCACAAATAGTTCAGATATTGGTAATATTTGTTGTTTTATTTTTAATACTATTATTTTTTTTGGGAATTTAAATAATTTTATTGATAGAAAGATAAAGAAAGAAAAAATAAGTTGAGATAGAACACCTGTTAGATTTTTAATTTATTGTCCAAATATATTTATTTGTGGCAATATTTGAATTTTCTATATATAAAAGTAACGAAGAATATATATATTATTATATATTTAATATAGATAGTATATTATATATATTATATATATATTATTTATTATCTATTATTCATCATTAAAAATATCATTAATATGCTTGTTTATATCATAGATGAGTGAATGTTTTGTTTATTGATAGGAATACTATTGCAATATGGTAGTAGATCAACTTGTAAAGTTCCAATTTATTTTTTAGTGCATGCATGAGAGCTCCGTTTTTATTAACTAATAGATCTCAAATTTTAGCTTTTTCTAATTGATATTATTATATTTGTGTAGAGGATAATGGTTTAATTATGAGAGCTTTAAATACTGATCGCTAACATAATGGAGATTAAAGGAAAATTGCAGAAATTAGCTGTTATGATAAGTAATATTTGTAGAGGTCATCAAACGTCATATAAAAATAGTGATATGTGTCCAATTTTGTAAATGAAGATAAAAACTATAATTTTTATCGAGTTTGTTCGTTCTATAGAGAAATCATAATTTTTAAAAAATGTTAACTAGCTTTAGTTTGAAAAGATTAAAATGGAATATTTTGTAGGAAAAATAAGATAGAGTACAATATTTGATTAATAAGCTTTATGACATAAATTTGTGTGGATTTAATAAGAATCGAACTTTTTGCTATTTTAGTGAACTTATATAAGTTTATACTCGGTAATTAGATAAGGCAAAGCTAATAACGCCCCGGGGCGTTGGATAGTTAATAATTGAAAATATTTTAATAAATCTAAACTATTACACTGATTGTCGCGTGATTTGACATGAAATCAAGAATTATACTATTTTAGGAAATATATTAAGTCTAAACTAACGCCGGGACGTCGTTAGCAAGATTGCATAACATAATCCTATTTTAAATATATCTTATGTTAGATGGTGTTCTCTACGAATTTTGAAATATTGGCATTGTGAATGGTAAGGGGGGATTTTTTTTTATATGATTATTTATTTTGTCTTTTACTTAATGTTTGTTTTTCTTAACATTATTTTAAACATATCAACTAAGAAAAAAGAAAATCTATGGCTTCACTGACCCTAAATTTGTTATTATTATTATATTATTTATAATTATTATTATTATATTTTATTATTATTATTATTATTATTTATTTATTATTATTATATTAATTATTATTATTTATATCATGGTTATTATTTTATCTAATTGTTTTGTTTTTCTTACATTATTTTAATCTCTTTCTTTTATGCAGGAAATCGTATCTCTCGTTTCCATTTATTTTTTACGTTTGGAAAATTGCACTTCAATTAAGAGATATTAGCATTTGGATAAAATATATTGATATTACTAGGAATTTTTATTATTCTTTTAGTTTGTTTGAGATGTKTGCAGTAATATCAAAGTGTATCTTTTTATATTTAAAAGTGTGGGAGATAAGTTTGGGTGGAAGATCGAGAATAATGAGGAATTAACTAGGGAGTAAAATGAGATATTTTAAGGCTAAAAGTAACATTATTAACGAGTAAAAAAGTAAAGTGTTAAAAGAGAAATATAGAAACGTAAAAACTAAACTAGAACAGACGGAGTATTTCGACATTTCGTAAATAGAAGTACATTTGTCCTAATTAAATAGGAGTATTAAAGATGTTAGGGAAGACGAATCTTTTTTGGATTGTCAAAGAAGGAAGCATCTATTCTCTTTGGGGTTACGTGGGTGAACAGAATCTTCTTCTTTATATTTGTCGAAAATAATTAAATAAATTTTACACAGTAATTTTCTACCAGAGTGAGTAGTTAAATATATAGAGATATATGCTGTAATTTGCATGTAAAATGCAATACATGCATGCATGCATAACATGCATGTTGTATTTTCGTGGGATAAAAAAGAAAAAGAAAAAGAAAAAGAAAAAGAAGAAGAAGTTTAATTTTTGTAGACTTTTAGTTGTACGTGTTGTTGATAAACCATTAATTCTGTCTTAATCAACTATGGAATTGCATGCTTTAAGGGTTGATATTTAATCTAATAGATTGGATACAGGTTTTTTTTTTTTTAGTGATTTAGTCAATCAAATCCTTAATTCAATAAGTGGAGTCAGGTAACATAAATCATTTAAAAGTGATTATTTTGGGCAAAATAGCGAATCCAGAAACAATAAGTAGTGGCGTCAAAATAAATTTAGTATGTTTATGTGAGCTGAGATCGATTAGTAGAGATGTCAAAAGGTGGATCCGAATTGTAAGCTGTTCGAGCTAGGCTTGAATAACATTAAATGAGCTCAAGCTGAGCTCGAGTATAATCGAGCTTCCAAAAATCTTGTTCGAGCTTGACTCTTTTAATTCTACAACGTCCGAGTTGGCTCGTTTACATATTCGAACCCGAGTTCGAACCGAGCTAACTCACATCTAAATGAGCATATGCATAAATGAACTTAACTTGTACATCTATATTGTTAATTAATTTCTAAATTGAAGTTTGGTGCAAACATAAATTATCAAAAATATACTCTGTATATATTGTAGCAAAAAAGTTAGCATATCTAATAGGAGAGTTTTAAATTTCGAGCATGTAATAAATGATTGATTCTATAAATTAGTATACTTTGAAATTTAAAGACGAGCGAGCTTTACACGGGTAGTTAATCATTATGGGCGAGCTTATTAATGATGAACTTGAACGAGTTGTTCGCGAGCTTTAACGAGCTGAATATTACCTTAGCTTGTTGTTCGAGCAAGACTTGTTTATTATTAATTGAGTTTGGAAATTTTGTTCAAACTCATTTATTTATACATGAACGAGCTTTGATCGAGCGTTAACCAACTTAGTTCACGAGCTGTTGACAAGTGTATCGGCTCATTGACGTCCCTATCGATTAGTTAATTATTTTTTGCTTAAAACATTGGCAAATTCTTCCAAATCTATAACATTAATTACACTATTTTGAATTTTAAGTGGGGTCAAGTGAACCCAAATACCCAATTCAATATTCTAAGTGTGTGCATTTGATCGATTTCGGAAAGTCGTCCACAAATTTTTTCCTTCCCACCCTCTACAATCAAGGGCTTCAATTCATTCTCCTGTAAATCTATTTGCTTCATATATATTCTTTTTAACTTCTTCCTACCAAGTCATTTTCGATCTCCCTTATCCCACTATTTCACACTTTGAACGGGTTGCCCTTGGGGTCTCTGTTTTATATGGATACCCAAACAACGCAAAACAAGTGAATTTCCCTTAACTTCGTTCCGATTCTACAGATAATTTCATTTCTGATTCTATTATCTCGTACATCAATCTATCCATCTCAACATTTGCATCTCATCTATGACCCCTGCCTTTTGAATATGCTCCTTCTTAGAGGCCCAACATTCAGTATCATAAAACAATACTAGTCTTATAGCAGTCTTGTAAGATTTTTTTTCCTTCACCATTAAAAGATGCTTCGATCGCACAATACTCTAGTGAGTCTGTGACCACTCTTAATTTACACCACCCTAACTTAATCTTGTGAGCCACATTTTAATCAATATCACCATTCAAATTCTTGCATAAGACCATCTCATAATTAAAAATCGTGAGACCTGCAACTCAGCTCATTATTTCATTTAATTTGATATTTTATTATAAAGAAATGTTAAATGTTTTTTATTCATGCGGTTAAATTTTACTAAAAAAAGTTAAGTACTATAATTTTGCTGTTTTTTTTTGAATTTTTTTATGTATTAGTTTCTAATAAATATTCTACTTATTCCTCTTTTGGACGGTCATAAATTTTCGATAAGTTTTTTTCGTAAAATAAAATGTCGGAAATACCATCAGAATGTTTATTTCACAAAATTTATAATTTGTTCTAAAGAAATGGACTTATAAAATTTTTTTAACAAAATTTCCTAATTACTTGTAAAGGTTGTTTTTAGTACTATTACCGTTATTTAGGTTATTACATGAGAGGGAAAATATTGTTCACCTCAAAACTTCAATAGGTTGTTTTTTTATTGGTTTTTGGTGGTAAATTATTGGAGATCAACGAACATGGTAAAAATAATAGTTTTTGGCATGGTGGTTGCTGCATCTTGTCTCTTAAGTCTTAACCAAGAGGTTAGGGGTTGCGAATCTTGACCCTAGAATATAAAGAGATCTTAGTCAGCCTTTTATCCTTAACTGGAACACCCGGGGCGAGAGATAAGTTACCGGCCTTACCGCTATCGACGATGGATACCCTAATTGTTCAAAAAAAAAAACATGATAAATAGTGAAGTGCCCAAGCATAATAAAAGGACATAGGCCATACTTAAATAATTATATATTCCTAAAATACTCTTTATTTTTGTCTTATTTCTCTGGCAAAAAAATTTCATATGTTATTAATATTGCTCCACAACAGGTTGAACAATATTAAGCTCATGTTGCATGATAAATAATGAGCTATAATTTGTGTTCCATGCATGCTTGTTTCATTAAATAAGCTCACAAGAGGGAGTATGGAGTCCTTCGCTCGAATTTCTTATAGGGAAATGGAGGAGGTTCTATTTTCCCTATCTAGTGTTTGAGAATAGATAAGGGGAAAAAAATGGGGGAATTGTTGCAATTTATATTTGAATTAGATGATTTTCAACCACTAGATGAAAGAAATGGACCTCTCATTTCCTCTAAGAAATGGAGAGGATCAGACTCCACAAGAGTTATTTTTCATGAGAAGACATAAGATTAAGAATATTTTATTATAATAAGTACGTGTTATATTTGACTTTGATTGTTTTAAAAGATTTTTTTTAACCAGTGATTAATATAGAGTGGTTAATATAATTGTGGATTTTATTAATTTGATACATATTAGGTCAATTATATATGATAAAGCACTACTAAATGAATGAGTGGTCGTGAAATAAAGCCGACATGAAAACCTAGTAAATTAACGAGCTGCGAACAACGTTTTTTCACTCAAAGTATAGTTTTGACTAGTGTACTCGCTCGGCTCACAAATAAATAAATCGAGCAATGATAAAAAACATTTACGCCGATCGATCATGCAAGTATATGGACACCTACAGTCTCTTTATCCTATTTATTAAACTTTTTAATATACACATTAATTATTTTCACAATTTCGAATTATCTTATGAAAAACACAAAACCAACTCTAATTAAATTCTCTTAATCATCTACTTATTAATTGAAGCAAGGGATTGAGTGAGAAAAAAACATAAAAGGATAAAATTAATTTGGCAATGGAGAGACAATCTTCAATTCCACAAAAGAAAATAAAAAAATTTAGTCGCCCACAAAATAAAGATTGATAAATCAAAACTAGTAATAAATAAAATAAAATAAAATAAAAAAAGAAAAAGGCAAAATTGAATTGAATTCATTTCCAAAGGTCGAAAGTAGAAGCCTTCCTCACCCTTAAAAAACCGCATCCTATTCTCTAACCTTATTTGCATATCGCATTTGTTCGTATTCCTAAGGGAAAGAAGTGAGAGAAAGAAACAAAGCATACAAAAATTAAAAAGAAAAGAAAAGAAAGCCAAGAATGTTCCACCACCCTACTAAGAAGCCTTCTTCTATGAACTCTAATGACAGGTCTTCTTCCATGTGTGTTCAAAACGACTCCGGCCTCGTCCTCACCACTGATCCTAAGCCCCGCCTCCGTTGGACCGTCGAGCTCCACGAGCGATTCGTCGACGCCGTTACTCAGCTCGGTGGCCCTGATAGTACGTACATATATATATATATACACACACCTCTGATCACTAACTCATTCTCTCTAATAATATGTACTTCCTCCGCAACAACAATTGTTGCGTTTTTTTTATGTTACTGAGGAAGTAATTTTGTTGTGATTTTTATTTATCTAGTTATTTTGTTGGTATTAATTAGCGGTGCAATATTATTATTCCGTGCAATATAATTTTGTAATAGGGTTTACTTGTTTTTTGCATTTTTGCAACAGAGGCTACACCAAAGACTATTATGAGAGTTATGGGTGTTAAAGGTCTCACTTTGTATCATCTCAAGAGCCATCTCCAGGTTTGAATCACTTAGCTTGTTACAAAATATTTATTTCGATTCTTAAATGTATCGCCTTTTCTTTGAAATTTTATCTATTTTTCGAAGTTTAAATGGTTGAATTGTATGATAAAATGGTGCAACTCTTGTGCATAAAAATTGGTGCATACTAGCTTTGGATTTTTATTTTATTATTGTAGTTAATAGACAAATATATGGGATGTGTTTTTTCCTTATTAATATGTTTTAATTCCCTCTAATTATATTTTCTTTTGTTCTTCGGAATTGAAACAGAAATTCAGGCTAGGAAAGCAGCCTCATAAGGAGTTCAACGATCACTCAGTTAAGGATGGTAAGAGAGGTGACCGATCATCATCAACAACTAGGGTTTTTACATCTTATATGCTTTGTAAATCTCGAATTAAATTAGCTAGTAAATTAAACTAGTAAAATGACGAMTAAATTTAGATGATCGAACAAGTATCTAGTAATTATAATCGGATTTGATTTTTCCCGTAATAATATTAAYATAACAAACTATGTCTTAAGATATGATAAATCATAATATATCCCACAAAACTTATCCGATAATCACATGATTAACTATATCGTATATCCTAACAGTTCACGTTTACTTTAACCTAATCTATGTTCTCTTTCTCTTTGATTATTCGCGGTG
>SNQN01000093.1:142908-167832 GCA_008642245.1 Bassia scoparia
TGWGWMKAWGSWTRWWCCTMTGACAGAAAACTCGTCAATTTATCAGCTCAATGAAACTATGATATGATAGTATCATTTAACACTTTGTACAGTTAAAAGGATTTATAACTATAGCTAAGATAGTATCATGTAACACATACATGTCGGAGGATTACACAACAATATTGGTACAACCATATCGGAGTTCATGATAAAACTTATAAGCTATTATTCAGAAAAGTATAATGCAATACAGTTCTGTGCTTTCTTTCCTTTGATGTAGAAAAACTCATCATACTGGCAGTCAAGTTCTTCTGTGTAGGAGATTATCTGTAGGCATAAACTTTATTATCTGTTGAGGAATAGGTTTTATTCGTCTTTTCAATGGTCCTTTTTGTCAGTTATCGCCACTCCTTGAGCATTAATTTCCTCCTTTTTAACCATTAACTAGGCTATGTTAGACTTGCCTCTTTTATTTAAAAACCTTCACTTGTCRGTTTGAGGACTTGAATATAAATATCTACAAATCCAGAGGTTGATTGTTCTATCTCAAAAGTAGCTCACAAGTCACAAGTCTCAATAATCTCACACTCCAGCCCAAAGAAGAAATAGGGACAATCTAACACATTGTATGTCTATCTGCAAATCCAGAGGTTAATTGTTCTATTATTGGCATCATTGTAAGTTATGTGTGTTGCACAGTTGGCTACGTTCAGCTAATTGATTCTAACTATTAAATTCTCTATAAATCATGTGCAGTATGAAGCCTCATTAGAGCTGAGCAGAAAAGGATTTTTGACAGTTCCCAGTTTCGTGGTCCAGGTACTCGTTTTGAGACAAGTCATWAATGGTTGTATCCTTTTTTTTTTGTTGTTGTTGTTGATGTCAATTTTTACTGTTTTGCTATTCCTTTGTCAATTGAATTTCTGATTATTGGATGCTAGCGCAAAGTGGTATTGCAACTTTAAAAGTTTCTGTACTTTTCATTGACAGATCTAGCCTCTAGCTTTTAAGACGAAATTAATAATGGTCCAATTTTKTACAGTTGTAGTGTTAAGGTTGCAAACAACTAGGCCTTTTCCCAACATCCCATTCCCCCTCCGACCCTTCTATAGCCTATAGGTGGAACTGTGGAAGCCTTGTGAGAAGGTTTGAGGTAATAATGTTTTGAGTAGTAAGTTACAGACATTATGTCTCTTTCATTTCTTAAATATCATGACCTTCTAAAAACATACTTGATGGTGGTCAATTGTTATAGACCATGCTAAGCCTCCAACTCACTCCTACTCACTTTGCAACAAAAAGGTTAACTTAAATGGTGTGCTGGACAAGAATGAATAGTGCTATACATATGAGGCCAATGAGGGTGATCCAGAAAGAAAGAGAGAAACCATCATTGTAATGTAAATTATTTGGGAGTGGCAGCAACTCAAAGGCTGTGAGGTGTACTAACATTTTGCAATACAACTTCCTCCATTTTTCTATTCTGTGCTTTATATTGCTTTTTAATTGAATATGTAATATAAATTCTTTGCTACTGATGGTTTTTGCTTGTACCATGGTATTAGGGAAGTGAGTCAGACGAGAGTGGTTTAGTGAAGTGGTTTGAAAGCAATCAATTAGACGTCAAGGCAGGAAAAGTTGTGGTAAATTACACCTTTACGAAGAAGATTCTGACTCTGTGCATTGAAAAATGAGGTCTTTTCATTGCTGTGCTAATGCATGTATCTTTGCAGGTAAAACCAACGAAAGGAGGATCAAGCATCGGCGTTACAGTTGCATATGGAGCTGTTGATTCATACAAAAAAGCTAGTCAAATTATATCCGAGGTATGTTCTGCATGACGTGCTCAGTAGACATCTATCAGCGAAAGATATTACAAAAGAAAAGACAAAAAGGGATCTATTTTGGCATCAGGTTCATAAATCATGAACTCCGATATGGTTGTACCAATATTGTTAGGTCCTCATTCTTTTTATTATTTTGCCCTTCCCTACTTCCTATTTCCATGTGTTTGTTCCAGGATGTTGGTTTCCTTGTATGGCACATTACTTAAAATGGATCTGTTGTTATATACTTCGTATATCTTAAGTTATTTCTTACAATTCTTATGTGTGGTTGTGCTTGATAGGGAGTTGGTGATAAAGCCCTTGTTGAAATATTTCTTGATGGAGGAAGGGAGTTCACTGTAATTGTCCTTGATGTGGGAATTGGTTCGGACTCTAACCCTGTTGCATTATTGCCTACAGAAGTAAGATTTGTATATATACTCTTTGTTATTTAGTTGTATTTATAACTACTATACCGGAACAAGCCCTACTGAAATAGTTGCTGGATGAAATGATGCGGTAAATTGTTACTTGTAATTAGTTGAACCTTAGAATCTTGTATCTGACTGATGAGATTTGTTGCTCTACAAGCTAAAATTCATCATACTGTATTGAGTAGAACCATCATCATATTGAGTGAAAAAAGGAGAGAACATACGAGAAACCATGCCTGTCTCTGTCGTGTGCATTTTTTTTAATTTTATTTTTTGGTTGTCTGCATGGCATGTATGCCTCAAGTTTTGAGGTATAAAGAATTGGGAATAGGTCATACTTTATGGAAATGGAGTTTTCTTTTCTACCTAATTTGATCAGTGTGAACTGGCTATGCTTGACCATGTTGATTAGATTAAGCAAGAAGTTTAATATCAATATTAATATCAGTTTCATAGAAAGCATGGATTGGTAGAAATTAGCATGGTAATTAATCACTCTTATTCTATCATTCATTTAACATGAGCAGGTGGAACTTCAAATTCATGATACTGCTGACACAAGCGAGAAGGATGCAATTTTTAATTACCGTAGGAAGTACCTGCCTACCCAGCAGGTATCTGCCTACCGAATGATGATTCATATTCTTTTGTCTTCCTGAGTAGCAATTTCAAATGTGGGAGATATCTCTATTAAGTGAAGGGGCCCTTTAAAATTCCAATTTCAACCTTCTAGAGTATGACACAACAAGCARTTAAATGTATGTATAAAATTATCAAATCAACTCAAACTTATGGCACAATCAATGTATATTCCGAATATCAGGTTTGAAAAACAGAAAAGAAAAGGTAAAAGCGGAAACTTACTATAAATTAAAAAAGGACATAATGAAAAAAAAACGATTCATAGAATAATAAATTGAAATTTTCTTTTTAAATTATAATTTCAATTGAAATCATAGGGTTTTTTTTTTTTTAAAAAAAAAACTAAAAAAATAAATCAGTGTTCATTGTTTGGAGTATCATGGCTCTCTCAATTAGAGCATCCTATACTTTTAATCAGGTATGCAATCTGTTTGTTGCTAAAAATATGATAATTTATACAACACATAATTTCTACATTATAAATTAACATACAAATTTCAAAACCTCTAGAAGCTATCACATTCATAAAGTGCTAGTTTAACATGTTGCTCCCTCCCCTTCCTCCTCCTCCTAAACCACTAGAAGAGTGTTGTTTACTTTTTAAAGATGATTAATCTTCAATGTGCTGCTTATCACCTACTACCAACACTATGACTGGTATCAATTATGTGGAAAACTTCACTGAATGATATAATGATGTTCATGTTACTGACTATTTCACTTGAAAAGAAACCTGACTCTGGATGTGTGATTGTCCCTCATGCTCTGGTCCATGTACATATAACTAGAATGCTAATCTTTTATTTGATTACCAGACCAATCATGTTGGGTTGTATCTTYTATAAATAAATGTTTGAATGGATGGCGTTCAACCATYWACATRTTTTCTTCCAATTAACCTTATCCAAATTAGCTGTGCCATACAGGTTGCTTATCATACTCCCCCTCGTTTTCCACTCGATGTAATTGAGATAATTCGGAAGGGAGCTTCACTGCTATTCCAACATCTTGGATTACGTGATTTTGCTCGGATTGATGGTTGGTTTTTGCCTTCTTCGTCCCCAAAACTTTCTTCAGGATTGCAATTTGGAAGAAGTGATTCTGGGCTAGTGTTATTTACAGACATTAATCTGGTTAGAGGTTTTCTTGATTTCTGCCTATCAATAGCCATGCTTTTAATTAATCTACCAAAGTTTTATACGTTGTTTTCCACTTATTTTAGGTCAGCGGGATGGAGCAGACAAGCTTCCTTTTCCAACAAGCATCTAAGGTACCAAATTTCAAATCCCTCCATCTCACAATGTTAGCCTCTTAGTAATATTACGGAGTGGACGACAATGCAGAGATACAGATATTCTTATCATTTTCATTTATCATAATAACATACATACTTTCTACTCTCTGCCTCTAGGTTGGCTTTTCCCATACAAAAATCCTTCGGAGCATCCTGCAACGCTCATGTTCACGATATCCAGGTTTAACACCCTATACCACTGAGTCAACATTTCCACTTGAAAATCACAAGAACTTTCAGACAGAAGTGATTATTTCTGAAAGGAATAATGTTCGTAAGGTTTTTGTGATTTTTGGAGGTGATACTTCAGAGAGGCAAGTGTCTCTTATGAGTGGAACAAATGTTTGGCTCAATTTGCAGGTCTTTAAGGATGTAAGTCATTCAAACTTATAAGATTTGATTGATTTAGGAATGAGCTTTATTAAAGGCATAACTAACGAGGCATTGAGTGTGCTTGGCATGCATATATGATCTGGGTTAATTGGTAGAATAAGGTTTTTTTTTATTGTGCTTCTTTTGTTTATCTAGATTCTATTGTCTGCTACTCCATTTTCTTTTTGGGAGTCAAAATTAGTAAATTCTGACCAATCTTTTTGTCAATAGTCAAATAAAATTTTGTTTGATTTGTCCATGTGTAGTGTATTAGTATCAATTTTTCATAATTTTTAAAATATACTTCGTACAATTTTAGTTATTGRTGATCAAAGTTGAGCCATGAAGATTGTGCAAAAAAATAAATGATTAATTTAAGTAAAAAAAGACAAAGGGAGTATGGTTAAAGTCAACAGTGAAAGTAGCGTCATTCAGCTAAAAAAATTCTGTGTGTTTTTCCTCTGGTTAGAAGCTCTTCCCTATCTAAGAACCATTTTTCCAGTCACTTAAGTACCATAGCTCTGTAGTCTTGCAAGTTGCAACCTGAYGGCCCTGAACTTTACCCTTTCCAAAAATGTTGTCTAACCTGTGCACAGTATTTGTTGGTGATAGTGGCTGCTTAAAAAAGGCATAGTTAAATGGTTAGGGATTACCTGCTCAATCTCTTGCTTCGAGAGGATGCGCCTTGTTTCTAGACCTAAACTATGCTTTTGATGTTTTGCTTTTGCTGTGCGATGTCGTCCTTCTCTTTGTTTTCCCATTTATATGTTTTTATAGTATATGCTGAAATTTAAGAAGCTCTCAAGGGGATAGTCCATAGCCCCATAGCTTTGTGAATGATTATGCGAAACTTTTCTATGGCTGGATTTGAGTTGTTGGCATTGTTCAATTTGAGCAGTGATCTAATTTCTCAATATTTCTCTGTGCTTTCCAATTGTGTTTCTTGATATTTTGCCTTCTGGGTTTATGTCTCTAACTGCATGACCAGTGTCTTGTCKCTTACCTTTTGTTTTGTTACCTCGAATCAAGACAGTAGCATCACAATTTCTGAACACACATTTTTAGCATTGTAATTGTTCATCGCTCCATGTCCTCTCCAAATCTCAATACAAGTTTTCACTTTTCCCACCATTGTAGCCTTTGAAATCTGTATATGTTCATTGCTTACTGTGTATTCATTTTTTATGTATGATCAGTGGATTATCTGATTTTTCTAGAGTCTAATTAATTAGCTAATTTCAGTAATTTCATCATGTTAGCAACTATTTCAGCTATTGTACTTGCATATATTATACTGAATTACTGATATTTTGGGAATTAGTATTAAGAACCAACAGTGTGAAATGTGATTTGCGCAGCTTGAGGTTACTCCATTTTTGCTTGCACCGACTAGTTCATGTTACTTACAGACTGGAGCAGATGAGGATTTGAGCTCCAGATCAATCTGGTCCTTGCCGTAAGTTAATTATTTACTACTTAACTTCTGAGTGTATATTGTGTATACTTGTGTGTTACATCCTACACCCGGAGCATCTATGCATGTTCTCTAAAGCATATAGTAGGACATGTATTGTGGGAAGAACTTTGTTTTATCTCTAGAATTTCTAGTAAATGGTTGAACTGACTACAGAAGGATATGGTGTTACTAAAGAACATGTGTGTACAATGAACACCTTAAGCTCAATTTACTATGGTCATCATGCTCYGGCTTGTATATTCTATCAACTTGCAATAACTTATTATTTAGAGGGTTGTTTGTTGTATGATGTATCTCTTGCAAGTCGCATCTTGGATTGCCAACGAGTCAGGTAATACTTGAACCATGCCCAGATCTAGTGAGCTATTATTTTTACTCATATATTTTTTCCTGATGCCTTCATTTTCTCGGATCATTTGACTTGTATTGTGTCTGACACAACTCTTGGATACTTTATTTTGAATGAAAATCTTGGACTTTTCTACAAAATTGATGAATTTGACACTTTGACTTCAGTATCTGTGTAGACCTTTTATTCATTTCTAAGAAGCATAGCTACTGTGTGTCTGCGTTTGAGACGTTTATGGTTTCAAGTGGGTCCTACACTTACTATTTTCTCAGATGTTAATCTGTCCATTTGTATACATATAATGCATCATAAAACTACTGCAAGAGTTTTACAAGTAAATAATTACAGAAAAGTAGTTATTAATTATGGTTGGTAGGATTACCGAAAACTAGTTTCTTTGGATTACAGTAATATGACTTTTGAATAATGGTAACTTGGTTTTAAAAATTGTGYGAAATACAGTATTAATTATGGTCTTATTGGTCCCATATTAAATCTTGTTCTTGGCTTTGCAAAGAAGTTATTTGGCAACTATAACAACTCACTATTTCCACCCGTCCCCAAGTCTTTGCAACATTTCACTAAACAAAAGCTCTCACAAAAGGTGGGTCCATGTTGCAAAGTTTTGGTGAATTGGGAATAAGGGAGTATATTGCTTGGTGTTGTGGAGTGTGGACCATGTTTTTTGAAACATAAGTTTGGCAGTTGTGGTACATGATGTAGAATCTTTGAAACAGTATCTATTGAATTTCCTTGTTTTTGGGATTTTGATGGTCTGTATCAAGTGTCTCACTAAACTGTCTTTTCCTTCCTATTGTGCTGCGGTTAGTAATTTGGCTATTGGATCAAGAAAGCTATCCTTTGGGCCACTCGAAGAACACAACATTTGATCTTTTTAACTGGTTTGCCTTAGCCTTTTTCAGTTAAAAAAATCTTGAATTTGTCAGAACTTCAATCGTAGTGTGATTATTTTTCAATCAATTTCCTTGTGCACCAAGCCAACCAATTGTAGATGCCATCATATAGAAATAAAAGGTTATAATGCATGTTTCTCCTTCAATCTACTTGCTTTCTAGTCAGTATGTTAATTCAACAAATTGATATTTTTCTGAAACCTTGGTATCTATGAATTATGATACTTTAAAAAGCATTACTGAAAGATGGTGAGGTTCTTTGGACTAAAGAGTAAATGTCAAGGGAGAATTAAAGCTTTCATAAATAGGTACTCATATATATGACCTGAGAGGCTGAGACAGCCTTTTTCTTTGGCTGCTTCTTATATTTACTATTCTAGCTGACATGGATATAATCAGAGTGGCTCTGTGAAGAGGCTAGTTAGAGCTTGTGCAGAAAGATATCTTGAAGCTAGGAAAGGCTAAATTTTTTATTTTTTAGACTCAAATTGCTATGTTGCATAAATAGCAATGAAATGTTTACTTTCTCTGTATTATGTTTTCTTGAAAACCATATACTTTGTAGGTGTAGTTCTTCCTTTTAAAGCATTTTGCATTTTTCTCGCCACAGCTATTCTCTTGTCCTAAGGCACACTACGGAGGAAGTTCTAGCCGCTTGCATTGAGGCCATGGATCTGGATCGAGCTGCATTAACATCTTGCTTGCGGAAAGAAGTGATGGATGATCTTATGAATGGTTTGAAGAAGCACAGCTGGTTTATGGGGTTTGATATATCTGATGAAAAGCCCCTGAAGTATTCTATGTTGGATTGGGTCAAGCTGGCCAAGAAAGTTCAGGCGACTGTTTTTATAGCAGGTTTTATTGCTATGCTCTGCTTTAATTTTTATGCAATTTACTCTCTGCCCATAAATCTAGTTGTAGCGAATCTTATAAATAATCTCACATCATCATCCAAGAAGAAAAAATAAGAAAATCAAAAGGTTTTAAATTTTTTTTGAAAGAAAAAGGTTTAAAATTTTAAACTAGGAAACACTGCGTCTTACCACCTTAACTTATCATATGAGGGAGAAGAATGAAATGAGGATTAAATGAGTTGTGGGAAGATATGATAAAATGTGTTTCGTGGGCCCCACTTAACATTTTCTTCGTCAAAAAACAATAAATGATGACAAAAATGAAAAGTTTTGGTGGCAATWTGAAAAATAATAATTATCATTTAAGGACATAAAATATAAAAAGTTGCAAGGTCAAGGTTTAGTAGTGAGGGTTGGGCATATTGGGTATTTTCCCTCTATATTTTTACTTGCACCATTGGATGCAAGTGTGTAGTATGAGAGTTCTGTTATTTTWCTTTTTAGTTTTTTTAGAGGGTATATGAGTAAAWATGTGATGTGCCCACATGCTTAAAATAGAGGGTATTAGGTGCATGTGATGTGCCCACATGCTTAAAAAAGGTTGAAGGTAATAGAATATTAGAGTTATTAAAGAAAAATTGAGTTTGGAAACAAATTAAAATAAGTGTTTTCATTTGTAATTGTTTGACTATGAGTTATAAGTAACAAATAACGTTTCTGAAGGGTAACACACTCCCCGTATCTGGTACCGTTGTAAAACTATTAGAAACAAATCACGTTTCCTTTCTTCATAGATTTCTAAATTGTTGTCATTCCACTATGATACCAAACAATTATTAATGGTAACACTTATTGTTACCCTTTCCCCTCCATGTTCATATCYTTTCCATTCCATTTGCAGTGATCATWCCAAACGCCCCCTTAGTTTATTAATAGTAGCTTGGGGAATAAGATATATAGCGTGTTTAGAAGGATTTTCTATAAATAAATGTCATTAGACAGAAAGAAGGCCTGCTGAGATTCTGAGAATTGTGTTATGCAATTGGCAGCGAGTGAACCTCTTAAAAGGATATGTTAGATGGTTAGGGAGAAAATCCACCTCTCAAAAGTTGAATTATCATCTTCATTCACCGTAATTACGGTGATCTTACTAAATTCCCCCTTAGTTTACTAATAGTAGCCTGGGGAATAAGATATATACGGAKTAGTTTGTTAAGAAGGATTTTCTATAAATGGATGTCATTAGACGGAAGAAGGCATGCTGAGATTGTGRGAATTGTGTTGTGTAATTGGGAGCGAGTGAACCTCTTGAAAGGCTATGTTAGGGAGAGAATCCACCTCTCAAAAGATGAATTATCATCTTAAACTTCCTATTTTCTGTGATAATGTTGCTGTAAGCTAGGTTTATTCCTGCATAAAGTTGGTGGTAAGATGCCATTTTTCCTTGAAATTATTCGTGTTGCACTTGTATGTTTCATTTATAATCTTATGGTGACTGTTATATACATCAAATTTTGGAAATGATTTAGTCTAGTACTAACCTGATTACTCTCATATAGGATTAATGGATTGAACAAGTAATATATTTAGGAGCAAGAGGTGATTATTTAGTTCAAGTATAGAATTTCGTTTCCTAAAAGATATTATTGCTTCCACTATCTTTATTAGAGACACTGACTTGATTATATGCATTCTGGAACTTTTATCAGGGAGTTGAGAAATATCATGTTGTCTACTTTTGTCACTTTTGAATTTTTAATGCCTTGGAAATAATMACTAGCAGGGCTTGGTCTCCTAATGTTATTATAACTTTTAAAAATGTTTCCACCAAACTGCGTTCAACTAGACTCTGTGGTAAAACTACAATGACTAGTGTAATCACCCTTATGTTTAGGAATTGTGTCCTACATAGAGTGGAACTACTATATACTTATCATATATAATCAAGTGTGTTTCTGATGATTGTAATTCATTGGAAACAACCTTGTCAACTGGAAAGTACATCATGAGTTTCATACTCATCTCACTTCTCAAAATAATTAAAATTGTGAACATCGTACTTGTGTGTGATTTTAGTGCATGGAGGTATTGGGGAAGATGGTACTCTACAATCTTTGTTAGAGGCAGAGGCAATTCCATACACTGGTATGTATCCATGAATAGATTTTTTGCTCTGATTTTAATTTATGAGCTAAGTTTCATTGATCTTATTAGTTTGCCTTCAATTGTCGATGATGTGCAAGGCCCTGGTGTAATGGCCTCCAAAACATGCATGGACAAAGTTGCTACTTCGCTTGCTATAAAGCATGTACGGTGAATATTCAAAGCTTACAGTCTGCCATCCTAAATTTWTGAGCATTCTGCTTGTGTAATTTTGCAGAGATCATCTTATATGCAGACATCATTTGGTGATTCCCAATGCATGTTTTGGAAAGAAGCATTATAAAAAAGAAATAAATTCTCGTCATTTTAGTCTAGCTGTTGCAATCATGCAAATGTAGTTGGTTTGAGGACATTCAGCTCTTATTCTTTTCTTGGGATATTTCGTTTTGGCAAKACTTCCTGAATCAAATACTGAAATAAAAAATTATAAAAAAATAAAAAATACTGAAATCAATATAAAAGATGAGATAGACAAGACGTAGTTGGTTGGAGACTTGGAGTATATGATTAACGAATAATCCCATTGCAGTATAAAGATAAAGGGAAACTTGCACTTTGTTTTTTCTTTCAAGTTTCAATTCTCATCTGTAGCTTGATTTTCTGGAAATGTGAAACGTGGAATGATTTTTGTCAGCTTGCAAAACATGGTGTTCATACAATAGACAAGGAAATAAGGATGAAGGAGGAACTTCTTCATTTGCCTTTTGCTGATATATGGCGGGAGCTGACTTTGAAACTAAAGTGTGAAACTCTTTGTGTCAAACCTGCTAGAGATGGATGCTCTACTGGTGTTGCAAGGTTACGGTAGGTCAAAAATCCCATTTTTAATCTATTGTTGTTTGGTCATGATCCTTATTGAAGCTTTGACTAGTCTTGTGACAGTTTGTATAACAAAATGTTTTTGTTGTTCCTTGTTTGTTTAATATTTACCTTGTGTTGCAAATTGTGAAGCTGTGTGGAAGACTTGGCCATTTATATAAAAGCGCTGGATAACCGTCTTCTACGGATACCGCCTAACAGTTTCTCAAAGGTAAGACATTATTTTCAAATGGTAAACGTTAATATTGTTGGTTGCAAGCCTGTGATGACATGCATTAAAGATTTGATAGCATTAAGGACATGCTTGGTATGGGGGTAATGTATTAAGAGGGTCATGAAAGTCAAACTTGAAAACTAGGGTGTTTAGACTTTAGAGGTGGAAATAAAAGGGATGGAGTGGTGGTGGGGAGGATAAAGTGGTTTTGGTGGGAGGAAAATGGAGGATAGAGGGGTAATAATTACCCACCACCGCCATAGGGTAATASTTACCCTCATTTTGGGGCAATAATTACTCTATCTCTCCCTTTTTTAATCACAAAAAAAAAATGTCATTATTTCTCTATTACCATCTTAGCTCACATTTTTTCTTAGTTTGGTTTTATTACCCCCTTAAATGCCTTAATTATAACCCTCATCCCAAGTGTGGCCTAAATTTAACCTTTTTGTTTTTGACAAAGCCTAAATTTAACTTAGGAGGTGCAGACATGCAGTAACTACTTAATATTCGATGTTATTAGAGAATATTTTTGGTTCCCTTGAAAGTTACCCAGGAAAAAGTTCCAATTTAACTGGAGGAAGAAGCCAAGCCCCTGTTCTTTTGGATTGAATTGAATTGAACTGAAATGTGAAGCTAAGTTTATCCAGACTGAATAAGTCCAAAAGAAGAGGGCCTAATATACCTCATTGTTGTGAACTCCTTATCTTCACTATCTGCAAAATATGTAGTCTTTTTGTAGATACAAAAATGCATATGTAAAGTTTGCTGCTACTTATTTACTATTTGGAAATCAGCATTCAGCAGGATGCCGGGAAGATCACTATGATAGTATTTCGTAATGACTAATGATATATAGGCAACTAGGCGGAGGGATCCCTTTTGTCCCCTCWGTTAATAATCCATATCCTTCTAATAGTGGACAATTTTCCAGACCTCTACCCCAAGAGCAATGCCTTCCGTTGTAAGTTTGAAACTCTAATCAAATATGTAGGCAGATGACCATATAATGATGAGATTAGCTAGATGTTATAGACTTGGCCCCCAAAAAATAGGAAAACTGATMGTTRTACTGTAGTAATCTGTATAGTGTGATATATTCTCTACAACTTGGTATTAATTTGGTACAATGCGATGATTTATGTAGAACTTAGCAACCATTTACCAAAAAATGAAGCATTTTCTGATGATGGTATCTTCTGGCATTGGGATGACCTTGAAACTTCAAGCCACCAAAATATTATTGCGTAAACAAGCAAATTTTGCATTGTAATTGAGGAATTGTTTTCATTGTTCATACTAAACCCTTTTACTTTTACTGTCTGCTGCAGGCACATGGAACGATTGAGATGCCAAATCCTCCTCCAGAACATTTAATATTTGAGCCTTTTATTGAGACTGATGAGATTAAGGTTTCGTCCACATCACATTGCTTCACTTGGGAAGGACGAAATCGATGGGTAGAGATAACTGTTGGTGTGATTGGCACACATGGATCGATGCACTCTTTGAATCCTAGCGTGACTGTAAAGGAAACTGGCGATATTTTATCTCTAGAAGAGAAATTTCAAGGTGTTATATGTGCAATCTTTTGTCAACCTCCTTTCTACCATGTTTGGTTCGTGAAAAGCAATGTTGGTTTTTGAGGAGTGAAATTCTTGTTTCTGTACCTATTTTCATWTCTGTTGATCCCTAAATTTTCTTTCTAAACTTAGCCAAGATTGGGCAATGGGTTAAATTGGGGTTGTCTGAGTTAGAGCTGAATGAAACATGTCTTTTTAATTATTTTAACATTTAAATTATCTATTACAGCCAGTCATCAAACAGCTTTGCAGCATCTTTTAGAATTTGTTATCAAGTTTGAAATGATGTCCTCGTCCCAATTTCATGCAGTTCTTACTTCTTACTTTGTTAAAAATGATTTTGGCAGGTGGGACTGGCATCAATATTACTCCACCACCTACAACAATCATTAGGTTTGTTCTGACACTCTACTCTGCACAAATTCTTTSGACTGCAGCTTAGTAATGGCTAGGAATGTGTTCTCTTTTGCTATAGATTCTTTGACCAATGATAGAAAATCTTCTGGATCGTGTTGGAAATTTGAATTGCTTCCTTGTTATATATTTGGTTCAATTTGAAGCCTGAGCCCTGAAAATTAGCATAACATAGCTGCATAGTGTAGTACTGTAGTGTATTGTGGTACAGATCTGTGCACTAGATTTGAGCGTAAGCAGTTGTGAGTTTGGTTCGATTCAAGCACTACTTCTTAGCCCCTCCCAGCAGATATTACCCCTTAAATCCAACAGACAGCCAGACACAAACAGATTAAGACAGCCATATCAATCAATCAATCATAGCCTTCATCCTTAAAGGTGGAGTTGGCTACATGAACCAAAAACGAATGTTCCATGTAATATTCAACAAAGATCCTCCTCCTCAACTCATGCAGTATTGCAGACTCACTTGCTTCATATCTCTCCTAACCCCTTCCAAATTCCAACTATGTCWTCTTCAGTCTACCTCATTTTTTTAAGCTCTCCACAATCTCAACCCTCCCCTCTTTGTACAGGTGCATCTTGTGGTCTCCGTCCTACATGCCCAAACTAACATGGACAATTTTCCCTTCATTTGTCCACAATGTGCCAAAAGATTAAGACAGTCTTTTTTTGGCAATAGTAGATGTAATAGAAAGAGAGTTGTTTGCTGATGACTTATGAGTGTTTTTTTCTGTTTTTTTTTTTTTTTTTGTTGAAGCAGGTTATGACCATATATATAGAGGACAAAGTCAGTTTGACATGTGTGACATTAGATGAATATTTTGCTCGTTGGTCTGGTACCCAGGTTTCATAGCCTGTGGATCCTGTCAAGATGTGTTATTCCATCTTAAGATTTAGTGCATTTACTTGCAGTTACTGATACTAATCTCTATCCCTCTTCTCTATCTTTTCGATGGTCTCCACATCAAAGATGTGTGTGTGTGTGAAAAAAAGTCCAGCTTTTTTGTGAAGACAAAACTCGGAAGATAATTTAGAAAGGAAATGAATAGACATTGCTTACATTCTCACACTTGCCATTAGAAGTTTTCTCAATAGTTGATGTTGATTACCCAATAAGAAGTATGAAGTATAATCTAATTCAAGGTTGAGGCTATCAGGCTTTCAATAAATTAGTAGGTACTTGAGAAAAATTGTAATCTGACAGTCTCTTTGCTCTTTTTTTCAGTTTTGTATATGTTGTTGGAAATTTCGTAATTATTTATTTTCAAAAATATAATAATTAATTATCGTGTTTATTGGTTGTAAATTAGCGATGATGCTTTGAAGAGATGCAAACAATGTATTGAACTCACTGCTAATGCACTTCAACTGGAAGGATTTTCACGAATTGATGCATTTGTTAATGTTGACAGTGGAGAGGTATGTTTATTTTAATACGAGATAACTACATCTGGTGATACTAGAGCTAAGTTTTGCAATTTGCGATGCTACTTTGAACATGACACAAGCTAGGTTGCTTGAATTTGTAATCTTGGATACAAAGACACGATATGAGAGTATGTCATTAAAATTTTAGGATAAGAGAACTGTATAATAAACCATATGTAATAAATAGAATTTAATACTCCCTCTGTTCCATGAAGATCCGGCCAGTTACTATTCATACGCTTCCCAATGCATGTTTTGTATCGTTTATATCTTTAGGTACACATTTGAGAAAATTATAAGAATTGAATATTAATAATCTATTCATTAATACGAATCAAACAAGACCCCACATGACTATATTTATAACTATACATTGATAATTATTTACAAGATTCTCTTCACTTGTGAATAGTGAAATAAACGGGTGTGGCATGAACTTCATGGAACGGAGGGAGTATGTTTTTTAATGTAATACTGTATAATATAATCGATCCAAAGAGTTGCTTTTATTTTCAATTTTCATCAGATTTTTCAAAGTAATTTCTTCACATTGTTACCAATTTACATGAAGAGAGTTTCCTTGTTGATTTATCTACTTTTTGTTTGATCATATTCGTTGTTATCTGCAGGTGCTTGTCATAGAAGCTAATACTGTGCCTGGAATGACACCTTCCACAGTTTTGATTCATCAGGTAAGTGAATAACAAATTAAGCTGTTAGAGCCCATTGATTTCACATTGTAAACTACTCCGTAAAATAGTTTAAGTTTTCTCAAGGTATTGATGTAAGGTTTTCTTCCATTTTACATACGAGTATATTTTTATAATCACTGCAATATCTATGACTAGCAAATTGGGTTTCTTACGTTTTGATTTTCTATGCATCTTGCTTTTCTTTTATGTCTTCTAAGATGGCCTTGGATGAGAGCTAAATGTGAAATTCTTAAATCCATTATTCCATTTTTGAGGAGAATCTATATCATGTGTTGGGTTTGATTTTCATTCCCAAGTCCCAGCGAACAACATTATTTTTTATTTATTTATTTTGGTAGGAACAACATTATGGTTATACATTTTACTATTGTACAATTTCCTTTTGGTTTTGGTTAAAGTGATTGGGGAACTTCTTTGTGGATTAAGTCTCCCTCACAGAGTCACGGCCTCCCGTGCAAGGATACCAATTAGGGTTGTGTTTATTTTAGTCAATATTTCTCAATTTCTTATACATAAATTAAATTTAGATGCATGTAATTCTCAATCCTTATTTTAGAATGTTGTGTAGTGAAATTTTTGTTGATCCATTTCAGTTTCTGGCTGTCCTGTAACTACCTAATATTGCGTTAAACCTCTTAATACTGTTTTTTTTTATGGGTTGCAGGCCTTAGCAGAGCAACCTCCGATGTATCCTCACCAGTTTTTCCGTAGAGTATTGGATTTGGCACATGCGCGATCCACGTAGAAGTTGTTTATTGATCTTTTGAAGTATGCCTGCTGCTGTAGCTTATTTTTTGATGCCGGATTTTAATGATTTGGCTAAATTAGAATGTCTTTGTTATGCTTGTGGAGTAACATGAAAATAAAACATTAGGTTCTATCCGATGTTTAGGATTTGAGGACCGGAAGTGTGTAATAAGGGCTTAATGGAGTGATTAAYCGGTTATATTTGATCATGTTGAGAGTATATCCCACATGTGTCTCACATTGAAAGAATGGAGAGATAATGACTACTTCCTCCGTCAYGCAAAAATAGCAATAGTTGACTTTTCAYGTATTTTGAGGAAGAAATTTAACCTAGTAAACGATCAAATTAGCCTAAATAATTTTAACACAATAAACTTATCATCCTATTCTTCATTGTGTTAAAATTATTTAGGCTAATTTGATTGTTTACTAGGTTAAATTTTTTCCTTAAAATACGTGAAAAGTCAAATGTTGCTAGTTTTGCGTGACAGAGGGAGTAATATATAAGCTCGGTGGACTACTCCTTATATTATCAWTTGGTTTTATAATGGAACATCGCCGAGCTTGTGTATGGTCATATTCTCCTTGTTTGTGGACTTGAGTTAGGCCCAGTGAARTTTGTCAGATCATATATACTACATTAAGATTTAAGARCATGTGCAATGGTTGGATACCTCAACTCTTCTCTYTCCAATAGGTGTGAATCGTGTGAAAGATACAGCTTAAGAAATGGCCAAAATAATTAACACCCATGATTTTATAGGTCCTCCACTCTTCTATTGTGTAAATTTTAGTTTTTTTGGGGGGGTAAAAAAGTTTATTTCTAGATTTATTTATTTTTTATTCTTTGTTATTGTATAAATTTATCGTAATCATACTCATTTTGTCTTTGTTGCATCTCCTACATTTGAAGTAACATATACATATGAACATATCCCATATTTGTTCTCATTCCTCTTCTATGAAATCTTATTGGGAAATTCTATGCTATACACATATGGTATAGCATTTTCTAAGTTGTACCTATGCTTTTGATATTTTCTAAACTATACCCATGAACTACTCATCATTAATCAACTATACCCTCCTAAAGTTAAAAAAAACTAACCTTAGTTAAATTTTAAGAGGGTTGTTGTTACGGTAGGGTGGTGTGTGGTGGATTGTTGTTAAGGAATTGACTTCTTTGTTATTTTTTATTTTATTTTATTTGCTATAAAAGTTAGCTAAGGTTAACTATAAGAGTTTAGTTAAAGTACATTTTTGATTAATAATTGGTAGTTCATGGGTATTGTTGAGAAAGTCTCAAAAGCATAGGTACAACTTAGAAAACGCTATACTACATGTATATAGCTTAGAATTTCCCAATCTTATTTCTCTTTTCGTTATGTAGATTGATCAACGCGCCACAAAAATTTCCCGTAGACTCAAAACCTAAWTAATCAAACCATTTTTCGATGATAAAAGAAAAGTTCGTACGCATTTAAAAATCAACAATATAAAGTAAATCYTCGAGAATCGAAAATGAAGACCATCTTAACAGAAACTAGAAAGGACAGYCCAATCCAAGACCAGTGTTTTCTTTAATTCTCATACTGTAGGAGTATTAAATTGTTTAAATGGTCATCTTTTGGATAATCTCACACTCCTTTGATTAGATTAATGACTAATTTTTCAAAAACTTACCTAAAGAACAAATATAATTGTCAATTAAAAAACTCAACTCGTTTTTCAAAAAGTCATGTTCACTTTATTGAATTTTCTTTAATTGATAAATTTAATTTGCTTCAATCCAATAAACATGCTCTCTTGTTCTTCTCGTGCACAACTTTCTTGCAAACAACCTTCTTCCAAAACCCCAAATATTAAAAAAAAAAACAATTAAATCATCATTTATTACATCAATTAATGTTACAATTTCATCTTAAATTCATAAATTATTTTCATTTTAAGTAACATATTTAATATTTATATGTAACCCTTAAGTTTATATATAACTTTTTTAAAAAAAAAAAAAACATTTTTCAAAGTTTTGAAATTTGGTTCACTAGAAGGAGGCAAAACTTGACATTGTGGGCTCAAGGTCGTTGAAATTCCAACGCTTCATTTCTTTTAGTGGGTTATTTTACTTGACACTTTTTTGCATTGTAATTTTCTTCAACATTTGTTTTCAGCTTCACTCTTGTTTTTTTTTTGCTTTTACACTATTTTCTTTAGTAGATTCCATTAATTAATCAAGCAACTTGAACTTCATTGCTCTTCAATTTTACCACCTTTTTTGCTGCTAATTTGCTTCATGTCTTCTGAGCAGTTCTGGGTGTTCATTGTGGGATGATATATCATCWTCAGAAGCTGCATAATCACACAAGTTTCTGCCATTCTGGTAAGCTACTTAGAAATTCATGCACTGCAATCTTCATTTTCTTCAATTTTTAGTTTATGTATGAAAAATTGTTCTTTTTATATACTTCTCATAATTTCATACATTGTTGCTTACTTTCGTTTTTGGGTAATTCTTGAAAGAATGAAGGCTAAGTAAGGATTTGTTGTTATATTATGTACAGAAATTTTTAGTTGGTCAGTCAATTTTTGTTTCTGGGTTGTCTTATTTTTGGGTGTGTTTCTTTGCTGGGTTGTTGTAGGTAATTCATGGAAGTCTTGTTATAAGGGTGGTCAAATTATGATGGCTGGTTGAAAGTGATGTGTGGTTAATTAATTATTATTAAGCTTGAGAATTTCTTGGAATTATAATGGAGTCAAATGGAAATGGGGAAGAAATTGGTTGTGAGACCTTAAATGGGARTAATTTACAGAACCATGTGTCTCTCCAAGTTTCAACATCTAGAAAGGGGCTTCTAAGTGATGAAAATCCTCAAGAGGGTTTCTCTGAAAACCCCATAAGTCTTTCTAGCAGGTTGAARTTGCTAAAAATCAGCCCGAAAGGAAAGCCGAATTCAGCTGGGTTTCGTAGAACTTCTGAGGATATGGAAGATAATTCAATAAGTGCTCCTCCTCTTGCTCCAATGCAGAGTTTCCGAAAACGTATCAAAGTTGTGATGTCTAAGAAAATTGATTGGCCTTCTGCAATGAGGTTGTGCAAACAGTGGGTCAGGAAGCCACTRAATATGGCCCTTCTGTTGTGGGTCGTCTGTGTTGCTGTATCCGGTGCTATTCTGTTTCTTGTGATGACAGGAATGCTAAACCATCTTCTCCCTAAGAAATCACAGAGGGATGAGTGGTTTGAGGTTAATAACCAGATTATCAATGCCCTGTTCACCCTAATGTGTCTTTACCAGCATCCAAAACGGTTCCACCATTTGGTGCTTTTGTGTAGGTGGAAACCGGGTGACATTTTGGGCCTAAGGAAAATATACTGCAAGAATGGTAGTGCTAAGCCCAATGAACGGAGACACATGATGGTTGTGATTCTTTTGCTTCATATAAACTGCTTTGCTCAATATGCTTTATGTGGCCTTAATTTGGGCTATAAAAGATCTGATAGGCCACTTGTTGGAGTTGGTATATGTCTACTTGTTGCAATTGCAGCTCCTGCTGTTGCTGGATTATATTGTGTTCTTAGTCCCCTTGGGAAGGACTATGAAGGTGACGACGATGAGGAAGCACCAAAGCAATTGAGGAGGCAATCAGTGGAGAGAAAATATGTATTTGCAAACCCAGATGAAAGAGGACTTGTTGAAAACAAACCTGAGTGGAAAGGAGGGTTGTTTAGTTTATGGGAAGATTTTGGTGTAGCATATCTCTCAACTTTCTGCTGTTTCTGTGTCTTTGGTTGGAATATGGAAAGGCTTGGTTTTGGGAATATGTATGTTCACATAGCAACCTTTCTCCTTTTCTGTATGGCCCCCTTTTGGATTTTCAACTTAGCTGCTGTAAACATTGATAATGATGCAATGCGAGAGATTTTGGGCATTGTTGGTATAGCACTTTGTGTGTTTGGTTTGCTATATGGAGGGTTTTGGCGTATTCAAATGAGAAAGCGATTCAACCTGCCACCCAATAACCTGTGTTTCGGGAAGCCAGATGTTACAGATTGTTGTCAGTGGCTGTTTTGCTGCTGGTGCTCTCTGGCACAGGAAGTCAGAACTGGAGATTTCTATGAGACTGTAGAAGATGGATTTTACATGAAGAACACATATAACCACCGTGCTCCTCTTACACCATTACCCCGTGAAGGAAGATCTACTGCACAGTCCGTGCCTGATCTGAGTGCTTCATTTTGGTCAAACTCAAGTTCATCTAAGATGCAGTCTTCTGTTCTGGTGGATAAAACTATGATGCCACCCAACCCAACAACAATGAGAACAGAAGTTGAGAATCTAAAGGATGTATAAAGTAAGATGGAACTTGATTGTGCTCGTATTGCTAACGTCTTCTAGAAAAGAGAAACCAACTTTTGCAGTTTATATGTATACTTCCATTGTTTTTGGGAATGCATGTATTTTTGCTGCATGCAACAAGGAAGTTTCATCTCTGAAGTAAGCATCTAGATTCTTACGAGTTAAGAAACTATCAATTGATTTGTTTTTAACTCAATGTTCACTTGTTTACTGAATTGTTTAAAATGCAAAGCTATTGACAAATATTGGTGTAATTAATGCAGATTTTTTTTTGCAACATTGCCTGGTTATTCCTTCTGGCGGAACCTGTTTTCGTCAGCAAGTTTTGGGTGACCATATCCAGGGTATGTTGTCTCATTGCCAGAAGAGGAAAGAATTTTTATTTTTTTGCTGCAATATTTTTCAGCATACCAATATGTGCTTCTGCAAAGTGCAATATATCCAAAATAGTCTTGTTGCAGTGGTAAATACTTTGTGCTTAATAGTAATATTGAAGGTTTCTCGTAGTGGTTACTACATTATTTATAGCTGTTTCTGGCTCCATTCGATTTCATTTCAGTCCAAAGTCTGAGTTGGGAGTATTCTGAAAAAATCTGCATTCCTGAACTAGGAATAAAACATAAGACATGATTTCACTCGCACTTATGAACAGCAAAAGTTCAGCGTGGTTTCTTAGTTAGACCATCATCCAACCATTGTAGGAAATTCTTCATAATACAGTGCGCCATGGGTGTGCAAACAGGTCCCAACAGCACAAGCCCCCAAATTAACAGGGCCCAAATCAGGAAAGACAAATTAATTATTTTAGTTTAGTAATATTAAGGCAGAAAGTGTGTTGTGGTCCATGGTCATGAGAGTTACGATGAGTTTTATTATGCGTGTTCTTAGGTGTGGGATCAAACTGAAGAGAGTCATTTGCTATTTTTTTTTTGGGGGTGTTGTTGAGGCTTAATCTACTCTTTCATGTTCTAGCTTCTAAGCCCTTCTATCTCTGTCTACTTGCTATTTCATTATTACTAATTATTTGTATCCTTTTCTCTTATGCATGTATCTACTTGACTATATTTTTTCCCTTTCATGGATGAACTTCACACAACAATTAAATTCATCCTCCCCTAATTTTCTCTCTCCTATGGATTAAATACATCTCTTTCTTTATTGATTTACAAATTGTGAGTTTTTTTTTATAATTTTAAAAGTTATGTTACTTATGTATAGTATAATTTGAACTAAAAATATCATATATGCATTTTTTCTCTTATAATATTCAGGGACACTGAGGACCCGAATTTTAAGATTTGAACAGGGCCCCAAATTTTAACGGGACGCCCTTGTCATATATGAAGCTTTGATTAGTGGTTTTCTAGTGATCTTCCGTCCGTTACCATATGGTTTAGCGTTTGCGTGTGCCGCCTCTTGCCTAACTGTTAACTACTTAAGTTAGTACAATGATAACGTTTTTAGGGGTATAATGTATCATATTATAGCTTATGCGTTATGCCAAGCTTCACTAGCCATCTCCCCTCTCATTCCACCTTCAGCTATAGAACCCTCGCAATTTGCATCACTTCGTTCCCCACACTCCACAAATTATTAACCCTTAACAAACTCGTTGAAAGAGATTTCCAACTGTGACATGTATGAGAATTTTCTGTGGATAGTCGCACAGAGCACGTTTAGGGGAGATCAACTCAAAAATAGTTCTGCTCTCTACAGCCTGCTCAAACATGCTAATAACAATGCTTTGCTTTTGCATAATTGAGCTATACTCCTTTCGTTTTTAAACGTTTTACCCATTATTTTTTCTTCTTTCTTCACGTATGCCACCACTAATATAGTACTATCCTTAACTATGGTAAGTGAAATTATAAAAATTATATTTCGTATATTCTTGTATACTCATTGAGTAAATAAAAAGTCCAACATGGCTCTATTTTATACTTACATACTTCCTCCGTTTTTTTTTAGTTGCACCATGTGTAAAATCGGAAAACGAAGGCAAATTTGGTGAATTGATGAGGTTGATTGATGGTATTTATATAATGTAAATGGGGTCAAAAAAGAGAGAAAAGAAGTTAAAGTAAGTGATTGATGAATATTTAATGGAATAAGTAGAAAAAGTTATGTGACCCCATAAAAAGAGTGATTGAAGATGGATTAATGAATATTTTAAGTGTGGTCCCAACAAAAAAGGAAAAAAAGAAGACGGTGCACTTTGGAAATTTCCCTAAATGAACAATGGGGCAACTAAAAAAAACGGAGGAAGTATACTATATCATGAGAAATTTAAGAGATTCTCTTAAATTGTGAACAAGTGTCTAGATTTTAAATGTACACAACTTTTATACGTAGGGAGTATCTTATAAGTGCCTCGAAGAATATCAAATTCTGGAGTTTTTTATTATGTTTTTTTAATCATCTAGTGTTGGAATATGTTCACTTGGACAAACAATGTGCATCTTTTGAGCTCTGATTGGGCTGTTGTGTGACTTGTGAGTTGAGCCAAGCTAGAACTTGTTTGATTTTGTCACCCCCATCATGTATCACTTCAATAGACAATCAATTATGTACAGTAAGAAAATTACACAATAGCTATATATTTTCGTCACATAAAGCTACTTCCTCCGTAACAAAATAAATGCAATAAATGGATATTATTGTGAGAGATAAAATATTCGTTTATTACATTATTTGTTACGGAGAAGTAGAAGGCTGTTCACCCTTATAGGATCCATATTCGTCTTGTTCATTTCTTGTAGCACTTGGTTCCAATGGCATTGTCCATTGCAATCCAATTATTCAAACGCATAATTATTGGCACGGAGCCTAAAGACAAGACACTGCATGACTGTAGTTGAGTTACGTATATCTTAGATTTAATCAATAACAGTTCGTGTTTTAAAGTTCGAGGAATGATCAAACTCCGACTGAATGTGGATGTAACATTGGGTCTGTATAGTTATAATATTATATCTTTAAGGAGGTGTACGGCTATACTATTATGTCTTAAATTTGAATAATTCAGTAGTTTTTGAAAGTCGAGGAATGATCAAACTCGTACAGTGTATGGCTCAATCATTGGGGTTGCATAGTTATTCTATTGTATCTTTGGTGTGTGCAATTATACTAGTACATCTTAGATTTGAATCATTCAGCGGTTTCTTAATTGAAGTCGAGGAATGATCAAACCCGTACAGTGTATGGATCATCAATCCTCGTAAAAGGSTAAAACCGTATATAACATCAACTTTTGAATGAGACTAATAGGATAAGATTTTATGCGTATTCATGATGTTAGTCCTGCGTAAGGATAATAAATCCACACGAGACATTACGACAGTGATCGAAGTCGATGCTAAATACGGAGTACTTAGAATAGACATTGTATGGGAGAAGCAGAGATGTGGTTGTGTTGTTTGATGCAAGAGAACATACTCTGAGTTTGCTGCCTRGCATTGTATCACTCAATCACTGTGCCTTTATTAAAAAAATAATCAATATAATGTCTTACTATTTTTATTTTTTGATAGAAATGTCTTACTCTCATGTATTTGACAAATTATATAGCATAATCGGTGTTTTATCCACACTCAGTTTTTGTTCAATAGTGAAAAATTCTCGTATATTTTTGGTGCTAAGAGAGCCACTAGGGCGGAGATGAAAATTGATCCCAAGATCTCTTGGAATCGGGAGATAAGCTTTAACTACTTAAGTTATCCCTCACTCTCAAAAAAATTATCGTATATGGTCTCAAATGAACATAGAAATTAGTGTGGTTGTAACTTACCGAGTTTTACAATGCACATCCTTCGCCATTTACTTGCTACTAAATGTTCTCTACAACGCAAAAGGGGGCAAAAAGGATCCTACCCTAAGGTGATCCTCATCATACACCATGAATGAATAATAGAATACAATATATGAACAATTGAATAATATAGATTGTAACAGATTGCCTATGAATAGTATATTTGCCTATGAATATTAAAATTGTACAACAAAATAATCATTAATTTGATTAATGAATTGCGTTTTGTGAGTATTAATATGTAGTATTAGACTTAAAGCATCATGTACAATTATACATTATACACTCTAGTAGTCTAGTGTACAATCTAACAGTTATAATTGTCACATTTCCCATTTAAAAGTTTGAAAATAATTGATGCATTACCATATTGTGCTATTGTTGTGCTAATTGCGTTTTCCAATTTCTCCCTAAAATATGTTTTGAAAAAAGAAAAGTATCATAGAAGAGAGATGATAAAACTAAGATCATGTGAAGTTACTCATGTGAGAGGATAAAAAATGAATATATGATACTCGTGTTATAATTAAAAC
>SNQN01000093.1:167857-180137 GCA_008642245.1 Bassia scoparia
ACTCATCTGTTCTATAAATTTCCATACGCAGGAAAAAAGAAAACGAAGCGATGCAATAGTATTTAATTTGAAGTAAATTGAACTGTGACTGTGTGAGATGTAACTCATGGTTAATAGTTTTCCTCCAATTCCATAAGTTTTGAGAGTTGGGATGAGTTGGAATTGATTCTCAATCTTAATTCTTATGCACTTTTAAAAGCAAAATAATAAAAAATACATTTCTCCAAATATAGTAACGATTCTTTTTTAATGTCCTTACAATAAATTAAAGGAAAATTTGCACAGGTCTTTAACTTATAAACGAGTTCAATATTAGTTTTTAATCCGTCATCACATGAGTAACTCATGATCTAGTTCTTATCAATACTTCCTCTAGATACTTTCTCTTTTATCAACAGCAGGACAAAGATATTTAAAGGGAACGAATCGGAAATACGCAATTAGCACAACAATAAGCACTAATATGGAATCGATCAAGTTTTTCAAACTTTTAAATGAGAAAATTGTGACAATCATATACTATCTATAATAACAAATCCTCACTTTCCCAAACATTTTCCTCTAAAATTTCCCCAACACACACTAATTTTTGCATAAAAAATATGAGTAAAAGCACATTATATGGAAGGTCTTAATATCGTGCTTTTTTAGTAAAACTTTACTATACTTATAATTCATAATAATTCTAAAAATAACACTAATTTCTTATGTTCATGTTGAGACCATATATGATAATTTTTTTTTGAGAAGTGTTTTTGAGGGATAACTATAGTGGTTTTAAGACTTCTCTGACCGATTCTAAGAGATCTTGGGATATAATTTTAATCTCCGTCTAGTGGCTCTCTAGCACAAAATTACGAGAATTTTTCACATATCTGAACAAAATCGAGTTGTGGATAAACGCTGATTTGCTGATATAATTGTCACAATACTGAGAGTAAGACATTTCTATAATCAAAAAATAAAATAAGTAAGGACAGTATATTGTATTATTTTGAATAAAGGCACAGTGAACTTGACGTGATACAAGCTAAGGACAACACTCACGTAGTATTGTTCTCTGCATTCAACAAACAACACCACTATCTCTGCTTCTCCCATACAATGTCTATTGCTAGTACTTCGTATTTAGCTATCGACTTCGAATCACTGTCGTAAGTCTCGTGTGGATTATATCTTACTGCAAGACAATCATGAATGAAGCAATAAAACTTTACCTATTAGTTCATTACGAAAGTTGATGTTTATACGGTTTTTAGCCTTATTACAGGATTGATGACCATACAACTGTGACGGGTTTGATCAATTCCTCGCTTAATTAAGAAACCGCTGAATGATTCAAATTAAGATGTACTAGTATAATGCACACCACAAAGATATACAATAGATAGACTATGCAACCCCAATGATTGAGCATACCACGTAACGAGTTGGATCAGTTCTCGACTCTTCAAAAACTACTGAATTATTCAATTAAATGAATGAATAGATAGCCGTACACTCCTTAAAGAATAATAAATCATAAATACCAGCCCAATGTTACATCCACATTAGTCGAGTTTGATCATTCTCGAACTGTTAAAACAGAACCTGTTAATCTGATTCAAATCTAAGATATAACGAATCTCAACTACAGGTCATCCCCGCAGTGTCTTGTCTTTAGGCTCCCGTGCACAATAAATTTGGCGTTTGAATAATGGATTGCAATGGACAATGCCAATTGGAACCATAGTGCTACAAGAAATAGGCAAGCATGCATATATGGATCCATAAGGGTGAACAAGCTCTGTATCACTTCTCCGTAACAAAATAATGTAAACTAGAACGATATTTATCTCTAAATAATATCCATGATGTTCATTATTTGTCTACGGAATGGAAGTAGCTTTATGTGACGAAATATATAGCTATGTGTGTGAATTTCTTACTGTACATAATTCGATTGTCTATTGAAGTGACTACATGATGGGGGTACAAAGCCAATACAAGTTCTAGCTTGCTCAACTCACAAGTCCAAACAGCCAAATCAGAGCTCAAAAGATGACATTGTTGTCCAAGTGACAAATATTCCAGCACTAGATGATTAAAAAACATATAACAAAACTCTCAAGAATTTGATATTACTTCGGAGGACATCTTATACATGATCTCCCTACCGTATAAAAGTTGTGTACACTTTAAAATCTAGACACTATGTTCCAAATTTAAGAAAATCTTTAAATTTCTCAATGATATAGTATACTTCCTTCCCGTTTTTTTTTCTAGTTGCCGTCCACCCCCACCATTGTTCTTAGGGAATTTCAAAGTGCACCTCTTCTTTATTTTCCTTCTTTTGGTTGGGCACCAACACTTAAGATATTCATTAATCCATCTCAACTCACTTTTTATGGGGTAACAAACTTTTTCTACTTATTCGTTCCATTAAATATTCATCAATTACACCTTACTTTAACTTCTTTTCTCTTTTATGGACCCCACTTACATTATAATATATACCATCAATACAACCTCATCAATTCACCAAATTTGCTCGATTGTTCTCCGACTTTTTACACATGGTGCAGACTAAAAATAAACGGAGGAAGTAGTATAGTTATAAATTAGAGCCATGTTGGAATTTTTATTATGACTACAAATTGACAGTACATACAAGAATAAACGAAATATTAATTTTATAATTTTCAACTTATACCATAGTTAAGGATAAGTACTATATTAAGTGGTGGCATGACGTGAAAAATGAAGAAAAAATATGGGTAAAACGTTTAAAAACGAAAGGATAATAAAGCTTCATTATGCAAAGCACAAGACATTGTTATTAGCATGTTTGAGCAGGCTGTTAAGAGCAGAACTATTTTTGAGTTGATCTCCCTAAAGTGCTCCTCGTGCCGACTGATCCAGAAAATTCTCATACATCACAAGTTGGAAATCTCTTTCAAACGCAGTTTGTTAGGGGTTAATAATTTGTGGGTGTGGGCGACGAAGTGATAGCAATTGCGAGTTCTAGGGCTGAAGGGTGAAGAGAGGGATGATGGCTAGTGAAGACTTGGCATAACGCATAAGCTATAAATGATGATACATTTAACCCCTAAAAAGTTATCATTGACTAACTTAAGTAGTTAACAGTTAAGGAAACAGACGGCATCGGACAAACGACTAAACCATAATGGTAACGGGACGAAGATCCTAGAAACACCACAACTAATCAAAGCTCATATATGACAAGGGCGTCCCGTTAAAATTTGGGGCGCTGTTCAAATTTACAAAAATTGCGGGTCCTCCAGGATCCCGATTTATAAGAGAAAAAATGCAATATATGTAATCATTTTTAGTTAAATTATCTATACAAATACACATCAATTTTAAAATTATAAAGAAAAACTCACAATTTGTAAATCAATAAAGAAAGAGATGTACTTAACTCCACAGGAAGAAGAGAAAATTAGGGGAGGATAATTCTTAAATTTGTGTGATGAAGTTATGCCATAAAGGGAAAAAAATAGTAGTCAAAGTAGATACATGACATAATAGAAAAAAGAACCAAATAATAGTAATAATGAAAATAGCAACGTAGACAGAGTATAGAAGGCTTTAGAAGCCTAGAACATAGAAGAGATACGATTAAGCCTCACAACAACCCCCAAAAAAAAAATCTCACCAAACTGACGTCTCTTCACGCTTTGATCCCACCAGCCTAAGAACAACCGCAAAATAAAACCATTGTACTCCTCATGCTGGACCAAACACACTTTCCTGCCTTAATATTACTAAACAAAATTAAATTATATTGTGTTTATCCTGATTGGGCCACTGTTAATATTGGGGGCTTGTGCTGTTGGGACTGTTTGCAACAGCCCAATGTGCGGCACTGTATTATGAAGCAATTCCATACATATGGTTGGATGATGGTCTACTAAGAAACCACGCTGAACTTTGCTGTCAAAGTGCGAGTGAATATCAGTCTTATGTTTTTCCTAGTTCAGGATTGAAGGATCTTTTTCAAATAACATCCAACTAGCACTTTGGACTGAAATGAAATGCGAATGAGCCAGAAACAGCTAATAATAGATGTAGTACCACTAGAGAATCCATATTACTATTAAGCACAAAGTCATTTACCGATCTGAACAGACTATTTGGATATATTGCAGTTTGCAGAAGCACATATTGGTATGTACTAAAAATATTGCACGCAAAAAAAATAACGAAAATTCTTATCTCTTCTGGCAATCGGAGACATACATACCTCTGGAATATCGTCCATTTTAAACAGGTGCTGACGAAAAACAGGTTCGCCAGAAGGAATAACCAGTGATGTTGCAAAAAAATCTGCATTAATACACGACAATATTGGTCATAGCTTTGCTATTTAAACCAATTCAGATACAACAAGTGACATTTGAGATTAAAAACAAATCAATTGATAGTTTCTTAACTCGTAAGAATTATGATGCTTACTTCAGAGATGAAAGCTTCCTTGTTGCATGCAGCAAAAAATACATGCATCCAAAAACAATGGAACGTATAACATATTACGCAAAAGTTGTTTTCTTTGCTAAGACGTTAGCAATACGATCCAATCAAGTTCATATTACTGCTTATAACATCCTTTAGATTCCTCAACTTGTTCTCATTGTGTTTGGGTTGGGATGGCATCATAGTTATTCCACTCAGAACGAACGACTGCAATCTTAGATGAACTTGAGTTTGACCAAAATGATAGCACTCAGATCAGGCACGGACTGGCAACTAGATTTACTTCCGGGGTAATGGTGTACGAGGAGCCCGTGGTTTATATGTTCTTCATGTAAAAATCCATCTTCTACAGCTCCTCATATGCAAACATGCGCAGTTCTGACTTCCTGTGCAGAGAGCACCACAGCCAAAGCATGCACTGCACAATCTGTAACAATCTGGCTCTCCGAACCAGGTTATTGGGTGGCAGGTTGAAATCGCTTTCTCAATTTGGAATACGCCAAAATCCTCTCCATATAGCAAACAAAACACAAGTGCTATAACAAACTGCCCAAAATCTCGCATTGCATCATTTTCAATGTTTACAGGCAGCTAGGTTGAAAATCAAAAGGGGGCCATACAGAAAAGGGAAAAGGTTGCTATGTGAAATACATATTCCCAAAACCACGCCTTTCCATATCCACCAAAGAACAGAACAGCAGAAGTTGAGAGATATGCTACTACCAAAATCCCAATAAACTAAACAACCTCCTTTCCACTTCGGTTGTTTCAACAAGTCCTGTTCATCTGGGTTTAGCAAATACATATTGTCTCTCCACTGATGCTCCCATTGCTTTGGGTGCTTCCTCATCGTCGTCACCCTCATAAGTCCTTGCCCAAGGGATAGAACACATATAATCCAGCAGCAGCAGGAGCTGCAATTGCACAAGTAGACATATGACCACTCCAACAAGTGCCTACTCAAGCATTTTAATAGCCACAATTAAGGCCACATAAAGCCATATGAGAAAGATTTATATGAAGCCAAAGAGAATCACAACGATCATGTGGTTCCTTGTTCATTCGCGGCCTTAGCACACCATTTCTTGGAGTAATTCCAGTTAGGCTAAAATGTCACCCGGTTTCACCTAACAAAAAGCACACAAATGGTGGACACGTTTTTGGAATGCTGGTAAAGAAACACATTTAGGGTGAACAGGGCATAGATAATCTGGTTATGTAACCTCAACATCATCGCTCCTTGTGATTTCTTAGGGAGAAGATGTTGCATCGGTCATCATCAAGAAACAGAATAGCACCGGAATACAGCAACATCAGAACACAACCCAACAGAAGGCCATATCTAAGTGGCTTCCTGACACTTTGCACAGAAACTCATTGCATGGAATGGCCAATGCAATTTTCTTAGACTATGCAACAACTATGACTACGTTTCGGTAAACTCTGCATTGGATGCAAGCAGGGGAAGCATTATTGAATTATCTTGCACATATCCTCAGAACGTTCTACCGAGAACCACAGACTGAATTCGGCTTTCCTTTCGGGCTATTTTTAGCATTTCAAACACTCTAGACAAGACCTATGGGGTTTCTCAGAAGAAACTCTTGAGATTTTCATCAACTTAGAAGCCCTTTCTATGATGTTGAAACTTGGAGAGCACTGACATGCAGTATCTGATAAAATTATATCCATTAAAGGTCTCAAACAAACCAATTTCTTCGCCATTTCTTCATTTGACTCTATATAATTCCAAGAAATCTACAGCTTAATAATAAATAATTAACACACTCTCACTTTCAACAGCCATCATAATTTGACCACACCTTACTAATCAAGACTTCATGAATTACCTACAACAACTCAGCAAGAACACAAACCCCAAAAATAAGACAACCAGAACAAAAATTGACTGACCAAAAAAATTTCTGTACATCATACTACATACAAATCCTTATAGCCTTCATTCTTTCAGAATTAACCCAAAACGAAAGTAAGCAACATGTATGAGAATTAATGAGAAGTTAGTAAAAAGAAGAATTTTTCATAACATAATATAAAAATTGAGAGAAATGATAGATTTGCAGTGCAGATGAATTTTCTATCTAGTAGTACCAGGAATGGCAGGAAACTTGTGTGATTATGCAGCTTTGATGATTGAATAATACTCATCCCACAATGAACACCCAGAATGCCAGAGACATGAATGCAATTAGCAAGCAAAAAAGGATGGTAAAATAGATGAAGAGTGATCAATTTTTTCAATGTATAGGAACGAGTGACCATAAGATATAGTTATGCAAGTGAGATCTTGAGTACTCCGTAATTTTTTTCATTATCGGATTTTTATTATTTTAATTTAATTATATATGATAGTGCAACATAATAAACATGCTAAAATGGAGTTTAGAATTACTTTACAAAAGAGAAAATGGCCATACAATTATACAAATGATGAAATCTTGTGTTTGTAATAGTTTTTTTTTTTTTTTTTTAATTTATGCGAAGCAATATTCTTTTTATTAATGGTGAATTATCTACTCGATAGTTATATTTTATTAAAGGTTATGTACTCAATGGTTAGATTTAGCGATGTCAATTCATTTAGACAATTAGACTAAGGCCAACCATTAAAAACAATACCGATAAAGTGCACGTACACTTTGGTCCCTATTCAATCAAAATTTCTCATCAATCATTGGTCAAAACTAACACTATTATATAAACTAAAATACAAAATAGGAAGTTCGATTATTGAAGCGAAATAGGAGGTTGAACATATTTTTGTGGTGTAGAAAGTCACAAGTTAATGGTCAGAATATCAAGATATTCTTAAACTAAGAAGAAAGCTTTAATCAATCGAGTTATCTCTCACTGTCAAGAGAATGTTGAAAATAATGTGTAAAGAAAACAATAAGTAAAAAAAAATCGGATTAGGCAAATAAACACACCCTTATATATTTATTTGCTTAAATGACGAGGAAAGATCTTTACATTTGCATAACACTATTTAAAATTTAAAGACTAAGTAGGTAACTAAGCTTATGTTCCATGTAATATTCACTTTTGAAACATAATTAGAAGATCATATTGCAAGTACAAGACCAGGCAATGACCGAGAACCACTTCGCACGGACGACAATTGGCTTTGCCAAAGTGTCCCCTTCCCATTCATCGTCTCGATTTTCCATCCATTATTATGGGGCCTAAGATCTCGGACTACGAGCCACGTGTTAAAGTACTCCCTAAACTGTGTGATTAGCCCACCTTTAAGGGTCCAGACATGGACCCAATAAGAATGGGCTCCTTCCCACCCCTCGGCGATGACCCGGTCCTCGTCGATAGTGGTGATGGACCGRGCCTCGAATCGAAACTCCGTATGKGCCGACTCACCAGTCAACACCCTCCTCATGTGYTGGCATTGAGGCGGCCCGTGGAACCACCACTCCAAGTCACTCGCCAAGTGTTTTGAGACGTAGTCACCATCACCCTTGGCGAGTGCATCGTAGAAGTCTTGAATCATAACTTTATTGTGCATATTTTGGGTGTTTATTATATCCATGTTAACAACAAAGGAAGTGTTTGTTTTGTTGTAATGTTTTTGAGGGATGAAATGTTGTAAGTTATTAATGTGCATGGTTTTTGAAGAGGAGTTTGGACCTCCTTTTATACCCATAATTTGAGCAAATAAAAGGAAGTGGGGTGGAAAATGGGGGTGGTGGGCCCACCATTGGTGTGAATGAATGCTGGCTTTTGTGTGTTAAGTGGGACATATGAGAGAGATTGCATGCCCCACTTTTCCATCTCATCACAATGCTAATTAACAAATGTGTTATGACAACTAAGATTCATTTAATTATATTTAAATTTTAAATACTAAGATTATTGATGTTATTTTATCTATACAAAGACAAAAATCGGGATAGTGCTACTACATATGCTAATCTGCACAATCATCTTCCCGATATTTTTCAGTTTTTATTAAAAAAAAAACTACATTTATCAAATCTCTTTATTCTCTTTCAACATATATAGGATACCTTGATTACCTTCTAAGGATTCATTACAAATCTGTGTAAGGCAATACAATTTCTATAGAGGTGAGGAATGCAATATGTTATCTCGGAGTATTATACCACAAATTTCGATCTTTATCCCTAGGTTAAGAAGATAAGACGTTATTTTGTTATTTGTTATATACTTTAGTAAGTACGAATACTATATACAAAGTATATTTTCTGGTTAACGACATCTCAATCAAAGCTTAATTGATGGTTGAGGTCTTGAATATATTACTTCCTCCGTTTTCGATTACTTTGCAACAATTTCCATAATGGAATTTCAAACTATTGCAAAACAAAAAAATTCTTTACTGGTAGTTTTTAACTACAAAATTACTATACTACCTTTATTAACTAATTATTACTACTAAACACTACAATTAACGCTTGCAAATCAACCAGACACCCCCACTCCTCATCTCTGCTCCTCCTGACAACCCAACCGAGCATTTCCCTCTCTCATACCAAACCACCACCATCACCACGCACCTGACCAACCATCGCCACCATAATCAATGTTCACCCGACCTAACCATTGTCACTATCAGCCTCCCTCGGCCCATCGGCTACGCCGATAACCACTATCTCATCTCCCAACGGTTACAATCATACCCTAGAACCATCGCCAAAGGCCACCATCTTAACCACGTGTTCGAAATCATCGACAGTCCTCGCTCCAGTCCACTTCACTACACACCCATTCTCTCTCCTTTAACACCAAAAACTGATTCCTCTTTATTGAGTACAATCAACGCACCAAAAACTCAAAAACTAAAACACTATTAATAAATCAAATCAATCAACAATGGTTTGTTTGCAAACAATACTCCGACGATAACTAAAATCCCGATGAATCAATTCGGGCGGGATTGAATTTGGTTGTTTGAGTCGCTTGGGCTGAGTCTCGTACTTGGGTGATATTGCTGGGTTAGTCTATTTTGTTGGTTGCGGCAGATCGAATTTGGGGTTGTTGAATACGGTGCGTGTGTTGATTTGGGTCGTAAGGGGTGGTTGAAGTGGATGTTGTGGTGATAGTTAGTTGGGTATAATGATAATCTAATCTACAGTAGTTTACTTTATTACTGAACTTAGGGGAAATAATTTAATGAAGCATGTAGAAATGTTTTGGGTATGCGCTGCAAAAGGTTTGTCTGCATCAAATTGTAAAAGAGCGGGGCAGTCTTTCTTCATCACTTTCCTTCACATGGGCTTGAATGGGACCATGACCCCTTACCTTAATGTGATTAAATCTCCACTTGAAGGGTGGAGGTGAGTTCGACTGGTAACCTCTGTGTCACGCTGACTCTGATACCATGTTAATCGAACCATCTCAACCAAAAACTTAAGCTGATAGTTGAGGCCCAGGAATATAATATATACCCTATCATATTCCACCCTTTCTTTCATAGCACTAATCATGCTAGATATTTGACATCGAACATTACTACATCTACTTAATTGGTAGCCAACCTACTACTGAATTACTAATAGAATATTACAATAATGGTTATTAAGTTGGGTGATGTTCCACTATCATTACTCCCTAACACTTACTTCCTAACACTCACCTCTTGGGTGGACTAATTTTTCCCCTTCGCCCTAGCTCATGGATCAATTTGACACCGAAATAAATACAATACCTCATTCATTTCAAATACTACGTTATTTGTTACACTTTGGTTTTCACAAACTTCTAGCTTAGACATTTTTTTGGAGTGAGGAAAGATAGAGAGGAAAATAAGAGGTCCCTATGATTGGAGAGAAATAGTTACCGGCCAAAAAAATAGTGTAATATTAATGTGATATTTTCTATATCCTATAAAAGAAAGTGTAACATTTTATTATATTCGGGGGAAGTATTTATATCAAATTTTTATATATAAATTATGATTGATTTCAACATTAGACACTTAGGGTTTATTTATTTAAACTTAATTATTTCAGTTCCATACACTTCAATTTTCAATTTTTTTTCTCTCATGAACTATTTACTTTAAGTCAATTCAATTATTTTTCGGTAATGTAAACGAGCAACTACATATACACACACATAGGCAATGGTTTGTTAACCACAGAATTGGATCCAAATTAAGCAGAAATTTGGTGAGGATTAAGAATTCGAATTGAATTAAGGTTGATAGTAATTTAGTGGGATGAAAGTGGAGCAAAGACCGACACCAGATACACCGAGTTGTACGTAAGCTTGGTAGTCCACTTGCCTGCATGATGGACATGTATAGTTTTGTCTACTTAGTTGCCAATTCTCTTTATATAGCATGGCGGCTTCATGCAAGTATGCAACCATCCATGTTCCAGCCTGTCACATGTATGATGATATATCATTATATCTCATATGGTTGTTCCATTTTTTTTACTCGTATCACTTTGATTACTATGCACTAATTCTATGACATTTCTTAAGTAGGGTAATTAGGGTGGTCGGGTGGGGAGTGTAGTACGTACTGATTAAGTGATTCAATTTAAATTAGTTTATTTCAGATCCGATTCAATCTAAAAAAACAAAGTCTAATTGTATTCATTATGGTCTTTTTTAGTAAAAAAATTGCATGGTGCAAGTAATGGTATTTAACTGTCTTATGAAGAAATTAGTTATACGAGTAAAAAGAAATGGTTGAAGTATATTATTGACAACTACAAAAAAATCTAAGAGTACACCTATAGAGGTTCTTTAGCTCAATGTTCTCTTACGTGTAAAATATTTGTTCAATTAGCTTGGGTTCAAACCTTGTAATTACCTAATTAGTCTTTGGCACTAAGTTAAAATTTCACCGGTTTTAGTGTTTCACATTGAAATGTTTATTAGCAATTAGCTCTTTTCAACCCTACTCAATCACTCCGATCCCTTATGTGTTATACATACACCAAATGTCAGTGGTGATTTAGCACACTCCTAATGATTTTGACTCTCCTGTTTACGTGAGAACGAGGGAGAAAAGTGTTAAAATTATTTCTCTTCAAATTAAGGGAGGTAAAAACTGACACGACACGAATCCGACTTGAAAAAAGCGGATTAGATCTGAATTTTCGGACACGAAAACGAAAATGGGTTGACACGAACACGGCCTGAAAAAAATAGGTTAAGTTCAGGTTGAAATTTTTGACACGAAACCAACACGAAATGACATGAAAAATAAAAAGCGTCCAACTTAAAAAATAATGAAAAATAAAGGAAAGCTATAAATAAATCGGTAAATCCCCAAAGTCTTAACTTTACTACCCACCCACTCTTATTCTTCTCCGTCGTTATCCACTCCTTCTCTTCTCCTTCATTCAGATTTCAGACCAATCATTTTCTCTCTCTTCTATTTCTTCAAAAAAAAAAAAAAATCCAAAAAAACCTCTAAAAATTGCAAAAAATCAGACAAATCGTTAGTAAAGGAGGTTATTCGAATTCGGAAGTACTTTTTAAACTTGTAGTACTTTATTATTTATTATGGTATGTAGTTAAGTACTTTGTATTACTAAGTATTACAAATGGTAGCTTGAAAAATTTCAAGTTACAATATGTGTATTCGAGTTCATATATTCGGGTTGACCTGGCAAAATCAGGTCATATTCGGGTTCATTGCACCGTATTTTTGGAATTATTTTCCGAAGATAAAAAATATGTCAAAATGGGTCTTAAAGTTGACCCAAAAAAAATTCAAGTTAGGTTAGATCTAGAAAACCTGACACGGAAAAAAATCAAATCGAATTAAGATTGGAATTTTTTGACTCGAAAAATA
>SNQN01000093.1:188833-200568 GCA_008642245.1 Bassia scoparia
GATACTCATATGGAGAATTCGAAGGTTGCCCCCTTTCCTTTGCCCAAAGGGCTCAAATTGAGCACCATTGAAGGACAATTTCTTGCTGATCTCGAAGTATACAGAAGGTTGGTTGGCAAGCTTCTCTATTTGAACATGACAAGTCCCGATATATCTTATGTTSTTCAACAACTTAGCCAATTCCTCAGTCAGCCTAGGGCTCCTCATTTTTCAGCAGYATTACATGTCCTCAAGTATCTTAAGGGTACCATTAATGCTGGCTTATTTTACAGTTCTTCTCCTTCATTAAAGCTTACTGCATATAGTAATGCAGAYTGGGGTTGTGCTTATTCAGGGAAATCCTTAACTGGATATTGCATCTTCCTAGGAAGTTCTTTGATTTCTTGGAAGACTAAGAAGCAGAAAGTTACATCTAAAAGCTCTACTGAGGCTGAGTATAGAAGCATGAGTCAGACTACAAGTGAACTTGTTTGGATAGATGGATTGTTATCTGATATGGATACCATCATTCCAAGGCCTATTGCATTGTTTTGTGATAATAATAAGTCTGCCAAATACATTGCTGAAAATCAGGTTTTCATGGAAAGAACTAAACATTTGAAGCTAGACTGCCATTACATCAGAGATCAGATCATGTGGATGAAGACTTTGTTTCCTTAACACATGTAAATTCTACTCTGCAGCTTGCTGATATTATGACCAAACCCTTGGGGTCCGAGCAACATAGTTTCCTCTGTAGTAAGATTGGTCTTGTTCTTGATAGACCATGTCTATCTTAAGGGGGGAATGTTATACTATGTAAATAGCATATTATAGGATTGTATAATAGCTTGTAGCTTAAGTCTTACCTCTAACTACTTTTGTCCGATCCTAATCATAACAAACTTTGATTCCCCTTCTTAGGGTTTGTAACTATTTATACTGATCTTCCTTCATTTGATCAGGGGTATGATAATGAGATGATGATTAATTACACTCTTACTTCTCTTTCTCTAATTCACTCTTCTCAATTAGTAAGATAAGTTTTTGTCAAAATCGTCTTTAAAAATTATAATTTTACGAAAATCACCTTTTGAAAGCATTTTTATGAGAAATTTTATTGAAACCCGTAATATATACTAGCTAGTATATACTAAGGCTCTGTTTCTTTTTTGGACTTAATTGGAGCTGAACTTAACTTAACTTTACTTAACTGAACTRTACTTAATTTAACTGAACTGAAATGAATATTTTATGAGAGAATGATATTAGGTTAGGTAACTGAACTTAACTTAACTGAACTGAACTTATGTACCATAGAAATAAGTCCAAAGAAACAGGGCCTAACACCTACAAACGTATATACTTTACATATACAATCCCATGATGTAGGAGAGTAAGATTTTGGACGTGCTCGAACATTCGAACCCCACGTTGATGCATAGATGAAATTCTATTGAACGTATAAATTGTCACCATTATTCTGCAATCATGCATCAATAATAGATGAGATGAGTGAAATCATTTGGATCAGGCTATCTATCTGTGGAAATCTGTCTAAAATAAACGTTTTACTTGAAAGTTTTAAGAACGGTATACAGTACAGTCGATAATAAGTTCCTAAGATAAGGGTACGTAACGTGTGTCGATAAATTTTAAGAGATGGTACCTAGGACTGAGTCCGTGTTCTTTCAATAAATCGCTCTAAACTGATCTATTAGCTTTTGTACACAAATAAAATAAATAAATAAATAATAGAAATGAATAGTAATTAAGTCAGGTCGTACAGCATGAAGCCATATATGAGTAGATAGATATGATTACCCTCCAACCTGTAGTATACGTACTTAATGATGGGTCCATCTCCTTGGTCTGAAAAATAAATGCAGACTACTATAATCTTTTTCATATATAATTATAAATTAATATGACTATACCTTATAATTATATATTATATAAATATTATTATATATTATATATATATAGATGTGTTAGAATGAAATAGGAAAATGAGAAATGCTAATAAAGGTGCCACAATGTCTAATTTAAATTAAAAAGTTAATGAGATGAATTATTGCTTTTAAAAAAAGTATAAGAAGTGGGAATGTCACCTTTTAAGTTGTTTTCTTATTCTTCTCTCTTTCCTCATTCTAGCACATTCCCTAATATTAGGCGCTGGGTGCAGGAAATTTATACGATTCCGAATTTCCGACATATACGTTCGGGATTTCTTTTTTTTTCCTTCGAATCCGGATATACCGTTCCGGTTTTGAAATTCGAAATCGGATTCGAATATTCGGTTTATAAAAACCGGAAAATCCGGATCGGATCCGGAATCGTTTTTAGAAATCCGGATATCGGAGTTTCGGATTTTTTTTATTATAAAAAGAAGATGGCAATTTTTGTCATTTTGGGCTTTATAGCCTCAGTAATAGAATGGGCTTATAGATGTTATACGTAAGTAGTAAGTCTATAATAAGGCCTCTAAAAAGCATCTCACACTTGTTCAACTCTCGAAGCCTGTCTTTGAGTCTGATAAGATAGACTCATCCACCAGTTTCACGCCTCTAATCCTCTGATCTCAGCCTCTCACGCTCGCCTTCACGCCTCTACTCTCTAAGCCTCTCAGTTTCACTGCCCTCTCACGCTCAAATAAAACTCCGCTCAAAAGAAAACCGCTCTCATTCTAATCGAAGTTTCGAAAACTCCAAAAGTCACTTCGCGCTGGCTCCACTGAGTATAGTATTATAATTAGGTTTTTGAGATAGTTCCAGTGGATAAGGACGCGTAGTATCTGGTAGGTGTAGTATACCAAGGTAGACTTTAATTATTACTTGTGGATACTATGCTGATATCGCCGCTGCCTCGAAGCCGCTGCTTCGCTGCGCATGTCGCGCCGTCGCAGAAGCAGCAGCCCCAGCCCAGCAGCCAGCTCCGTGTCTCGCAATCAGCCTTAGCGATCCATTTTGAAGCGTAAATGATCTCGATTTTTTTTAGGTTTCTGTCATGTATATTATAATTATAAGATGGAATATATATGAATTAATTGGAGTATTTTGCTTGTTTGTTACAACTGGTTAATTTTGATTGAAACTAGGGTTGATAGGTCTTTGAATTGTAAATGGAGATTTGTTTGTTTGATTTTGATTGGGTTGATTGAGCGACTGAAATTAGGGTTGATGCGATTTCAGGGGATGGAAAGCACCACAGTACCACCTACTTGGTAATGACGCAGACTATGGAACCATGCGAATACCTGTTGCCATTCATTAGACTCATTCTAATTTGATTAGCTAATTGTGTTAACAATAATAATAAGCAACAAAAAAAGAAAGAAGAATGAAATGGGGTGTCAATGGAAGAGTGAGACGACACTGATTACGATAGTGTACTGTTTTACAAAAGATAGAGCAGATATTAAGTTCAAAATCGGATTCGATATAAGCTTTTCCGATCCGATTTTCGGATATCCGAAAATTCGGAATCGATTATTCGGATCGGAATCGGAATAAAAAAAATAAAATTTCCGAAAATTCGGATATCCGGAAACTCGGTATCGAAATTTTCGAATATCACGGTTTGAACAGCCCTATATATATATTATATAATATATATATATATATAATATATATATATAATATATATATATATATATATTATATATATATATATATAATTTATATATAGGGTATGGAATTCAATGAGAAGAACCTTAAAATGAGAAGTGGTGAGAAGCAATCTGGCCTTTGATTTTTGAAGATGGACGGCTAGGATTTGCAAAGTTTTATAGGAACCGTGCACGTGACGTAGTCTATGTTCAGGCAGATATCTATGTCACTGCTGCGAAGCAGTCGCGGATTATTTGGCAGAAGTTTAATTTTTCATAAATGTGCATTTTTTTTATGAAAATGCACATTTATGTATAAAAATACACATTCACTGTATAAAATTATGCATCATTTTTATTTTTTTGGTGAAATAAATCTTGAACTACAACAAAATCTAACCATAAGATTGTTCTCGACGCTTTCTCATTTTAAAGGGATTTTTCTCATTTGATCCTAAATAATATATATATATATATCTATATATATTATATATATATATATATATATATATATATATTTATAGGGTTGGGATCCAATGAAGAAGTAACCTTAAAATGAGAAGGGGTGAGAAAGCGATCTTAGGCCCTTGATTTTTAAGATAAACGGCTAGGATGTGTCATAAGTTATAGTGATGTGCATGAATTTTCTATGAATGTGCATTTTTTATGAATAGGCACATTTATGTATAAAAATATGCACATTCATGTATAAAATGATGCACATTTACTTTTTTTGGTGAAAATAAAGTCTTGACCTTATTCAAAATCAACCATCAGATTGCTTCTCACACTCTCATTTTAAGAGTTTTCTCATTTGTATCCTAATAGATATATCATAATTATATATATATATATCATATATATATACTATATATATAGTATATATATATAGATTATATATATATATATATAATATATATAAGTCCTCATTATAAATTATTGAAGAGAAGAAACAGCAAAGGTAGAACCTTTTTCAAATTTTGCATGGAGACGATGGAATGAATAAGATGAAATTAAGACCTTTAATAGTATAAGCCTTAGAATTGATCTTAGGTCATTTTATTTTTAATATAGTGGAGAATTATTGATGATCCAGCCAGTTTGGGTGAATCTCATAATTATCATCATTACGTTTAATGACTAATTTGAATGATATCATATATATATATATATATATATATATATATATATATATAATAATATTATATACTATATATAAAATAATATATATTATATCATAAAATATATAGTCCAGTCAATGTCGGAGAAGATGTGTCCCTCTAAAACCGAATACTGCCCTAATAATTAATGAGCTAAAAGACTCTGGATCCTAAGGTCTTTATAAAAAACTTATGAAATATGATGTCTTAAACTAGATTATTAACCCAAATATAAGAATACATTATAGTGCTTTATTACTATAATGAAAAATTCAAAATGTGATCATATTCCAAATTGGCAATCAAAACATATATGGAAATAATTTGAATTCAAATCAAGTTATACCGTACGATTCTAATTATTAATACACGAATGTTCCTTTCTTTTATTTGGTAATCATAAGTTACAATACAAATAATTACAATAATTATGTACGACCTAATATATAGATATAAATTAATAATATCAATATATTTAACTATTTAATTAAATACATACTATTAATTATTAATTATCTGCATTTCATAAGTTAAGCACTGTACGCATCGCGTGCAAATAATTACTATATAAATTAAACGACAATAATTAGTAAAACTCACTTCAAATAGACTCATATACCCCTATTTTATTGCCCAAGTCAACTCAAGGTCATGCACATCACTTGCAAGACTGTAGCTGAACAGGATAAATTTAAAACACTTTATATATACCGTAATCTTAAAACATATTCCTGAGATCGTCTTTTTTTAAACTAGTATAAATTATTATCAATTAGAGTGGGTTGAGTATCACATACAAGCCGACATAATACACGACACTGTAAATTCAAATGGCTCATAACTGCCCTATTCTATTTTGTCCAATCAAAAAAGCGTCCGATCGTCTAATCACTCCAGTTTCATCATAGACATTATGTCATTCAATCACGATTACAAAACAAATTACCAAGGTGCTCTACATTCTTTTCATTCTAATAGCACTAAAAACAAACCAATGTCATGTATATGATACAGATGAGTGACAAAATCACATCATTTAAAAGATCCAGCCAGCTACTATGAACACCATGTAAAAGCACGAAGGTATAATAACAAATAATGGATATTTTTGCTCAATATATAATTCATCTAAGATCACAAAAGCGTTAACAATTAACTCCCTCCAAAATATATAATATTTCTAAATACCACACAAATATGATTTGTGGGAAAAAGTCTATTGGTCAGAACTCTCTATTATATAATATACAAATCCTTATTTTTTGGTGACGGGTCCTAGAATTTTATTTTGTTATTATATTTTAATTAAATGTTAAATTAAATTAAGTACTTCGTTCATAACATTCTTATTATGAGGACTTAACATTGAAGGATGTGCTATGATATAGTATATATGCAGATGACAAAGTTGTCTACCCGTATGAGGATGGTTACGTAGTAGTGCGCTACAAGCAACATGAAATATTATTATATATTTATTGCTTTTTCCTCATATATGATATTCTTCCGAGATTAGCTTAATAATTAGTCGTACCCTGTATTTTCAAACCCGATGTATCCGAAGGAAAAAAAAAAAAAGAAGCTCCAAATATATCCCCACTATCAAACTGAAAGCCTAACACCCAGTTATTCTTTACACAATTCTTTTACCCCAATTAATTCCTAATTCATCCTACTTAACCACTAATCCCTTGTTTTAACCCTTAAAATCCTAAGATAGATTCTCATCCCCGCCCATGTTTCTCTATTAGCACAAAAAAAAATCATCATATTTTCAAAGAGAACTCATATTTTCGAATTTAGGTCTCCAATAATTTTCAAAGTTGAATGCAAATTTTCGAGTGGGCCGGGAGAGAATTTACATATGGTGAGATGAGTATGGTTTTGGTGTTTGGAGTGAGGGAGAAGGGAGAAGGGAGAAGGGAGAAGAGAGAAGCGAAGGGGGTGGGGGTCGCGGGTCATGGGTGGCGAAGGGGGTGGTGGTTATTGGCATTTTGGATGTGATGAATTGAAGGGGAGCGGATGGGGTCGTAGGTTAGGGGTGGCGAAGGGGGTGTGGTCATGGTCTCGTGGGTAAGGGGTAGAGAATGGGTGTGAGATCGCGGGTCATTACTACAAAAAAAAAAACCTAAAAGACCGGTTAAAAAAGGTCAAAGAGATCGCAAAACAACCGATTTCAAGGAGACAAGGCTCTTAGGTAAAGAGACCGGTTACTTTTTACGATCCGGGGTGGCGAAAGGAGTGTTGTCATGGGTTTGGGTGGAGAAGGTTGAGGTGGTTGTAGCAACTATGGTGATGGTTGTTGCAGCAATTATGATGGTGGTGGCTGAAATGGGAAAAAGGGGAGAGAGAAGGGATGAAGGTAAGAAAATGGAGRAGAGAGAATGGATTAGAGTTGAATTAGAGGGTTAATTATAATCGAACACATATGCGCATTATTTATTTAATTATTATTAAAAAAGTTGTATGAAGTAAGAATCAAACACAAGATCTCTTCTATGACATAAGACATACTTACCAACTCAACCAATTATTATATTAGTGATTTAAATGTTCACATATTTTTATATCAACCCTTCACTGTTCATCGGCTTTTTTACTTTAAATGTTGGGAAATTCCATATTGTACCACTAAGTTTTTGCCRATTCCATTTTGTACCCCTATTTTATTTTTAATCCAAACCGTACCATTAAATTAGTGTCCTAATTGCTACAGTAACACCACTTCTTTTATTCCGTGAATTAGTTGTTAACTTGCTAATTTTTGTGCTTTGGCTGTTAATTTCGAAAATAATCTTCTCTCCAAAATCGATTTTCATTTCATTTTCTTTGATTGTTATATGCATGCTCGGTCTTCAACTTCTTGTCTCTTCTTTCATCTTCTTCTTCCTTTTTTTCTTCTTCTTAATCTGTCGTTTTAAACTCTTCTAAATCTGTCCTTTTTTTCTTATAAATCTGTCTTTTTTTTCACTGTTAAGTTGAACTAATTAACATTAGCATTAAATTCCAATAATTAGTCTACATTAACAAAAGATTCCCATAATTCAATTAACCTAAACGAATGTGTAGCAACCATGAAAGGGGTTGAGAAGCAGAGGAAGAAGAATACAAAGCGTTTAAAAAATTGACTACAAATAAGGGTTTGAAAGGTGGTAGATGAAGGGATTAAATAGGTTGTTAAAAAACAATAAAATGACATTACTAACCCTTCATAACAACTAATTAATAGCTGTCTCTTATACACATCTTTTTCTTAATTTTCTTGCCGATTCCATACAAGACAAACAAAAAGGAACGAAGGGAGTACATATTTAACCTCATTAATTTTAATCGAACACATATGCGCATTATTTATTTAATTATTATTAAAAAAGTTGTATGAAGTAAGAATCGAGCACAAGATTTTTCTATGACATAAGACATACTTACTAGGGGTGTTCAAACCGGATAACCCGATCCGAAAATCCGGATATCCGAAAATTTCGAATCGGGGAAATACCTGTCTCTTATACACATCTAGATGTGTATAAGAGACAGAAGACATACTTACCAACTCAACCAATTATTATATTAGTGATTTAAATGTTCACATATTTTTATATCAACCCTTCACTGTTCATCGGCTTTTTTACTTTAAATGTTGGGAAATTCCATATTGTACCACTAAGTTTTTGCCRATTCCATTTTGTACCCCTATTTTATTTTTAATCCAAACCGTACCATTAAATTAGTGTCCTAATTGCTACAGTAACACCACTTCTTTTATTCCGTGAATTAGTTGTTAACTTGCTAATTTTTGTGCTTTGGCTGTTAATTTCGAAAATAATCTTCTCTCCAAAATCGATTTTCATTTCATGTTCTTTGATTGTTATATGCATGCTCGGTCTTCAACTTCTTGTCTCTTCTTTCATCTTCTTCTTCCTTTTTTTCTTCTTCTTAATCTGTCGTTTTAAACTCTTCTAAATCTGTCCTTTTTTTCTTATAAATCTGTCTTTTTTTTCACTGTTAAGTTGAACTAATTAACATTAGCATTAAATTCCAATAATTAGTCTACATTAACAAAAGATTCCCATAATTCAATTAACCTAAACGAATGTGTAGCAACCATGAAAGGGGTTGAGAAGCAGAGGAAGAAGAATACAAAGCGTTTAAAAAATTGACTACAAATAAGGGTTTGAAAGGTGGTAGATGAAGGGATTAAATAGGTTGTTAAAAAACAATAAAATGACATTACTAACCCTTCATAACAACTAATTAATAGTGTTTACTTGCCATTAACAGCTAATTAACGAAATAAAAGAAGCGGTGCTGTAGCAATTAGGACACTAATTGAATGGTACGGTTTGTATTGAAAATAAGATTGGGGTACAAAATGAAATAGACAAAAACTTAGTGGTACAATATGGAATTGACAAAAACTTAGTGGTACAATATGAAATTTTCCTTAAATGTTTAGTTACGTTCCATTTTCTATATTCATACGGAGTATTTCATTTCTTGAAATTGTCATTTTCTCGAATAAATGTACCACTTTATCGAGTTATTTTCAAATTTCTATACAAAGAATCACAAAATATAAAAGAATTATGAAATTTAGAATGTTATGCAACAACTTTATATTTGACGACAATCCGAGGCATCGCCCGGGTCAAACCACTAGTTTCAAGATTAATACTATATTAAGAAATATATTTAGTTTTTATCTAACGTCTTGAAACGCTYGTTAGTAGTTGTTAATTAACTCAATTGATTGCCAATTAATGAACACATTTGTGCTCACTCTTCTTTGTTAGTACTAGGTGTATAGTTTGTGGATTTTTGGGTGGTCCTACAGATATATGACATGATTACTTTTTCTGTTAATTAAAAAAACATGTTATTATTAAGAAAAATTGTGAATAAATACCTTACAAAAGGTCTACTTTATAAATAACAGCATAATAAAAAATTTTAAAAAACCACCTTATAAAACACAAAACTTTAATTAGCGCCCCCTTAACTGTCTATTTAATTTTGACGGAATCTRTTAACATTGGTTTATCTCAAGTGTTAAAGGTTTATCTTTGTTGCTTGTCTTTGATGCGTGTATGGTAGTTTGAACTTTATTGGCCACCAGTGGAATATTTTTATGGAGAAGATATACTAGAAGACCAAATAGCTACAATCCTTTATTAATGGTTAGTGACTTCAATGGACCATAACTATAATCCTTTAATGTGAAAACTAATCAATATACTATACGAAGTATAAGTTTAGAAKCCAGTTACTATTCATTTGATGAATAGTGAGAGATGTGAATAGGGATCAYGACCTCAGCAAATCAATCTCTCACCATTCAATCATATCATATCAAACTATTCTCCCAATCTACTAAATCCAACAGCCACCATTCCTTACTTCATTTATGGTTTTAGGAAAGAGACAATACAGAAGCGCGACGAAAGCAAGAGGGGGACGATTCGTGCAACGAAGAGAGAGAGAGAGAGAGATAGATAATAGATAGATAGAATAGATAGATAGATAGATAGATAGATGATAGATAGATAATAGATAGTAGATAGATAGATAGATAGATAGATATAGATAGAATAGATAAAGATAGATAGATAGATAGATAATAAGATAGTAGATAGATAGATAGATAGATAGATAGTATAGATAGATAGATAGATAGATAGATAGATTAGATAGATAGATAGATAGATAGATAGATAGATAGAATAGAATAGATAGATGAGATAGATAGATAGATAAGTAGATAGATAGAGAGATAGAGATAGATAGAATAGATAGATAGATGATAGATAGCATAGATAGATAGATAGATAGATAGATAGATAGATAGTAATAGATAGATAGATAGATAGATAGATAGAATAGATAGATAGATAGATAGATATAGATAGATAGATAGATAGATAGATACATAGATAGATAGATAGATAGATAGATAATAGATAGATAGATAGATAGATAGATAGTAGATAGTAGATGATAGATAGATAGATAGATAGATAGATAGATAGATAGATAGATAGTAGATAGATAGGATAGATAGATAGATAGATAGATAGTAGAAGTAATAGAAGAGGAGAGAGAAGAGAAGAGAGAGAGGAGAAGAGGACAAGAAAGAAGAGAGAGTGACGCTGAGAGGCGGCGAAGGCACGATTTGCTTCAAATTCTTTTTGGTAGTAGGAATTAAGCTATTCGATTCGTTTGAGGCAGCGTTTGCTTGATGTTCGATATTGGAATTTTTTTTCAATGCTTTCTATTGCTTGACTCGTTGATTTTTGATTTCATTTTGTGTATTTAGGTTTCTTGTTTTTCATACAAGAATAAGATACTTAAATAAATCTTGTTGTCGCTTGAATGATGTTGTTATTATTGTTTGATGATTTTGGATTATTGATTTTTGCTTTCAATTTAGTTCGATTTGATTTGGCAATGAAAAGGCTTCCCGAATTCCATTTCAGATCTTCAATAATTTAGCTCATTAGGCTTATTCGAATTTTCATTATACTTAACGTTTTGACTGATTGGGTGTTCAGGCTTTTGTGGTTTTATGGTTACTGGCTTTTATCTGAATTATAATAGTTTAGATGAATAAGCTTGATTATAATACACATTTTTCATACTTGATTATGTGTTTTCCTAAGTTTTGATTTTTTTATTATGTTTATTTGTTTTTAATTGATTTAATAAACGAATCATTGACGAAATATTTCACGAAAACCATTTCAAGCAAGCAGCTAGAATATTCCATGAGTGAACTAGTTCCTCAAACCTGGTTCCTTACTTGAGTATGTTATGATTCTGCTCAAGCTTGTACCACGAATTCACAAATAACTCATTTCACTTATAAGAACTTATAATCCAAACATACCGACTATCTACGAGCACATCCATGAAAACCTAGATAAAAACTATAAAGTGCAAATTTCTTTTCATGTAATCTTCAAGACTGGATCTTTCCTTGATATACTTCAATC
>SNQN01000093.1:209678-232993 GCA_008642245.1 Bassia scoparia
TTTTGGATTGTTAGAAAGCATGTTATGTATGCATTTATATGTTCTAGATTAAGCTCTAAACTAAGTCAAGTTCAGCAGCTCCACAATCCAATAGGCAATAGGTCCAGCAGGCCAACAGGTCCAGTAGATCCATCAGGTCCACAGGTCCATAAGTCTTTTGTTGATATTTTCAATTGAAATTAGGGAAAAAATTGAAACAGGTCCAATAGTCCGGTCCAGCGTCTGGACCTGAAAATTCATGTCCGGTCCAGTTTGGACCGGAATTGATTCAGGTCCGTCCAAGCGAAAATTTTTATTTCCGGGTTTCCGGTCCTTCCGATCGATCTGGTCCGATCCTGGACCGGTGCCTCACCCTAACGACAAGTACCAACACCAATTATAATATTATTGAAATATTGTTTACTTACTTAGGTAATGTGATTTAGCTTAAAAATATAGTATTTTTATAAAAATTTCGGTCTTCTGGTTCGGACCAAAAAATTCCAGTTTTGAACCGGACCAGACCGGAAAAYAGGAATCCTTTATTTTCTTGGACCTGGACCGGAATTTTCGGTCTGGTCCGGTYCGACCCAAATTCCGATCCAGTYCGGTCCGATTTCAGGTCTGGACTAGACCTGTGCTCAGCCCTACTTGTCGTACTACACTACTACAAACTTATACTAAGTACTAAAAGCCAAAGGAGTGAAGAAAGACCACTGTACTAGCCCAGCTAGTAACCAGCACCAACCGCTGTAGTAGAAGTGAGCCGCGACCATTCACGAGCAGCCATGAGGCCCATGAACAACACAAAGAACAGTTGCAAAAACAACAACACGTGGCCCATGAACAACCCATGAACAACAAAAAAATTATAAACCAAACCAAACCGCAAAATTGCCGTTTGGAAAAAATAAAACCCAAACTGCACTTTTCAGATCGCAAACCAAACCAAACCGTCAAAGTGCGGTTCGGTTTTCGGTTTGGTGCGGTCCAAACCGCACTCTGCTCAGCCCTAAGTAGAGATRCGACAATCAAAAGGCAAGGGCACCGCAAGACACCATCGATGAACGCCACAAGCAGAGCTGTGACTAGGRCTGTTMATGAGCCGAGTCTGCTCGAGCTCGGCTCGAAGGTAGCTCGAGCTGAGCCTCATCTATGCTCGGCTCGAAAGCTCGCGAACAAGCTCGAAATATTATTTTCTCTTTTTATTTAGCTTAATAATTATAAAATTAGTAGTATATTATTGTTAAGTATAACAAAAAATAGAAAATCCATAGCTATTAACTATTATATATTATTAAAAATTATTATATTACTATAGTTTCTGAACTCCAATATTGCTTTATGGTATTTTGAACTTGACTTTTCAGGCTCGAAAAAGCTCGAGGCTCGGCTCGAGCTCGAAGATATTCGTCACGAKTCTAGCTCAAAATACCCAAAKCTTGGCTCGGCTCATTAACACCCCTAGTTATGACCACCGCGAGACACCAACAATTCCCCATGAGCGGCTTCTTCTCTTCTTGGAGTTTATGCACTTAGATCTAGTGTTAGAGGGTAATGGACTAATGGTTTAGAAGAGAGAGAGAGAGGATGTTTAAGATCTTGGAGTAAGTATGAATGAAGGAATTAAAACTCCTGAAAACTCAAACTAATGTAACCAAAAAGCCCCAAATAGAATTGTACGGCTTGTTTAACGGAATAGGCCGACCCTGGTGTTTTTTATATAAAAGAAGGGTATAGTTTTGGCGTATAGAGGTACGCGTTTTGGGCGTATCGTACCCGCATCCCGAATTGGACAAAATACTGACGTATCCGCGCAACCTAGCTCACAAGTTTATAAAGGAAATTTTGGCAGAAAAACCTTTAAAACCTAAATTTTGCGAAAAAACACCTTTTAAAACGATTATTGTGAAATGAAGCCAAAGTCAAAATTTTTTGCAAAAAAACGCGTTGACATCATCTTGGATTTGACTTCACTAACTGCTCTTGACTTCCTATTGACACAACCATATGTATATTTGCACCCTGCCTTCCTACTTCCCCAAATTTTGGTGATACAACTAAAAATACTCCGTATTAAATCATCACGCACCAAACCACCCCCCTCATTTTCGAATTTTTCCAAGAATACAAAAAGTTTCGTAATTCCCGTTTTGCTCGGTTTTTAAACTATTTCAAGATACCGTTGTTGTAAGGTTCATTTTTTGATTAATTTTTTTAATTAAAACATAGTTTGCTATCACCGATAGCGAATTAGGCTTATACTTCGCTATCCGTGATAGAAGATCATTATAAAAAAACACGACTTGAATCACAGAATCACGCATTTCACATACACTCACAAACCATTACCCAATAACTCTCCTCTGTTCTCTCATCATTCCAACCCACCCAATTCCAACCGTTATCGCGTCGGCTGAGCATAATTCTTCGTCGCCGAGGAGTCGTCGCCGTCGTCGAAAGCCAAATCAGCCGCGGGTCCCCCTAAACAGCCTTCCATTGTTCCCTTTGTGAAGTTATTTTTTTTGCCCTAATTTCAAATCAATTTCGATTATAATCCTAACTTGGAGTTTTAGTAGAATCGTTGTTATAGAATGGGATGTTTGCACGAATGGTTGTGTAATTGTGAGTAAGTAACTTGGTGCAGTGGTTGTTTTTGAATTCTTGTGGATTTTTTGAGTTGTAAAACTCACGAAAAATTGAGAACAAGCTGTTTTTTTAAATTATGAGTAATGTGTTCTGAATATGCAAAAATTAGACATATACAAGCTGAGTTTGGGAATATACAAGTTGATAATTGTGATTTTTTGTGTTATGAAAATGATGAATTTCATCAAAGAAGACATTTTTTTTTAAAATTATGGGTAATGTAGTTTGAATCATGAGTAATATACCAAAATTAGCTTATTTTACTAACATTTGACGTGATTAAATGATGAAATTAAACTAACATTGTTGATATACTACAACAACTGTACCTAGCATATAAAGGATATCACAAAATAACTCACTCTAATCTCAACTAATTTATTAAAATTTTGATTAAATGATAAATCTTGTTTATTTTTATGTATATAATCAATAATGGATAATCCAAAAATTAATTAGTTCGTTAGTTGTTTAATTTCCTCCTATATTACTTAGTAATATGTTGATGTGGGGTTAGGGTAGAACATGGCCGAACTCAAGTTTTTCACTAGTGTGTTGTTGGGTGGTAGCCTTATCAAAGTAATGGCGATGTTCTTTATGATGGGGGTGAAGAAGTTGTCTTTGTGAATCATAGAATGAATTTTTTCAAGTTATGGAGGAAATATATGATGCGATAGGTGTGGTCGAACACATTGGGAGTTGAAAATTCTAATGAGGTACCCCTTGGGATGTGAATTCTTTTGCTTATTTCCGTATATAATGAAATTCCCTAAGGCAAAGTGGTTGGCTAATTCTCAAATGCAATCCAATTCCAAGCAATTGTTCATATTGACAAGTTCACAAGAATCAAACCCACATTCGAGTTGCGGTTTCCGAATCTCATATTCAGTCCTCTTCGGTCCAATTCTTTAACAATTGAGAATGCTACTGTTGGTTCTTTACAGATTGCTAACCGATATTGAAGTCGAACTCATATGTCTGCATTCCTATCTCAAACTTCCTCTCAAAGACATCATGATCCAACTTGGAGAACATGCTTAAAATAACGTAGATCAATTGGGTTGAGGATTGGATGTAGATGGGGATGATGACTGAAGGGCTGCTTGAGGAGAACGACAAAGCTATTCAAATTGTCCGCTCCATCACAAACCTTCAATGAAATCCCTGAAGTTGATCCACAGAAGAAGACAGTTCGAGAACATGGGTTGAACAAGGTGTTTTCTGGTGAATTCGAAATTGGACAGGAGTTTGATTCTTGGAGCAATTAAAGATCTTGTGAAGTCGTACCATACATAAAAATCAAATGTTTTGGTGTTGAAGTGGAGCCAACGAAAATGTGCCATCCCAATGCAAGAGGAAAAGACACTCACAAGTGTCCTTGGCGATTACGTGTTGTCAAAGATCATGTCTCCCCATTTTTCAGAATTGTGAGATACAACGGCCCTCATGCCAGCAATTGTGTAGGTGATATCAACTCTCTCGATCATCCGTTGTYGACTTCGGAGTTTGTATGCAACGTCATTCAAGATCTAGTAAGAGTAGATCCATCATTGAAATAGCTCATGTTGTTCAAACAATAAATGATCGCTTCCATTTCACCATCACATATAAGAGGGCTTRGCTTGCTAAACAAAAGGCAATATCTAATATATTTGGTGATTGGGAGAAATCTTATGAAGAGTTACCTCAATTCATGCAAGCCTTGCAAGAATCTAATGTTGGAACCGTGGTTCATTGGTGGACGACACCAACAATCGATCCGATTGTGAACATGTTCAAGAGAGTGTTTTGGGCATTTAAGCCCTCTATTGACGGTTTTAAACATTGTCGGCCGCTCCTAACCATCGATGGAACTCACTTGTATGGAAAGTATAAGGGCACAATGCTCAGAGCCATGGCTACTGATGCAAACTTTCAGTTGTTTCCTCTTACCTTTTCCATTGTATAGTCTGAGAATGTAGAGTCATAGGGTTGGTTCATGATATGTTTGAAAGGTGTGGTTGGAAATARRAAATACATTTGCGTCATCTATGATAGACATGCCGGTATACTTAATGCGATGGCAAATGAAAACATTGGATGACACCACCCAAACGCGCACCATAGATTCTGCATTAGACATCTGGCCTCTAACGTCAGCAGACATTTTGGAACCCACATGAAGAATCTATGTGGTAAGGCAGCGGATGCTCGACAAAGGAAAAAAATTGACTTTTGGTTTGCTAGAATAGGTGAGCTAAGACTTTCTGCTCGAAACTACTTACAGGAGATTCCRTTAAATCAGTGGTCAATTCATCACGACGATGGTCATCGCTATGGGGTGAAGACGACTAATATGTCAGAAGCATTTWATGGTGTGTTGAAGGGTGCTCGGTGCTTACCTATTAAGGCTGTTGTTGAGATGACCTTCTATCGATCCGAGTGAATCGGTATTTCGTTACGAGGAGGGGCTTGACTAAACAAAAGCTTGAGGCTGGAYATGCTTGGAGTCCTTATGCCGAGAGGACTATTGAGGCTAACATGAAGAAGTCAGCATTTCATGATGTAACCCCTTTTGACTACGAAAATGGTGTTTTTAAGTGAAGACTGGTCGTGGTGATTTTGAGGCAAGCGGGCAAGTACAACTGGGGTAGTGCGACGTTGGCCTTCTTACTAACGCCGCTTTGTCGAAGTCGTTGGAGAGGGGTACTCTGGAGATTTGTGCCCACTGCTACTTAGCAAGATTTGGAGTTGGTGAAACAATACCATAGGAGGCCTAAAGTATCAAAGCTCGTACCCGGAGGCAGATGGTGAGACGAGCAGAAGAAACCTCATAAGTATCTGGATCTCACATCAACACCATATTACCCTAGCATGCTCGTAGTAGATTATTAAAAATGATCTAAATATTCAATGAATGATGTTAATATGCGTGTCTTTATATATTGGTGACTTATTGCATAATTATAAAAACTTTAAATATATTTTTAACAGTTTGTTGGTTAATGTTATGCAAAATTTCAGTTGGCTTTGAGTTAATCAGGTACCCACCCACGCGAGAGAGGAACTAGGATTTCTACAGAGATGCCCTCGCACCAGAAAAAAAACAAGGTAATATCTTAAACACTCTTCACTCCCGTATTTTGTTAAATATTGCATCTCAAATCCTCTAGCTTCCTGACCCAAATATCTGTTATTTCAAGATGATTGGTGCGTAAGGCAGGACATCCTTCACAGTTCGCTGACATTTGTCGATCAGATGGGCATATTCAAGGCAAACAGCCCCCACTTATTGGTTTCGAACAGTGGAAGTTCACTATCACTCACATCGAGCCTGCGTCAAGTTTGGCCTAAGAGCAACCTATTCCAGCTAGCCAGTGTGACACAAAATAGAAACTCCACCACATTGATGGGAGAACTAAGTAAAGCAAAAACTACCCCCAATAGCATTTACGTACCCTCGACTCGTGGAATATACCGTGAGGAGGCAATATTCAGGGATTCTTAATACTGGTCTTCGAATCAGGTTTCGGAGATATACTAATTCATCACTCTGCTTCGCCCAGCGTCCGACAAGCGACTATCAACCAACCCAACTGACTAGTTCTGGAAGATATGCGCTAAATCTGAAGTTATACTTTATTGGTGTAATTTTGAATGTAAATTTATGTTCACATCTACTTGGTATATATCTAATAACAACATGAAAAAGGCTATAGCTCTGGTGATATGGCCTCACGATGCACACGATCTTGAGAGTGCGCACGATTGCCGTCTGAAAAGGCCACCCACTAACGCTTGGAGAACCTTACGCGGCCTTGCTTCTACATGTAACGCATTTGACCACACCGTCTCTCATACCTCATCGAGAACATAAAGTCACATACTCAACCTATACTCTGGGATTCAAGTGTCACATCTCGAGGTCGAGGTAGAAGGTGAGGACGAGGTCGAGATGCCGTCGATTTAAAAGCTCTAAGAGTTGATGCCTAGCATTTCAGCATTGCCGAGCCTTAGTTCCGAGCAGCCGCAACCAACAGACAGAGATTCATCCCCACTCCCGATCTCACTCCCAACTTAACTGATATTCCAACCCCCACTCCCTCTTTCCGAAAAAATAATACTAAATCATCCACAGTCAAAGTTTGTGATCTACGAAGGCAGGACCTTCGTTAAACCTATTTCTGAGGTCGACGAGGATTTTCTGGATCGCATGATGAATGTGGCGTACAAAATTAATCATCTTTAGTTTTAATAGAATGTATGTACTTTTTTTTTTAACTTTGATGTAATCTTGGGACTAATTTTGGACAACATAAATGGTTTGTAATAACATTATTTTTGTGTGGTTTACAATGGTTTTTGGTTTTGGTTTGGTTTGGTTGGTATGATGCTTTCGGTTTTTTGGTGAATGTTGGATTACCATTGTGTAATATGTTTAAAGGATGGATTATTGGATTGTGTTGTCACACTTTGGTGGTTTGTTGGATTGTGTTCGTCACACTTTGGTGATTTGATAATTGTGCAAGAAGTTAAAGATGGTTGCTTTTGGAAGTATGAATTTTGCAGGGAATAAACTGACATGGCAAGGAAGTCATGGAAGCAAAAAAACAAATGCATTCTGCTAACTAAAGCAGCTAATTCGCTACTACCGTAGCGAGAAGGCATAGCTCGCTACTTGGTAGTAGCGAGAAATCACTACTCGCTATGGGAATAGCGAAAAAGGCATACAATCGCTACTGCCATTAGCGAAGTACAGCTAATCCGCTAATGTCAGTAGCAATTATGCTAATTCGCTACTCCATTAGCGAGTTGTAAAAAAAATTAATAAAACCCGACCTACGTGGACGATTGAGGGAATATTATTTTGATATAAAGCACAATGAGAAGTTAACGAACGTTATCAACATTATCTTGGGAAAAAATTCTTCATTTTTCTAAAATTTTCACTCAACCTTTAATGGAGGATCAAACCATGGAGCCCTATCAAACCCCGCTCAATCTTTTCTCTTAAACCCAAAATGCCATTGTTGGCGACAACATCTGATGACRAAAGCGCCGCCAAACCTCACTGTAACAGTTAAGCACCGCAAAATTGCCATCTTTGTACACCTACTRCGGCGTTGGATACMAAGGAGTGCAGAACAACAACCCAGGTGCCAAAACCATTGAAGGTTACCTCGAAGAAGCCCTCTTCTTCTGCATTTCAATATGAAATCTGGCTTTTGATTTTTATTTGATTTTTCATTGTATAATTAATTCGAAATGTAAGTTTGATTTTTGTTGTGAAACTCCATTATGTTACTTTTTTCGCTTTCGACTTTCTTTGAAATTTGGGTACAGTGATGTGGGTTGCTTGGGTGGTTTGATTTGGTGGCTATGGGTCGAATTGGTAGGGATTCAAGTTCGCGGTGGTTGGGGGAGGTGGTTTGTTTGGTTCGCAGTGGTTAGGGGAGATGGTTCGTTCGTAGGGTAAATTTGGTTGGGGGGAAGTGGTGCGTGTGGTTAGCGTAACTGTGGCGGCGGTTGAGGTGGCTGGGGTGGTCTTGGCTGTCAGTGGGAATGGTTGTGAATTGGTTACGGTTGTGAAAATCCGATGCAGTGAAAGTTAGGGTGGTGCTAGGGTTTAGTAGGGTGGGTTGCGTGGTATATGGTTTAGTGGTGCTAATAAGAACAAAGAGGGTGAAAAATAATAAAGGGCGCCACTTAGTAAGTCAAAGGTGTTTAGTAATGGTCAAACACCGAATGACATTATTGGGTTTCACTTCGCAAAGAATTTTTCATTTCGGGTTTCATTTCACAATAAACGTTTTAAAAGGTTGTCTTTCGCAAAATTTAGGTTATAATAAAAGGTTTTATCTCACAAAATTCCCTCTTTTATAAATATCATTTGCAAAATGAATACGATATCATGTTTTTCTATAATCTTTTTCATCCTTCTCATATGTCAAAAATCATCAACGTACTATTCATAAATATATAATTACTTAGCTATTATAATCAAAAATAAAACATTGAAATCATTGTTCCAAAACGTAAATATAAGAGTGATAATGACTATATTTATTTTAGCTTTAATCTATTCTGTTAAATTTAAGGCTATGATAATCTCTAGCCATTTTGACATTTTCAAGGGTATGATACTTGTGAAATGCAATGCTCATTAATTCTGCTTTACAAAACCAAGTACTTGTATTATAATTTATAAATTGGGCACAAAAATAAAATCTTATACTTAGCTTGTACATAACTAGTTTCATACCCTCAAAAAGATATAAATATACATATACTTGTATATAAAAATATAGAGATGTTCACGTAAAAAATAAAATAAAATTACAGATATGTAAACTAGAAATTGACCATGGGGTCTAATCGAGTCTGTCCGGGATCATATTTCTCATTATGGTTATGATCGCGGTCAAATGTTTATGTTCAAAAATGCAAATTCATTTTCAGATATGAATATTTGTTTTTTTGAGAAGAGCATCTACATTTAGAAATAAACATTTATAGATTGAGATTTACAATTGAAAATAAACATTTGTATTTTTGGACATAAACATTTGTTTGGGATCAACCAAGATCACATAAGAATTTGTGGCTGCCCCATTTTGTAAATGGGCTCAGTTAGGCAGTATCAATTGCATAGGCCTTGTTTCATCTTCTATCTTATGAATGAGTTCCCCTTCAATTTCTGGTAGTTTACTAGTTTCTCTCTCTCTCTGTTACAGAATCGAAAGCCCTAAAAGCGTAAGCCCCAAATTTGTTTGATCGGATTTTAATCAAGTAGTCCAATTTGTTTTAGATTTTGTTGATTAAYAATCTTCTTCACTTGTTCAATTTGCTGTCTTGAAGAAATTTTAATGTTTAGAATTTGCGCCACTGATTAAAAATGTGTATGATTGCAATTCTAATGACCTAATTCACTTGTTCAATTTGGTGGTCTTTAAGAATTTTTAATGTATAGAACTGCAATTTTAATAATTTGTTTACTTGTTCAATTCATAAATATGCTCTAATTTGTTCCCATGAAAGATCTGTGTCAGCCATGGATGTGGTTCCAGGAAGGAAAAGGAGGCTGGAAGCTTCCGCCGAGTTAGAGGAGTTGGTATGATGTAAGATTCAACAAGTTTATGTTTCCTAATCGTGCTTTCAATCATACCGATATGACCAACAACTATTTGAAATGATGTTTGATCGGCGACTCGATTGAACCCCCGTAAATTTCCTCCATAAAGGATGAGTATTATTTTGATCATCTTGAACGTGTTATCTCAACTGGCTTTGTCCATCTGTCGACACTTTCAAAAGCTTCAATTTCATACAGTGAACTCAAGAGAATTCAGTTTGTGAGGCTGTTGATCTCAAATCCCATATGTTCCCTTCTACAGGTGTTACCTTATTCGTCGGAAGGGTCGTAGTACGATCAAAGCTAAGAATATCCACGGTAAATACATTTGGTCTGCTGCTGCTATCCGCCAGTTCTTAATGCTGCAGCTGCCACAGCTAGCATTATATGCTTGTTCTAGAATGTACTCTAAATTGAAAGGTACTTTGAGATGGTAGTTGTGACACAGATGAGACAGTGGACTCACCCGTGCTAGGGAAAAGGATGCCTTCCGTCAGTTCTTCTCTCCCTTCCCATCTTCTTGCCTTGCAGTCCCCTGACGCTCGTCTCTTCGTCGCCGTATATGCATCTCCTGCTGCCACGCAATTCCCCTCGAACCAATTATTCTTCTTGTTGGCCCTGATGCCAAGGTCTTGCTGCATACCGAACTTTTCACCGGTATGAGACATCTCAGTAGCTCCCTTGAATGTTTTTGATCGGATCCCACTCCTTTTCCTTATTGCCGCTCATCGGATCATTGCAGCCTTTTCAAACTGTACCCAACTGTCCCTCTTCTCTCAAGGGCTATTTGTCACCGTTTTCTGATTTTGTGTTCAGGAAAGGTGGTCTTTCTCAAGGAATGTCCGGCAGTAAGCCTACTTTCGTCGAGGAGAAGTGTCTCTTCAGACCTCAATTCCAAGACTTGTCGCGCGTACCTTCACTCCGATGGAGACCAGATCCATTGCTTATTCTATTGCCAATTCGTGCAGTATAATGACAAGACTTGGATATTGTGGTGGTTTCATTGATGTCACCTACTCCTTGCATCATTCCCGAGGATTTTAGCACAGTGTTGGCAAAGAGGTCTCTCTTGGTGGTTGCACCCAATAACTTTTCTGCATCCAGTGGATGCTGAAGGGTTGTTTCTGTCTACAACGGGGATCAGGTGATCATTATTGGACCAAATGACCTGTATGTTGATGTTCGCGGATTACAGATCTGCAGATCTTATGGTCTCAATGGTATCCTTTCACCTTAGAGTCTGTTGTCGAAAACCGTGAAGAGCTCAGCAATTCCCTTGATTCATTCTTAAAGCTGCTTAAGTAGAAGACTTGAACAACGTCCAACGCGAAGAAGTTCTATTTTACTTGACTTTCCACATGATGTCAGTTCCTCCTGTTTAACCAAGTTGAACGTTTCTCAAGTATTATCAAGTAGTAGATGTGTGTCTCATTTTCCTCGTCGATAATGAAACGTTTGGAAGCATTGCTAAGAACCATGACCGGTAATGATACGAGTCGACACATCCACATCACTGCTGTGGCTACCCAGGGTGCTGACAACATTGAGAACTTCTTCTTAAGGTTTTTTAATCATGTGTTCCTACAATGTTTGCCTTTGGAGAAGATGGCAAGATTGTTCAATACTTGCTCATGAACTTCCACTTCTGTGACCCTGAAATGAAAGGCAGTCTCGTCGAAGAGTCTCGTCTGTCTGGAGGAAGTACTTAACAGTTATGATCACAAGAGAATATATTCATGAAGGCGATTTAACCACAATCTTCCAACTTGCAGCTCTTAGGCGAATCCGTTAAGGTTTTAACTTTTGTTAGTCTTAAATTTATTTGTTTTAATTTATCAATTGCTGATCTGCTTGTCATTTTAGCTTTGTTTATGTCTTTACTGTTATCCGGTGGACCTTATGCCTGTAATATATTAATGGGATATCGTTGTTACTTGAGGAAGAGATTTTTGTCTTCTAGCCACTCATTTCCCCCCACACCCCTTGTTACGGAAGGTTTTTCGCCACAGTTTGACTCACTGCTGGTTGTGTCGGAGTATCGTATGCAGAAATGAATTGTGTGTATTCAAATGTTGTATTGCTAACATTGACCACAAACGATGGTTATAGGTTCTGGGTAGTACAACTGATATAATTATTGTCCATCAATTGTTTATTTGAGTCATTATGTAAAATCAAGCGGAAGACATGGCGGGGGGAGGAACTATATCCCTCTAACTGATGTAGGGATAAAATTGCCCTCTCACGCTTAAAATAATAATAAACAGGWCAAGTTGCAATAAAGAATATAAAGGCAAATGCAAAAATAAAAGCAATGGGTTAATAAGGGGGTAAAACAATTCGCGGGAAATAACGTCAACAAAGCTAAAAAAAAAAAGCAGAAAAAGCAGAAAAGGGTTGGGAAGGAGGCGAGAGGAGGGTTCCTCGTCGATAAGAGGCGTTTTATCCCGACGAAGATGGAGGGTTCAACTGTCGATTTGTTGACAAGTGGAGATGCAGAGGCGATTGAAATGCGGATTGGCGAAGGCGGCGATGAGGCCATTGAAGGCGGCGACTTGCTCATTGAAGGCGGAGCTAAATCGGTAAGTAAATAGAATTGCAATTAACATCAGTAAATTGCAAATATTGAGTTGCGAATTAAAATAAAAATTATTGAAATGTTTATTGTGTAAATAATTAGTTTGTCAATTAATTTTCCTTRAATAATTGTGAGAACGTTAAATTTGTAAATTATGRCCATTATGCTTCTTATTTATCCTGAAAAATTTGTCAATGTTAAATTTGTAATACGTGAATACCTGATTTAATTGTGCAAATGATGTGTATTAATTGTCTAATTGATGTTGGCATATTGTGAATTTGATTATATGAAGTTATCCTCAATATATCATCAAACACTTTTAATGTTAATCCCTTAATTATGCAGCACATTAATTGTTAATGCTATTGAATTATTGATGCCAATTACAAATTAGACTACTAAACTCAGCAACGGACACCGAATCCGACAGCCTCAGAGCAACCAACCAAGCACAACAACATAATTAGTGGCATGAAAGCTTTTTATCCAAAAATATGTTTACAAATTTTCTTAAAGTCAATTAATAAGCAGCTAGAGTACCTGGATATTGTCACCCCTGTGGTGATTCCGAGCTCCTTTCTCAGGAACATTGACAATCTGATAAGAATTTCAAATATCAGCTTATAAAAGCTTACACAATACCAAAGAAAAAGCTCCTGTATGTAACTATGCTGTGAGCCAAGATGTTGATAAAACTATCTCTATATACACTAAACAACATGAGAAAACTCAACAAAATAAATTAAATTATCTGCCAGTGCAACAACAAGTGCATTGGACATATGATCCTACATTTCATTTCAACCAGATAGTTCAGGCCATGCAAACCTTTTTCCCTCATACCAATCAACACCACTATCTACTGTCAAGACAATTCTATACTCACAATACAAAAGCTAATTCATTAGTATCTGAAAATTGGCAACCATCACCAATTATTTCTGACTGGTTGAACTGTCATACAACTATTTGTCCTGAAAATTGTTCCTGAATATATTTGTCAATGTTAAATTGTTCCTGAAAATTGTATGATTGATAGCAAGTTGTCCTGAGTATTATTTGTCTTGTAAATTTTGTATGTGACATAATTTCCTCACCAAAGTGATTGCATGTTGAGATAGCAATAAACATTAAATGAACTGACAATATAGTAATGATTGACCTTAGATAGTTCCTGGTACATGCGACTCTATTAGATTCAGTTACATTATGTTCTAACTGATTGCATGATGATTATTTTGATTTTTGTGTGAGTATCATGATTATAGATATATTATAGTGTGTTGTGGTTGCAGAATGTTGATGGTGGGAAGGTTGTCAGTTTATGGTGTAATGGTGAAGCAGGAGTTACATTCGAATGATGTTATGTACTTACCCCATGTAAGCACATCGGATGGTAACGATAATTCTGATTAGATTGCACCCCTGCTTGCACCCTGTGTTGGGATGATTTTAGTATAATTAAGAAGAAGTTTGGACATATTTTTAAAAATTATGCAAAGCAACAGGTTGGAATTATTAGGCAATCTTCAAATTGTTTAGGAAAGGAAATGTCGATGAGCTGAGGAACTTCACTTTCGTGTGGCGCAGGAAGAAAGGCACTAGGGTGAGAGTTGATGGCGTAAAGTTCACTTAAGAGTTGCATTCTCTAAGCAATTGCATGCTCTAAATAGGAAGGTGCAAATTGGTGACGAGGCAGTCAAAGAAGGTTGGCTGCCCGGTTCGTGTTTATGCAACTCGTACTACAGATAATGATTGGTGCTTAACAAAATTGTTTTGGAGCACGTAGTCATGAACCGACACAAGCGAGACCAGTTTGTGACATGTACACGCAAGAGGAATTAAAAACAATCCTTCGGATGCAGCGGAGGTATTCAATATGTTGCTAGTGGTGTAAAGTTCTACTCAATCATTGGTTGTCGCGAGGCATGGGTTAACAACACAAACTCACGAGAGGAATCTAAGGACTGTTGTGGCGAAAAAGAAGCGAGAGAAAATGAAAGCCGAAGGTGGTGATGCTAAATGCTATGATAATTATTTCAGGAAAGATGTTGCGGATAACAAAAATTCTATCATGCTGAGCGATTTGATAGTACGGATAACTGAAGGATGTAATGTGGGTCGATGCGAAGGAGCCAAGCTGCTTATCAGATTTTCGGACGTGGTTTGCTTTGAACGCTATCTTATCACGAATAGTTCAAACTTGCCGTTTGCCATTTTTTGTGGGAGTTACATCACCTGGACAACCATTTTGTTTGGTTGGCCTGTATGTACATGAGAACACATAGACTTTCGAGTGTTTTTTAATAGTTGGTTTGACATGCATGGGAAAAGCACCTTATGTTATTCTACGACGAAATGCCAAGCAATGAGAAAAGCTTTGGCAACAACTATGCGGATACAAGCATAGATGGTGCTTGTGCGACATCTGACAGAAAATGATTAAGTTGGCGAAGGTGTATAGATAATATGAGTGAGTATTGACGAGTTTAAGGCGGTATTTACGATAGGACAGATAGTTGGATGAGTTTAGAAAAGTTGTGAGCTCACTATATCGATGAATACAAAGTCTACAGAATAATGAAATGGTTGTTCGGTATTGTCTATTTTATTCCTATGTGTATTATGCGAATGTTGAGTTGTTATGCTTCATTATTATGATATTCTCCTTCTTCATTCTTATTGTTTAATAATTTTATATGGTGTTAATTTACATTACATATTAGTAAATTAAATAGATATGATTATGATATGATATGAATGTATATATATGATCTGATTATGATATGATATGGAATCATGATATATGATTGAAATATGATATGACATATGATATGATTTATTGATGATAGATATGATAATATGAGTTTGGTATTTAACTATATTCGTCGTTATAATTTCTATGACAAAAATACGACAGTATAATATGAAATCTGATATATCTTTTTCTGTTTGGGTTTGTAGTAACAAAGGTCTTAAATAGGTTATTTTGTTTATGTGTTATATGGTGTTAAATTAATACTAGATACTGATATGAATATGACTTAGGTATTAATTTTTTATAGGATTATACGAAGAAAGGAATTGTGGATTCCTCATAATATGAAGCATATGTTTAAGGAAGCTGGTATGAAGACAACTCACGGAACCAAAACTATCGTTCTCCAACTCAGTCTCAAATGGGGCTTCTGGACACCTAAAATGTTGTCTCCCCAAATGACATAATCCGGGATGAATATACCGCCGTCTCGCGTTGTTTCGACCTCGGAGTGCTTTTTGAAACTCACGAAAGTGGGAAAATACGTGAGGTCGACTGGAATATGAGCAAAGGTTCACTACAAGGCAAAAATATTTCCTTGCGTTTCTCGTTAAAACCTTCCAAAGTTTTCAAGGTTTTCAACGAGTTTAGCTAGGCGATCTCGTGCTTATCGAAAGTTATAAACAGTTCGTCGTATGGTAATTCAGTATGATCGATGCTTGAATTTGCTCACATACATTCAGACGCCATGGATATCCGTAGTGAGCAACGGAGGAAGGGCATGTCTGATCGATCGTAATTTGCTTGGTTAGTGTCCGAATTCCATTGAGGCACAATTTCAGAATTATTACACCACACTTTCAAGTTCGTGAAATTACAAATAGACAATTTTACTAGCTAAATGTATTGATGTTACTTGAGCTGTGTATGAAGATTCGGCGCTGTTTTATGAGTCATGTGATTTCAGGATAGGATTACTATTCGTTGATATAAACATTGCGTCAAGAGGATGTTCCACTCAACAGAAATCGTGATCAATGTTGTGTCGTTTGATAGTGAGACGGTGTGAATTGATGCTGTGTGCCTTTTGGTATTTTATGATGGAGGCTCATGTAGTTATTTGTCGGACATCTAATAAGCTGTTTTGAGGATACCAATGAAGAAGAAAGTTCCCAAAACTGTACACTATTTGCAGAGTTATTCAAAGTTGGAAGATGTCACACAAAGTCCAGTTGAAGCTATCAGTGATCAGAAAAAAGCTGAGTGATTAGCGTTATGACAGTAGCACGCTAAGTTTGATTCACTTGTTCCCTTGCGTTTGCAAAGCAGAAGGAGCACATGGATAATTTCGTGTGCTTTGATTGGGAGACAATGTCAAGTTCAAGCAAAGGTAGAAGGTCGGTGTGGAGCAATGGTGGCAGATATTTGTGTATGACCCCCACCTTCAGTTGGAAATAAGCGGCAAGTGAGTTGAGAAATACCCTGGTTTGTATAGTAAAAAACTCAATTGTTCACCAGCGAGTTCAAGAATCGATGCAAGCGACAAACCAAGCCCGACAACAGATTCAATTCCTATAGTTATCAAGGTTTCCCAACACCGAAAAACTGAAGCATCGGACCACAGCTTAAAGTACAAGTCTGCTGTTAACTTAACACTACGGGGAAATCAAATGGTGGAAAGAGAAAGGCACAAAATGATGGTTAAAAGGGAAAGGGAAGACGAGGAACAAAAGGCTAAGAAATTCTTTAATTTTATGTTATTGTTTTTTAGAATAAATGACTATAATGCCATGTGAGCTCAAAATGTTTGAAATGAAAAACTTGCTGATAAATATTAGAATTTTTAAAAAAATGAAAAGGTCAACGCATATAGTGATCTCATGTTTAAGAAGTTATTTATCCACTGTGAAAGTCTTACATATGAGATTTGTGCCCTGCTGAGTTGTTGAATTTTAAGGGTGTAAATAAGTGGATATGCATTTAGAGATGAACAATGGAGACACAACCATAATAGATCTTGCTTCTCAGCTATATACAACTTTGACCCTTCTTTCAAGCCAGAATATAAAGACAATAAGACACATATAAGACATATAATATGCATTAATAGTATATGATATAGATATATGCATTAATAGAATAATTAATTATTTTATTTTTCTTTAAAAAAAAATATTCCTAACTCATTATTCAACCATATCAGATGTTTCTGCATCTATTTTTGTAATTTTTCCATTCTTTTTCATTAGTAAAGATAATGTAAATTCCACACACATGAACTATAAGCAACTATGTAAAGCATCAAAACCCTATAGATAAAGAAATTGGCGTTGTGGCAAGACAAAAGGTCAGTAATTGGATTGAACAAAATATAGATTGAGGAGAGCTTATTGTGGACGCACTACTCAATGACACACTTAATTATAATGAGTATCTACTGTTTATGTCAAAATAAAGGATGGTGGAGGACTGGAGGAAGAAGAGTGCAGGCTAGGTTTGTTACTTTTTATCCTTTTAGTTTCAATTGATGGAGGATATCGTTGAAGAGCTGGAATTACAGTTGAGTTAAAGCTATTCACACTGTTCCATAATGGCGCAAGGAACCAGAAATTATGCCTACATAATCTGATCTTGCTAATATTGGGACCATTTATTTGTTGCAAATTGATAGAAAACTAGCTTGTAGAAGTCATGAAGTAGAAAGAAAATTTTGTGGATAAGATATCCACTTGAAAATTCTTAGGAAAAGAAATCTAAGAATCTCTTTAACTTTCTATGTTGTAGTCTTTTTTGTTTCACCTTCTCCATTTAGTTTGGTAATTGACTGAGCTCACACAATTACTAAGATCCCAACATGTTACACATGTAATGATATATGCGATGTCCTCAGAGCCATGTTCACCTCTTTTGGAGTTGCATTCATGTGATGCTGTTGTTGTTGTAATTGTTATATTTACAATTATTTGGTATTGTCCTCATTGTATCCTGCACAATTTAATTTGTTTGAAACTGCTATTATATAGATTCATTAGATTGTGTAACTATAACATTAAGCTATTTTACAAGGAATTTTACTTTTGTGTTATTTCAACTGGGCACAGTGACGATATGCGTTCAACGGTACACAAGTAAGATGGATACATGTAGTATATTAAGGTTGCATATCTAGGCTTATGAAGGGTATCCAATTAATAATAGTGCACTTTTAATTCATCACAAAAGAAAGACATAGGGATCGTGCATTTGCGGTTGAAAGGAGAAATGCACTGAACTTTTATGAAGGGAGAGGGAGCAACTTTCTGATTAGAATATATGTAGTATAAGATGAGTGACTCATAACTACCAAGTTTTGCTATGCACAAACTATATCGTACTAGTGAACTTAATAAGTAAACCTTGTCCACCCTTATCAGATTACCAAAAAAACTTTATAGAATATAGATGCTTCTTACTTGGTTATAATGATGTTACTGATCTTTATTTGGTACCTGAGACTCTGTTATATGCTGGATTCAATTTTATGGCTCTTAGTTTCTTATCATTTGGTCTTTTCAAACCTCTGAACCTAAAATTTATTTACTGTTTTTAGGCATTGTCACTCTTGTTATCTTTGGTTTTATTTGAAGCATATCCAATTGATTAATTCGTAGAAGATAATTTGAGGGAAATGGGGTAAGGATACTTCGTAATCTTTTTTTTATTTAATTTTTCTATTGATTTCTGACCAAAAACATAAGAGGTGAATGTGGATGGCAATGCATTAGTTATTGTATGATTTTTAATTGATTGATCATGTAAAATTAAGGACAGTACAGATAAAATACATATTTGGGGCATTTGAACTGCATAAATCCTTCTGATTATAAGATTTTCTGATTTTTTTTTTATGGCAAATCTCTCAATGATTTTGCTGCCAGGGAACCATATTGGTACTATTACTTTTATTTTGATGCCATTGATGGTATAATATTTTTAGATGGTTTGACAATGATTTTTTTGATGGTTTCTTGTCCAATGTTTGATGTATTATTTGTAGTTTCTAAGTAAATGTGACTGCACTACATAGCATAGTGACACAGTTTTCATTCATAAAATTCTCACTGAGTACCAATGGAAAGGATTCATTTTTCCATAGCACACACTAAACCATACCCACAAGGAATTTTTGGCTCAGCTATGGTAGCAATTGCACATTATTAATGACATACAATATGTTTTGTAAATATAATTATATATGATCTGCCTCAATGCAGCATATAAGCTCCAAATTGTGATTTTTTGCTGTTAGCTTGTTTAGCACTTTTGTGAGCAACAGAAATGAAGAATGAGTATGGTACGTTATTAGAAAAATAATAATAATGAAGGTTTAGATAATCAAGACCAGTTAACAAATAGCTTACCTTTCCATGGCCTTCATTGTCACTGTCATTGTCACTGCTGTCATCACTGCACTTGTAGCTCTTGGATGATTTTTTCTTGATCTTCATTGCACCCTTCTYAGATTTCCAAACTGTGTACTCTTCTTTTGTCTAATTGACATTATATCGTTGGAGCAGGATAAAGGAGAGGAGGATGGGAGTGCGAAGATGATACTATCGTTGGAGCAACAACAAGCTCTTGTTTTGTTTATGCAGAGTCAACAGATGCAGAGTCAACAGATGCAGAGTCAACTAGCATCAGTTCAACATGTTCAAGGGCAACCGGTAGCACCATTTGTTGGTGGGTTCCCTATTTGTGGTGGTGTTCAAGGACCGGTAAGAGTCCCCAATCAGCAGCAACATCCAACATATTTTCAACACCCTAATCAATTGGGGATGGGGGCTCAAAGACCGTACTTCAGTCCGCTGTATGRCGAGTGTCCTAAATGGTTTCTTGAAGAATTACGTTCTGATCAGAGGGATGCCCCGAGTTGTAGTTCTGCTCAAAGGATTTGATGGGATGCACGTAGTTGTAATTTAATTTATTTGCGAATTGGTACCATTGTAATATTTGTTCTATATTACAATAATACTTGAACTTTAGTTGAAAGCATAATAGTTGTTGTCTTGTAACCTTATGAATTGTTTGCATGAACGATARTAAGGCTTGAACTTAAGTTGAAAGCATAATAGTAAGTTTTTCTGTATATTTTACCTTATGAATTGTTTACAGGCTGATTTTCTTTGCATGATTTTGTTATGCTGGGTTGATTTTGTTATTTTACCTTAAAGTAAAGGAAAAATGGAAATAAATAATCTGAACTTTTGGCCTTCCGCTCAAAATAATCCCAACTGAAGTTTATCTCAAACTAATCCGAATTTATTACCTTATCTTCTCAAAACAAGCTCATGTTAAAAGTAACCTGTAATTGTAGGTTAATATTGATAATTAACTTGTTTGACTCTCCTAATTATGTTTGACCACCCTAATTATAACTAAAAATCAACCACTTAATTATTAACATGTAACTATAAATATAAGTAAAAATAATAAATATAAAAACCACCCATAACCATACCCACTCGTCTCCACCTCTCCCCTCCCTCTTCCACTTTGCGCGCATCCCACCACCCTCTCCACTGCCACCAACCCACCACCCTAGTGCAGCACTACCCTCACAGTACAACCACGAACACCACTACTTACATCCAAAACCCACACCACTACCCTACGCGCACTCCAAACATCATCTCAATCACGAGACCCCAAATCAACACCATCAATGCAACCGCCAACCGACCCACCCCTAAGCGATTAATACCAGCGAAATAAAATCAAAACACCATTCAAAATTTGAATTTGCACAAAATCGAATTCGTCACAAAATCAGAGCCGAGATTGCAAAAATTCGAAGGATGAATCGCCGGGTACGTGTCTCTGGTTGTATGGTTTGAGTGAGCGTTGTTGCGCGAATTGTTGGTGATATGGGCGTTATGGCAAGCCTGACGGTAATGGTTGTGAAGTAGTACTATTGAGCGTTCGTTGTTTGGTGTCGTCGCTGGTGTCGTGGTGACTTTATGGTGTGCAGGCGATGGTATGGAGTCCTGGGTTAATGTTTATGCTTGGTAGTGTGTGGTTGATTTCGTGCGTGGTTGGTTGTCCAATGCGTTTAGTAGAACATGGAGATTGTGAGGGGTGATTACGTGGGTTTGATTTTTGACACTTTATGTGAGTGGGTGTGGTGTTATTTGGTAGGTGGTTATGGTGGGTGTCGTGCGGGTGGGGATTGGGTGGTCTGTTTGAGTTTATGTTGGGAGGGCTGCTGTTGGCGTTGCTAGGTTGTGGAGTGGTGGAGTTGGCTGCAGATGGAGAGAGCGAAGATAAGTTAGAGGGTGTTGGGAATTAAAAAAAAATAAATAAATAAAAATTAACCCTGTTGAACAGGTACAGGGTTATAAAGATCGTTGTTGGAAGATGAGGTTTGTGTAAATAGGATTATTCTGAGATTAACTGAGTTGAGATTATTTGAGCGGATAGGCATAAGTTCGGATTATTTAATTCATTTTGTCCTAAAGTAAACTGCCCTAACTTAAAGTAAGTAATTATTGTACCTTCCATAAGCCCAATTAGTGACCATATACTTAATGGCCACACGAAGCCCAAATGTATGGAAACATACAAACTAACAAACAATACCAAATTATTGACAATTAATAGGAATATCGAGATGAATAGGACACATAGAAGAAATAACCGTTTCACAGACAGCTTATAGAGATACATAGACACCTCTTGATATGCTGCGGCTGATTTGTTTTTTACCTTAAAGTAAATACTTAAACTTAAGTAAGTAATGTATTGTACCTTCGTATTAAGAACAATATTAATAAAATTTATTGTTTATTTTTTATTTCGTATTCAAATGCCTTAAAAGGAGAAATCATAATGAACACTTTTGGATAGAAAGTATTATTATTGTAAAGTATTATTACAACAAGCCATTAATAAAGAAATCTGAATGGGTAGAATTCATAAGGTTAAGAAGACCACCATAATAGTTGGAAAGCATTAGTCAATAGTTCATTAAGAAATTGAACTACAATTAAATGAAAACCATTAAAATAACAATTGAAATGTTTAAGTAATACAATTAGTTTCAATAGTTCAATAGAAATTGAATACTTCCAATACAAAGAAATTTAAAAACATATAACTTAGAAATAACTAAATGATTTAAATCGCAAAAGACGTTCCACTTTTATTCGGCATTAACCTTGATCAATGTTCACACATTAATAGCTTAAAGTATAATAAAACAAATTTGATTAAAGAAAAAAATTAAAAATGAAAAAAACAAATAAGATTAAGATTAAGGTATAATACATCATAGCGGCGTAACTAATTTAACTTCCAGCTATTGGTAGTTCGATTCTTCACTCAACTTGCAAAGACTGCTTAAATGAATTGTAATTACATTTAGTGCATTCGTCAAATATGATAATAACCGATGTTGTTATTTATTGACGTTGGAAAGGTTGATGTTTACCTTTATGGAAACATAAAAATTGATTCTCCCTTCTATATTCTCCTCTGCCACTATGGTGTTTGCGTTTACTCGTTCTTTGTTTCATAGAGCAACAACTCCTCCAGTTAGACCTTTGATGTTGTCATTAATCTCCCACTCTAGATTCTCTATAGCGAGTTGTTCGAACAAAATGGTAAAACCTAACCTTGATATCCTTGCTTCTGTGAGTATGACTATCAACAGTTGGTGGATTTCAATCAGACGCTTAAAATTTTCACGAAATGAAGGCCTAGCTACATCCTTTGCATTCCACACTATGACARCACTGCCTCTGTCGAAGGTTGGCTGCACGTTATTGAGCTCTAGTGCAATTGTAATGRCATGACWCCTACTTGTCGGATSATCTATCCTRCTGTTTGGATTAGCCTGATTCTTCTCATACAACATTGATACCATGAAGTYGAGTTGTGGTATGGCATGTATGACGTGAAATATGTAAAGTGATTTAGTGAAGCAAGGCATGACCATCTTGATTGGGCTGGTTTCGATGAGGTAAATGGCACCACAAAATTGTATATTTGGTTTGCGATTGACTTCTCTTTTAAGCCATTGTGGTATTAGTTGGGTCATTCCGACATACGTTTTAGAAGTGTTCTTCATCATATTTAATGTGTATGCAAGGTTTATCTTCCCATATAAATCAAACAAATTAGGAATGTAAGCAGGAGTCATGGTGCCATACCTTCCGATCATGATCATGTTTTGTTGTTTAAGTGGCCAAGAAGCACAAGGC
>SNQN01000094.1:0-27381 GCA_008642245.1 Bassia scoparia
GAAATCAAATATTGTTAAACATTGTGCTCGTCAGTCGTCATGACTCATGGCTCTTGATTATACATACTACTTGTAAATCATTGTCATCCACGAGCTTTACAATCGATCTTATGTTAGGAGCAATTGATCAATGTCTCTAGGTTTCCTCATCATTTGTAGCTGTGCTACATCAGTTGTGTTTTCCGATTGCATTGAAGGATTGTTTCGAATTGTCACGAACTTGAACCTAAGGTTTCAGATGTTCCTAGAGTTTTAAATCAGTGTAATACTCATGTGATGCAAAACTTATTATAAAGCTCAATAATTCGTATTCTAAATTTAACAAAAAAATTTGAACTTATAAGGTAGTTAATTAATCATTAGTTAATTACAAAATAATGAACGTTAAATGCTCAAATACATATAAGCACTTAGAATTATTTTCTAAATCGTTGAAAACCATGAAGGAATTGATTTCACTTCTATTCGAATTTATTCCATATACTCTATAGTTCTTTAATTAAATCTTTTACCAACTATATAATCAAACTGTTAGTTAAGTTGAATCTATATAATAAACCGTAGAAAAGTCAGTTTTGTTGTGATACATAAAAGAGTACTTATTGAGAGTGAGAGATAATTCAAGTGATTAAAACTTTCCTCCCGACCTTAGTTGATCCTGAGATCGATTATCATCCCATACCCTTGTGGCTCTCTGCCTCTCTTAACACAAAAAAATAATAAAAAAAAGCACTTATTATATTAATTTTAACAATACATTTTCAATTAACTACGCACTAATTTATAATAATTTATTATTTTCAAAAATAATAATTTATAATCAACAAGTGCATATACACCGGCAAATTCTAGTTGACTAGAGATTAACAGTCTGTTTGGTTCAATATTAGTAAAGGAAAGGAAGAGAAAGGAAGAGAAGGGAAAGGAAAAAAAGAGAAAAGAACCTTATTTTTTCATGTTTGGTTCGAATGGAGAAAGTGAAAGAAATTAAGCTTATTTTCCTATATTTGGTTAAACATAAATAAAGGAAGGCAAGGGAAAGGAATAGAAATTAACTTTATTTTCTCTTTCTTTTCAAATTCCTCCAATTTTGGGAGTAAAGAATAGGAAAGAAATTGTAAAGAAATTTTCCTTTTCTTTCCCCTCCTTATTTTTTAATCAAATGACGGAAAATGTTACATTTCCTTACACTTCCCTTTATTTCCTCTCTATAAAACACGCTCTAAATGATTAATTCATCCGTTGTCGTTTAACATCATTGTAAATTTTTTTTCAAAAAAAAAAAATGAAAACAAACATAGATAACTCTTGAAAAACTCGAAAAAAATCCTGATAAAGGGAAAAAATAACACTCTATTCCTTCTTTCGCCCTCCTCTTGTTCCTTAATCCCATTCACCTTCTTTCTCTCTCCTCCTATTTGGACATTGTATTTTGTAATAAATGGAAAAAAAAACAAACTCTATTTTATATTTGTATTTTTGGACATGAATAATTATCCGGGACCATAGTAGACCTATTGCCTTAATGCGCAAATTTCTAGGATCCGGACCAAGTCCTCATCATTGGTCCGAGCAAATGTTTCATTTCCGAAAACTAAAAATGTCATCTCAAACATATAAAATATTCACTCAACATTAAAGGTTCAATCGAAAAATGAACACTTGTATTTTTCGGAAATGAAATTTCTTTTAAAAAAAGAAATTTCTAGTTTGGAATTAACAGTTGCCTGGGACCACATGGTCCCGGACCATAATAGACTTATGCCTTTAATGAGTTAGGAGTACATTGTTTTATCTGAGTGGGCCTTTAACTCAGAAAGAGTGGGCCAGCCAACAAGATAAAGCCAAAATACATTGGTCCAAACATCTTGAACGTCTGAAAGTAAGTTGACGGTAATTAGAATCGACTGAATGACTGATTCGATCGAAGAAAGCCACGAGTAGTCACAGTTCACGACACTTCCAGAACTAAGCTAGATTATATTAAACTTTAATCAAATCTTCAACATCAATTAAAACAATCCAATTCATAATCGATTGCTCTAATAATATTAATCTAATCTAATCTAATGCACGTTTGAATGATCTAGTAACTCAAAAATAGTCATTACCATATGTCATTATATATTCTTGGTATGTACAATTGATTGATGGTGTAGTGGTGATTGTGGGAGTTTGGACTCATTTGGTAGGGAGAATCTGGGTTCGATCCCCCGCAACAAAACAATGAGAAGGACTAAACCTAAACCACAGAATTTCCTCGAATTCAGAATTAACCTAATAGGGTGAATCGCGTGAATACCCAAAAAAAATAATATTATTATAGGTATTGAGCTGTAAATCAAAGTGGAGTCGTGTCTATTACATACTGTTTACCACTTTCAGCATCTATTACTAAGGTTTCAAAGTTGTGACAGTAAATTAGAGTTATGACCAAATGGTGTAATTTTAATATAGCGACTACTTAGATGTTGAGAATTTTTATTTTTTAGTGTTTAAGAGAGCACAGGCAGGAAATAAGCGCGAAAATATTATCTTACCTTTATCTTAGCTTAAGAATTTAAATATTAGTAGATATTATTGATATGTCTAACAAAAAATAGAAAATTCGTAACCATCAACTATCATATGTTAAGAATTCATTATAATGTTAAGTTTCGAACTCCAATAGAGCTTTATGTATTTTGAACTGATTTTTAAGCTCATACAAAAGTTACCTAAGGCTTGGTGACTCAAAGTCATCTGGGTTCCGGAATATTTAAGTTCACAAAACCGAGCTCTAAATTGTTTAAATCTCGTCCTGGACTTCGGCTCATGTTACACCCTTATCCAGGTATTCCACTGACTAGATAATCTTGGCCACCGAAAATGACTTTTCAAAACTAAAAATTGGTCTCTGAAAAAAATGGACCTTTTAAACAATTCAAATTGGGCCAACTCGCATTCTTAAAGTCCAAAACTAATAATTTGAATCCAAAACTCAGTATTTTTTCGTTGTCGTCTCTCTAACCAAAAAAAGACTGATCCTCGATTCGATTGTTTCTGGAATTCTCGTATAATCAAAGAACTCAGAAGAGAGAGAGAGAGAGAGAGGAGATACAATGGTAAAACTGGAACATCTTCCGCGATGACTTCTGGGTTGCATCATCTTCTGGCAATCAAGACAAAGTTCATGTTTGGATCCGCTCTTCACCAAGACGAAAGGTTTTCCCTTTTCTTTTTTGATTTGCTCTTTTCAAACCCTAATTTCGTGCTCAATGCTTTTTTAGCTCAATTCCGTACTTACAAATTCAATAACGTGTCGAATTTTGATGCTAAAAAAAAAATAGTTTTTTTTGGATAATTTTGTTTTGGTATTTTAGCTACAAATTAGTGGGAAACCATTGAAACTAGTGAAGACGGTTTTTTTTTTTTTCGAGAATCGGAACTAAGGCGACTTTGATTGATATTTTGGGAATTGAGGGGTTTAGTATAACTTAAATCTTGTTTATACTGAATTTGTGTTGAATTAAAAATTGTTGGTATCAATGATCAAAGTCTTAGTTCCATAATACGGTTGGTTACAAAGTGAACTCTCGGATTGTCAATCCATGGAATTCCCTCCTCCATCCCTCGGTTATCGAGAATTATCTTTTCAACATCTGGTAAAACAAAATTTTGTTGATGATTGGTTTATGTGTTTGGTGATTTGTTGGAAATTTAGTTTGAAAAGCTGTTTGTTTGAAGAGAAAGGATAGAATCTGCTTGAAGAGGTTGGTCTTACAAAGTGTTGTTGATAAGTTGATATTTGTAATTTAGTAATGACCAATTAAACTGGAAATCATCAGCTTTCAACCAAGTTGTTTTTCCCATAGAGAACTCCATAAGTATAACTCTTGGTGATTTCTGTTTATATCTATGGACAAGCCTATATTGTAATGAATTCTTGCTTTGTTCGGTTTCATTGTTAGTTTTTTCTGGTTAGAGACAAAATCGTAAAAGAGGACGTTGGAAGTTTTGGCCCGGCGTAACCCGTTCTAAGTGGTGAGTCAAATATTATTTTGGGGAAGTGTTAACACCGCCTCGAAAATTCTAATGATGCTATTTGTACTTTGAATTTCCTCACAATATCCCAACGGTAATAACAATGAAGAGAAGCAATGACTAATACATGTCCTGATGAGTTATTAAAAAATACTCCTACCTAGATTATATTAAACTTCCCAACCATTCTCAGGGGTCAACACTGGAGTATATTTAATACCACTTGCACAAGATCAGATCTATTAGCTAAGTTTATGAAAGTTCACAACTAAATCAAATTTCAAAAAAAAAGTAATACTCAAAGACAATCACTTGAATAAGTTACGTTTGATAGATACTTCAGGTGTACAGGTAGACTTGTTATTTAGAAAGTAAATGTGTTTAGTTGATGTTTGAATAAGTTCAGTTAAGTTGTAATGTAGTTTTGTTAGCCAATACACAGCTAAAATAAGTTTAGGAAGCTCATAGATGTTCAACCGTATTATTAAGGAAACACAATAAGTTAAATGTTCGTATAATTTTCTATGTTATGACTCTTGTCTTTGCTTTATTTCATAAATGACATTAGTTTCTTCATTACCGTGAAGAATGTGAGCAAACATGCGATCGATGTGCTTGCTATTGTTTGCCATATTTTGGTGAAGTTATTGTGTGTTAAGTACTGACCCCATGACTTCCTCTTCTCTATGCAACATCTAGACTGTCCATCTAGCCTGCTTTACTTTTATTAGTATTATACACACAAAATCATATTATTGTGGATCTTTTTAAATTTTTCATAACGTTATTATTTAAACACTTTATAGTTATAAGTTTGGGTTTTGATAAATTGTGTTAAAAAATTTGTTGACGTCTAATTTGGCTGAGGAGTATTAGGACGTAGTAGTATCATTTTTCGACATGATATAGTCAGATAACATCTCTAAATCATACCATTGTTTTTAAAAAAAAGCCAAAAATAAGCTCTTTCTTTTGTTGATCCCACTTAAAAAAATAGTTAAGCTAGCTTCTACATGGATTTTAGGCCAATGAATTTGCTCGTAATTCCTTAAAGACCTTTAAGCTATTCCATGCTTGCATGGGCAATGACAGATCTGTGCAATGAAAATACCAAGCAGCGTTGCTTCTTTGCAATACATCTATTCGTCTGTGAGTCATTTATAAACTGAGATTCATGATCACTTAACGATTTATTTTGAGGCAGTGCCTTTATTTTTAAAATAGAAGCTTTTGGTTTCTTTGCAGAGGAACGAGAAGGAAGAGAAATGATAGTCAGAAGGTGGAGAGGAAGCTCATTCGTGAAGCAAAGCAAAAAGAAATTGCATGATTTGTTTTATCTTACAGTGAACTCTTTATTAATTTTCTTCTCCTTGGGTTATTTCTTTGTACTTATTTGATCTATCTCTAATAATCATAAATTGCTATGCTTTGAATCGATGGAAGATTCTGCGGATGAACTATTTAACTTATGCAAATTTAAATGTTCAATCTATGTGTACATCGAGTATTGATTCAACCATTTTTGGTCAAAGTTTCCAATTTATAGTCTTAACTCCGTATATTGGGGGTTGCAGGCTATGTTCCACGTTCAGTTCGAATCTTAAACGTCCCTGCATTTTATATTTTGATTCGACCAAAGTTCTCTTCAAGAACACTGCAAGTGGCAAGTTTAAATTGTTGTGGACTTGTGGCTGTATGGTCCTGGTTCAGGTTCTAAATAAAGAATCGATTATCTGTCATATGCCTAGATTTAGCCTTCATTGTTTGCCATCCGAATGCTTGCATTTTTTTAAAGGCCTATATTAGACCGTTGTTGAATTGTTTGTTTTTCCAATGTTGCCCGATCTTTTTAGCAATTAGTCGTAAATCATAGTGTTGTTCTGGGCGAAATAGGCTCAAATTCAATTGCATTTCAACAGTAAAGAATATGATAACCAAGTAGCCTTAGTCAGAATTATCATGGATTGAGGCACAAATTCAGCCTGTGCTGCCGGAATATATATTAGGGTCGATAACTCTATCTGATGGGGAATGCACCGTAATCCGTGTGTGTAGTTTAATCTTTGATGCTGGTGTTTTGGTGTGATCAATTCCCATACCGGCAGTAACAGAGAGAAATGAGATTGATCACCGTTGCGAACTCGCAAAGCGGCAGAACTTTCTGTTAAAACTCTGCATTTTAGCAGTGACATCTCTCACACCAAATAGCTGTTGCTATTTTGTAGCACAAAGCTCTCTGTACATCGTCATCTTCAAGAAAAATCCAAATTGGATCAGAAGATTACTGGATTTATCTGAGTCTCACAATTTCCGATCTCAGAAAAGTCGATACTTTCCTCGTTCGTGAGCTGACATACACCGCACAAAAACATCTCCCACTCGCTTGTGAACTCATGCTATAAATAGTAGTGTTCTCATGTCAAGAAGATACATCAAAACCAACATTAATCTATTTCTAGAAAACAATTCCTTTTTTTAATTTGCATGAGTTATTGCTAAGTTTTCTTTGTGTTCTCGCTGCCCAGCCTAGTTCGGGCTATCGAGAGCTTCGATTCCAAGAAAAAAGAACCTTGCCAGATGAGAGCCTTTGGATCTGTATGAGAGGATGAGGGCACACCACACGTCTCCCGACCTGGCGAGAAGGCAGAGGCGGTTTAACGTGGTCAAGGCTAACGTCCATCATGTTCATAATGTGAACCAGATGGAATAAGCCTTACAAGCTGAAGCGACGAGTATGCCGATATGACTAACCATGAGTTATAGAATCTCTACGGGTCTTAAAATCGCGCAACAGATTGTTTCAACCACGTCCTGTGACAGATTCATGCATGGCAACACGCAGATTTGCCTGCTTTGTGATTGGAGACTACGGACCGGTTTACCCCTGTTAAGAACAATGCAACCTGTGGTAATTCCTCTTGCAAACAATCTTAATCCATTCTATCAAATTACAAATACAAGCAATTCTTCTGTAAAGTATTACATTGATTTTAAAGTATGCAGATTTAGACGTTATAACTGACATACACTTTGAGTACAGAAGCTGTGGGCCATCTCTACTTGGCCTCAATAGAGGGAATCAACCAGATCAAACGAAACAATTAACTCTCCTCTGCTGAGCAGGAGGCTGGGTTATTTGATCGTACTGATATATGGATGCGACGGAGGACTCTTGAGAATGGCTTGCTACGTCAAGAAAGCTGGTGGAGTTGCTGCTAAACTCTTATCCATGAGGCCAGGAATGATACTGCAACACAGCTAAGTTTAGTTTATAATCAATCGATGCTAATTAACTAAACATTTTTCAAGTCTCTAATTAGCTCTTTTAAACGGTTGAATCTATGCAATTTCAGGCCAACAATCCAGTGGTGCAGTAGATGCTTGAGTGTTCCTGTAAACGACGAGACTGCTTTAATGAAAGCCGTTGCAAATCAACCTGTTTCAGTGGCCATTGATGCTAGTGGTTCTGATTTCCAGTTTTACTCTGAGGTAAAATATGTTTAAGCACAACATTTCTAGTCATCAAATGTTTAGTATGGCTCCTATTCTAATAGTCCAGTAATCACTTCATCAGTAGTAGTACTAGAAGTTTTTCATTCGAGAAGCATCYCATCCGAAACCAAACATCACATAAGCTCATGTCCTTGCTAGGCCAAATTGACAGATTAAAATTATCTTTATCTTGCTTGCTAGTTACAGCTTGTGACTATTGAGTTACGCAAGTTGGGATCGCGATTTTCTATGTGTTAAGCAATAAGCATAGCCAAGCATTCTAGGGTTCAGTTTAATTGATAACAAACGGACGTGTTCCAAATTCATAGACATGAATTTGTAAGTATCATTCATTCTACATAGAATTTCGGCTAACATTTTATTCTGATGCAATGCATGGCAGGGTGTGTTTACCGGAGAGTGTGGAACAGATTTGGACCATGCAGTAACAGCAGTAGGGTACGGCGCAACACAAGATGGAACCAAATATTGGATAGTAAAGAACTCATGGGGGACTACCTGGGGCGAGAAGGGTTACATTCGGATGCAACGCGGTGTTAGTGCCAAAGAAGGACTCTGTGGCATTGCAAAGGATGCATGCTATCCAATCAAGTTATCAGCTGAAAAATCTACAAGGAAGCCTGCTAAAGATGAACTCTGAAACATCAGGACACTTCAGTAGATGGTAGAAACAGGATAGCAAATTGTTGAACTTGAACTATTTCTGTCTGCCTCTTCTAGTTTCTTTTGTTGTTTTATTTTCTTCATTCACAACRTATCAGTTAAGCTAAAGCTGAAAAATTAATAAAGTTATGCAGGATTTAAACGAAGATTGAGCTTTTATACATTACCCGATCACACTATGTTTGTTACGTTTGCACTATGCACGAATATTCGGAGTTAAGTTAATGAAGTTAGTATGTATTTATTTGATAAGAAAAAAACTGATTTCAATGGCGATTTAATTAAAGTGCTGTGATAATTTAATTGATACTTTTAATTTTAATTAAAAGCCAAATACGACAAGTTCACAAATAAGTATAGTTGAATTATGATATGTAACAGTAAATAAAATGTTGTTTTTTTTGACGGGGAAAGATAAGATTTCATTAATCTCTATTATATACCAAGGGAGCCATGGTGGTCGAAACCCCTATGAAATTACAATAGGTACCCTTATGATTATTGACTATTTTAAAAATATATATTAGAAATTCAAATATAAAGCTATAAAAAACTTAACAACTGAAAAAATGGAAAAAATGATACCTGCTCAGCGAGTTATTAAGATATGCATTATAAATTTTTAAACAAGAATAAATATGAAATTAATTAACATTAAATTTTTAATCATTAATACACATTAAGTAACTTATTATTACAAATATAACAAATAATATCAAGTATCAATCTATTCACAAAAGACCAATAGTTTGCACTAAAACATAATATGAACAAGACGAAAAAGTAATACATTAATGAAATATACATTATTCTACAATAAAATTCAAACAAATGAGGTACTGATTATTTTTTTTATTATCAATTATTTGGCTTTGGAAATCAATAGCATTCACAACTTCTCAAAATAATTTACATCCATATTATATTAAGCTATATAAAAGAAAAAGAAATTTGGGTGGGAGACCTGAAGGTCACAAGACAACAAGCAAATAAGGCAAAAATGGTAATTAGAATTAAAATGTTTACATTATTTTTTTATTTTTAGAAACATTATGCGAAACAAAGAAAAAAGTTTTCGGCATGAATAAATATGATTCAAGCACGCATCGCGTGCATCAAATACTGGTAGAAATAGTCGCAAAAAAAACCTAAATAATCAATAAAGGGAGAAAAAAATTTTCAACAAAATACAAAAAACACTTTAAAGGCTAGTTACAAATCGCAGATCGATTAAAATAGCTTAATAAAAATCTCCATCCGAAGCAATTAATTTGTGAGTTCGTCTGATTCGGCATAATGTCCACTGATAGCGTAGTTGTTTGGGAGGTGAACATACTTTTGTGATTTTTCTAAATTTCTTCCGAGATTGTGAAACCCTTAAATCCTCATTCTTCCAACAAACAAAAACAAAAACCGAAACCCTAAATAATCTAATCCTCCATAAGGGAAGACAGGAAAACTACACTCACAAACTCTCAACAAAAGGAGATAATAATAAACCCAAAAATTGAGGATAAAAATCTCATAAAGAGATAAAAAACCAAAAATTGTAAATAAAGTCTAATCAAAAGGAGGATTATTCACGAATAAACTAACAAAACACAAAGGAGCGGGAGAAGAATTGGGCTCACCAATCAAAGAGATGATGGTAGCCCCGACGAATACAAAAGAAATTTAGGGTTTTTGGGGATAGAGGTTTTTTTAGAGAGAGAAAATAAACAATAATATGCGAGAGTATTAACATAATAATGTGATGAATTAATAAACAAATAGAAGTCTTTATATAAATGGAAAGATTCCAAAGTAACAAGCTTTGTGAAACACTTCAAAATGAAATACGTAACAAAAATTGTGATGTGAGACGAAAGGAATAGTATGCAGACTTCCAACTTATTGGCTACGTTTTGGGATGATATATTCTGAAAGGTTGAAATTTAAGTTGTGAAAAAATACTTCTCCGTGACAAAAAAAAACCCATAAATGAATGGACATTATTTATTATTGGACAAATGTATAAACATACTTCTAAGGACTAAGCTTAAGCATTAAATTTTGTTTCTTAAATGGAAATATAATATAAGAAAAGTTTAAGACAAAATTGCAAGCACATGTGAAGCAATAAATGCTTAATTTAACATTTTATTTCTATGTTAAGGCTTAACATCATTCCTTGTATAAAATAAACTAAGTATATATATAAGGAGAACACGCCGATGCGTGCGGTCGAATTTTAAAAACTATATACTTAACTAATTTTACATGAGAAATAAAAAACTTATAGTAATTTCATTGGACATATTGCCAAATTAAGCAATGATAGGAGAGTTATTTATGAATTGTCAATTTTATAGATGCTATTGTTTCTTTTTATTGAATTTCTAGGCAAAGAGTGTAAATCGTTAATGATAGTGTATTAGATCAACTGCTTGCTTACAACTTAACATATGAATAGTTATATACTTAAGTCCACAATATATATAATATTATAAAGTAAGTAATTATATGGGTTTGGAATAAGAATTTTTTAGGCTATATTCAATATTAAATGGAATACATAGAAGAATAAAGTAGTCAATGTAATTACAAGAAATTTTTTATTGCGCAATTTAAATCATAACCTGAATTAATTAAAAACTTTATATTTTTCTTATTTATGGGAAAAAATTAGTCCCAATGTAATTATGAGTATTATGATTAATAATGTATATACTTATTTATTTAATAAATTGGCTTAAGTATGAAATTACAGGAAAAAATAAAGGAATTTCATTTTTATTTTTTAAGTAAGGACATTTAAGACTTTTACGCATATTAAGGGTGATTAAGATTTTTAAGAGGAGGGGACACCATCTTCCTCCCCCCTTGCCTTATATAATAGAAGAGATAAAGCATAATAACTCTATATGTTGCGGTTTTTTTTGGGTCTGTTTTGTTCAGCATTTTTTACTTCTTTTAAGAAAAAGTAGTTTCTGATTAGAGAAATAAAGTTCAAATAAGTTCAGATCAGAGAAACTAAGTCCAGTTTCAGAAAATCTAAGTTGAAAAACACGCTTCTTTTTTTTCCTCTCACAAGACAACTTCAGAAAAAATAAGATAAATTCAGTTCAGAAAAAGTAAATTCAGATTGAAAAAGTAGTTCACATCAGAAAAAATAAGTTCAGATAAATAAAAAATAAAACAGACTCTTTATGTGACAAAAATATTGGATTAAAGTATGGTGCTAATTAGTCAAACGATCTTAGGATATTTTGAACTCAATTGCTGCAAATTTCTTGTTCAAGTGCAGTTTTGAGCTTTTCAAGCCTTTTAAAAATTTAAGTTCAATTATAATTAAAATTCTATTTGAATTTGAAAAGTTAATAGTACTTCCCTCGTCTTTATTCACTATACATTTGTTAGCTTTATCTTTTATAATGTCCTCTAATTGCTTGCTACATATTCTTATTTTTGGTGTGTGGTCTTATAACTTTGTTCACCTATTCACTAGCGACTCTCTGAATTTTTTTTAAATGTTTTTTTTCCTCTCATAAACCCTAGCAGTAAACATTAATTATGTTTATATCTCATCTTTATGTTTTGTTATGCGACTACCACCAATCTATTTGGTGGTTATGTGAAAGCACATGTAGCTCAATTAAAAGAAGACAGAATGAGTAATGAAATAATACTTTTTATATGCCATGAAGTGTTGGTAACTAACGATTTATTTAATTTTTTTTTTTGTAAATGCTCATCAAATAATAATTCGTGACTATATTATTAAGATTATTAACAATGAATTACAATGCAAATATTGTTCAAGTGTGAAATCGCTAAACTTTTCGAATCAAACATAGCTTTATCTCAAGGTGTGAAAATTTTGAGTCGGATTCGAGCTGCTCATCAATATCCGTAGACAAAACTTAAGGGCACTCACAATAAAARATTTGTCATGGAGTTTATAGGTGAGGTTTAAGGTTTGATTTTCAAAYCTTTTATTGTCGGGGAGTGTTGATGGGRTTTAAAAGTTGAGAGGRATTTGTATGGGTAAGGTGRAACTTAGGTGGGRTAYGAGGGTGTAAAATTAAAAGGGAAATAAAATATATTGAGTTTCACTAACAAAYCCCTAAAAAGTTTAAACTATTATTRCTGAAGGATYTATTATGGGAGGGGTTTGTTTAAGGTTGATATGAYTAGAGTTCAAATATATTGCGTGCCCAATGCTTGTAATGGGCTGAAAATGGGCTTGATGACAGAAATGGATAAAATAAAAAGAGGAGGAGAAGAAAGGAACAACCGTGCGGTCTAGAAGAGGGTGTGATTGGGCACGCAACTCACAGTATAAATTAACAAGCGTGGTCCTTCCTTCCTTCCACCCCAATATCTTTGACCACCTTTTCATTTTATTTTATTTTTGGATATTGATAACGTTGTCTGTGAAGTTAAATAAAAATTATAAACATTTTCTAAAATGATATAAATTTTGAAATGTATGTCAAAATCACACGTTAATCGGTATAATTAATGTTTATATTTATTTCATGTTTACATTTTTAGATCTCTTATCTAATGTTCCGAGACGCTCATTAGCTTTTTCCTTTATTTTTATTTGAGCTTTTTCCTTTATTTTTATTTTTTACCGGTTTTGCAGATTATTACTGGAACTCTTAAACTAAAATTCTTTCTTTTTTGTTTCACTAATTACATTACTCCACTTCTTTAATCCAACTTGCTGTTTAAGAAAGAATTACACACAACACAACAACAATCCTCGTGACTCATGCATGTTGAAGAGAGATCAATTGGGCAGAAATTAGAAACAATACTGCATTTGCATTACTACTATTTAGTAACTACATCTTGGGACTAAGTGTCAAACTTCATGTTTATTATGCAAATCAATACCACTTTTTGCTTCAAATGTTCAATAATGTGTGTGACACTATGAATCTATGACACAAATTTACAATTACCTTCAACGAGGAAGTATAGTCTCACTCTCGTCGCAGCGTTATATATATCGCGATCAAATAAGCATTTGAATACCAATTTATGCGTAGATAATGTTTTGACAATATCAATCAACATTTTTGAACAATAGCAAAAATTTGCTAAAATGCTATGCACAAAAATAAGAAAAGTTGTTAGCCAAAAATAAGGTCCACACTAGCTTAGATAAGGATCAATGATGTTTTCCTAAAATGATTACGGGTCTTCAATGCAAAATTAAAGTTGCTTCACAAGCTAAGATCTATTAATGTTACTATGATTATTTTCAAATTTGTTTATGTTTAGATAAACAATAATAACTCTACCATATTGTTTGTTTTTCCTATGCCATAGAAAACCATTAAACCACTATATGATTTATTTGACAAAATCATGGAAAATAAATTATTAAAAACTTAATTTTATAAGAATTTTTATTTTCAACATTTAACCAACCTGTTACTTAAAAGTAAAATTCGCAAAATGACCACGACCTTATTGTAACTCGATCATGTTATGTCTAGGACAACCTACTTCGAGCTTGCTGAGGCGGTGAATTCGGTGATCGATGAGTCTACCAAAGGAGGCACAACCATTGCCATGCCAAGNTTTTGCAGATTATTACTGGAACTCTTAAACTAAAATTCTTTCTTTTTTGTTTCACTAATTACATTACTCCACTTCTTTAATCCAACTTGCTGTTTAAGAAAGAATTACACACAACACAACAACAATCCTCGTGACTCATGCATGTTGAAGAGAGATCAATTGGGCAGAAATTAGAAACAATACTGCATTTGCATTACTACTATTTAGTAACTACATCTTGGGACTAAGTGTCAAACTTCATGTTTATTATGCAAATCAATACCACTTTTTGCTTCAAATGTTCAATAATGTGTGTGACACTATGAATCTATGACACAAATTTACAATTACCTTCAACGAGGAAGTATAGTCTCACTCTCGTCGCAGCGTTATATATATCGCGATCAAATAAGCATTTGAATACCAATTTATGCGTAGATAATGTTTTGACAATATCAATCAACATTTTTGAACAATAGCAAAAATTTGCTAAAATGCTATGCACAAAAATAAGAAAAGTTGTTAGCCAAAAATAAGGTCCACACTAGCTTAGATAAGGATCAATGATGTTTTCCTAAAATGATTACGGGTCTTCAATGCAAAATTAAAGTTGCTTCACAAGCTAAGATCTATTAATGTTACTATGATTATTTTCAAATTTGTTTATGTTTAGATAAACAATAATAACTCTACCATATTGTTTGTTTTTCCTATGCCATAGAAAACCATTAAACCACTATATGATTTATTTGACAAAATCATGGAAAATAAATTATTAAAAACTTAATTTTATAAGAATTTTTATTTTCAACATTTAACCAACCTGTTACTTAAAAGTAAAATTCGCAAAATGACCACGACCTTATTGTAACTCGATCATGTTATGTCTAGGACAACCTACTTCGAGCTTGCTGAGGCGGTGAATTCGGTGATCGATGAGTCTACCAAAGGAGGCACAACCATTGCCATGCCAAGRTTGACTACGTGTAAACTTATAATTAGAGGTGATCMAAGTGCGAGCTGAGTCGAGATCAAGYCAAAATAATATTTGTCCAAACCCGCATTTTTGCGRRTGGATCAGGGCAGGCTTGCGGGGCGAACCACYCTTGATCACCTCTARTCCTCTACTTGAAGTTGTAATGAATGCTTAGCAACTTAGCACAGTAGCATTGTACTACTACTACTACTACAGTACTACAATACACAAATACACACAATAATCAATACCAAACAACATTGATGAGTTTCAATTGGATGGTAACTAGTTGTAGCAATGAGAAAGGGAAATGTGGGCACCAAATACATTTGTTCTTTTGTCTTGAATTATATATTTGGTCAAAGACAAACTAATAATAATACCAACTATACTACTACTCGACCCACTATAAATGACAACCTAGCAAATTTCAAAACTAACAATACGAGGATCAATTCATGCCCTAAATGAGAAATTACTTACTTTTTTCGTTTTCGAAAGTTTACAACAAATGCATATTTTTTATGAGAGATAAAATATTAYTTCGTACAATATTTTGTTACAACTTTTCGAAAACGAATAAATATTTACCTTACCCTCCCTGAGGCCCGAGAGCACCTCATCCCTTGATATCTGTCGATGTGGACGGCTAAAAATGAAGCACGTGGCAACACCCCACTTCACCACCAACATTGATCACAATCAAATAGATGAGGCCAACAGTGGGACCCGTTAAAGGATTACTGAGCTGACAAAAAAGAAGAGGTGAGAATGGTGCCAAACGTCAATAAATGAAGATGTGAGAACTGAGAAGAATGAATCATATGCTTAAATTTTTTGTGTTCCACCTTATTACTCTCTCTCCGTTCTTTTTTGTTTGTCTTATTTAAAATCTGATATAGAATTAAGAAAAAGAATCATTCATTAAGAAAATAAGTTAATATAATAAAATTCTTACTTGAAAAGAAAGTTATTGACTTTTTATTTAGTATAATGGGAAAAAGTAATAAATGCGTATTCGAAAACAAATCTAGATGTGTATAAGAGACAGCCTCTAGTCCTCTACTTGAAGTTGTAATGAATGCTTAGCAACTTAGCACAGTAGCATTGTACTACTACTACTACTACAGTACTACAATACACAAATACACACAATAATCAATACCAAACAACATTGATGAGTTTCAATTGGATGGTAACTAGTTGTAGCAATGAGAAAGGGAAATGTGGGCACCAAATACATTTGTTCTTTTGTCTTGAATTATATATTTGGTCAAAGACAAACTAATAATAATACCAACTATACTACTACTCGACCCACTATAAATGACAACCTAGCAAATTTCAAAACTAACAATACGAGGATCAATTCATGCCCTAAATGAGAAATTACTTACTTTTTTCGTTTTCGAAAGTTTACAACAAATGCATATTTTTTATGAGAGATAAAATATTACTTCGTACAATATTTTGTTACAACTTTTCGAAAACGAATAAATATTTACCTTACCCTCCCTGAGGCCCGAGAGCACCTCATCCCTTGATATCTGTCGATGTGGACGGCTAAAAATGAAGCACGTGGCAACACCCCACTTCACCACCAACATTGATCACAATCAAATAGATGAGGCCAACAGTGGGACCCGTTAAAGGATTACTGAGCTGACAAAAAAGAAGAGGTGAGAATGGTGCCAAACGTCAATAAATGAAGATGTGAGAACTGAGAAGAATGAATCATATGCTTAAATTTTTTGTGTTCCACCTTATTACTCTCTCTCCGTTCTTTTTTGTTTGTCTTATTTAAAATCTGATATAGAATTAAGAAAAAGAATCATTCATTAAGAAAATAAGTTAATATAATAAAATTCTTACTTGAAAAGAAAGTTATTGACTTTTTATTTAGTATAATGGGAAAAAGTAATAAATGTGTATTGGAAAGTTAATTTCGGGAAACAATCTAGACAGTGATTAAACTTTTATTTAATATGAAGGGTGAAAAATAATAAATATAGTTCATTTACCAATAGAAAATATAAATAAAGTTGAAATTAAAAATAGAAAAAAATTTAAACAAGACAAATATTTAAGAATTTCATTTAAGAAAACAGGACCAAAAAAAGGAAATAGAGGGAATATAATAATGATGATGATGATGATGATAATGATGATAATAACAATAATACATATTGTAATATATACTCCGCGCTGTATTTTTTTAACTAATAATAATATACGAAATCTTTTTTTAGTAAAAATTAATATATTGATAAAAAGTCATACGACATATACAAATAGTATTGAATTTAAACAAAAACATACAAATTGCAAATAAACACATCTTTTTTGTGCTACGATCGTTGCACATCGGACATTCTTTGTTCCCTTTTCACATCGTTGTGTGTAACAACATTCAATACGAGGGGGTCTATTGATACGTTGTAGCCTTGAAGAAAACGTTTATTTGATTTTTTCGTTTGCTTTTGAAAATTTTACCTACTTTTCGATCCTCTATATATAAATCTTTACCAAAGAACACGACTCACATTGTCCAACACAACAACAACGAAAACAACACCCACAAAAGAGGTACTAACCCTAAATCCCACCAAAGGGCACTAACCACAAATCCCACTATAGGGAACAAAGTTTTATTGAACTTAATAACCAAAAAAAAACTAATAAAAAAGGGTCGAAATAAAATAGCCAAATTTCTAAAGAAATTTGGCTATTTTCGGCCTAAGAGCCCTAATTTTACAAACCTTAGAAAGAGAAGAGCGAGAGAGGGGAGGCTAGAGAAAAAGAGATATACGAATTACTAGTATTCATACTTGTATTTTGTTTTTATAGATAGAAACTTATTTTTAGTGTAACAATACATTATTTTTGAATTTTCGGATCCGAGTTAAAAAATTCTCGAGGATAATGACCAAAAAACGATTTAATTTCTGATTTTTTATATTTTTTTTCTAAACTTTAATAAATTAAACTCGTTGATTTCCGCTAATAATTAAAAGTGCTCATTTTGAACATGTTATATACTTTGTATTTTTTTGTTTCTATATCCTTCAATTCATCTAAATTCAACTACTCAATCAAAACTTGTTTTATGTTCTTTTTTTTTTCAAGTAATATGAATCTGGTTACAACAAATTGGAGTTCAAGGATTATTCCTACAACAAAATTGGTTATGATTGATTGTTAAATAGGTATGGAGAGTTAATTAAAGTGGCATGTGATCAATCAAATCACACTTCAATCTAGATCAACAGTCTTAAAATCGGTCATTCATTAACGCTAACCTTGAGGCAATCGGCTTTTTGCATCGTTTCTCAGATAGAGTGAACACGGTTTGGTTTGGTTTGGTTATGGTGCCCGATTTGAACGAAGTGCCCAAAACCAAACAAGCCGTGAAAAATCGTTGGTCGTTTCTCAAACAACCCATAACTGTTGATTGCAATTCAAACCGAACCAAATCAAATCGTTAAATACTGTTTGGTGCGGATTTGGGTACGGTTCCTTATACACACAAATAGATTAATTTTTCCCCACAAAAATGTTTATTAACTATTACTGATTAATATATAATAATGTTTAGAATTGACACAAAACGATATTAAATTTTATTACATTAAGTAAGTAGTAACAATAAGTGTCTCACATCAAATAAATATTTTTGAGCATAATATAAATATAACCACTTATCTAACTCTTACCGTATAAATTAGTGTTAGAGTTTGAGTGATTGTGTTTATTTTATTTCTGTTCTTTTTTAGAATTTTATTATATCTAAATTAAATTTGAATGTTATTTAACAAATTATATATATATTAAAAAGTCACGATTTACTGGCTTTTTGGCGATTTGTGGTTTGGTGTTATATTTTTATAAACAGAACCAACCGTAATAACAAAAATAATATCATAAACCAAACGTTTTATAAACCGTAAACCAAATAACCGTTTAATGAATGGCGGGTTAGTCTGTGATTTGAATTCGATCCAGACCAAATCTGTACACCCTAATGGTATGTAATGAATACAAATGTGTTTATCTGATTTGTGTCGGCTCTTTCTATTAAAATGGACACAAACATCATTTAATCTGACAAAGTAGTATCATTATCACTAATTAATAACCTTAACTTTATTTTGTTTTTATTTGACATGACTTGATGGGGAAAGGAAAAAATAAGGGGGTCTGTGAAATGCAGCAAAAAAAAACTGGCCCAGAAATGTTGATAAACGACAGTGCAGAACAGAAGAAGAAACAAAAACATTATAAGAGAATTATAATGGTAATGAAAACAGTATCTTTACCACATAGTGAGGCTAAGCCACTATTATACTTATTAGGTTTTTTTTTTTTATGAAAACACAAGTTGCTGAGTAAATAAAATACAAGGACACCAAAGGCAAAAACAAGCTCTTTTCTTTTTTCTGATCTGCTAATTTAAGCTTATTATTATTATTTTCATCAGAGCAAAAGTATGGTTGAATTGTGTCTTTCTTTCAGATTTGTACGTACGGATCAAAGTCAAAGTTCTCAGGACCACACAATGTGCCACTTCAACACCATTCTTTCTCTTCCATGCAACGGTTCTTTAGGTACGTGATGATACAATTATGTTCATTTATTCGATAATGGTGGTGTATTAGAGCTGTGAAATACGGGACGTTTAATTTTAAACGTATGGTGGTGTATTAGAGCTGTTAAATAAGTCGCGTTAAGTTGGGTGGATCAATAATATGTCAAATAATGTATGTCTTTAGAGTCACCCGATGTGTATGGTAAAAAATTGTAACTTTGATAAATTTTAACATTTAGTCGAACGAACCATATGCATGAATTAGTCTAACAACTTGTATTTAATTCATTCTTCCAAAAAAAATGCTTTGATCTCGTGAATCATGATGCTCAACTATGCATGTCACATTGCTTTAACAAGTTATACAAGACATTAATTTAGATATAAGAGTAAATAATTTCTCACATGGATAGAAATATCCAATTTCATCTTCTTTCAGATAAAAGTTTATCAATGTTTAATCACTCTAATAATAATGTTGCACTTGATTAATCATCGCCAAACAATCAACCACGTCATGGTAATTAAGTAACTTAATCTGTAGTCTTTTCTCTAACCAAAATTTTGAACTAACATGTTAGTTTATCTTCCAAATACTAATTTTGACTTAAAATTATTTAATTCGACTTGTATTCTATATTTTTTTTGTCACCGTTAGAAATCGTACATTACACGGGAACAAAAACTACGTGTCGCTAACAACTTATTGCCAAACATATCTAATCTGCAAAGGGGGCCGATACAGACAAGTGATTTTTTTTTATTAATCAACAACTCAAGGTAGTACTAGTACAGTAGTACTCCATATATAAGATGTGTATTTGTCAATCAAATAAACAAAATGTCTTTATTATTATTATTACAAAACTTTAGTCCATGTTACACMGAAAAGACTAAAGGATAAAAGGGTTGAATCAAATTGCAAAAAACTGCAGCTGTTGTGGCAAATAATAACAAATTAACAATAATCCAAACAGTCCTTTTTGATGAAAAATTTCAGACATGTGAATACTAGCAAAGCTCTGAGTTATGTTATGTTATGAACACAGCTCACCAAAACAATACAATACAACAGTATCATCAATTCATCATATAATATATACCCCATCCATCTATCCGACTATCCGTATCGCAATTCTCGTAACACTTGAATATTTTATCTCTCACAAATAATAACAACAGTTGCGAAAACTACGAGACGGAGAGTGTAATAATATCATGTCATATATTATAATGTTATTAATATTGCATGCACCATATTATTGTATGTATGTATGTATGAATCAGTAGTGACAGTATGTATGTAGCAGAAAATTACCATAAAAGAGGATACCTATGAAGTATGAAGCTATATTTGACATTTGAGCTATGGTTGTGCTTCATATTTTAGGGTTTCCTTTTTTGACCTAAATTTTGCCTGAATTATCATCCCAATTTATGCCTTCTTTTTTTAACTGTGTTTCACCTTATGCATGTATCATATGTTCAGTCAACCTTTTTTATTTTGTACTCCTAATTATGTTTGGTGTGTTTGGTGCAAGTTTTTAATGTTATGACTCATGACTTTTGAGTACTCTATCATATCAATTCGTTCCAATTAAGAATATGCATGTTGTGTGCCCATGATATTTTATGTACTACTATACTTGCAATATCAATTTRATGATGAGAATGTTGATTAAYAAGCTATGTATGGTCYGATCCATTRTCGGTCGATCATGATTCATTACTYGTTCTAAAGTAAACTACTCACAAARTCACAAATAAAATAAAGTATTTAGAATTAATTGCAAGTCCCTAACCTTCGATTATAGACGTATTCGATGTATAATAGCATGCGTTAAAAAATACTCCATATAAGTTAATATAAATTTCTTAAAAATTGACCTTGTATGATGTATGTATTGTACAACCTATATTTATTTCCGATTATTAATTATTGTAGCAAATTAAATAACTAACACAATCGAGATAAAAGACTAGGGTCGTTGATTATTAATCTATTATGATGGTCAAATCAAACCTTCGATAATGTTGACTCTGATGTCACTGGATTACTGTACTGGTAATCTATGTTTACGTAATCCATATTATTCTGGGTTTATTGCATGTAATAGTTCAAATTACGGCCCTTGCATGACCCACTTATACATGTTATTTACGTACTTTCTATTACCTACTACACATGCATAATGATTAAATGGAAAAATATTTGACTCCTTCAAATTTTAAAAAGGACGGAAATACTAATTAATAACGTTTTTAGAAAATGAGAAGTTTTTATAATCATGAAATGGTAGGTACAACTATATTAATGTCACCGAGAGATCGTTATATAATTTATATTGTTCACTAGACGATATACTCCGTACATAAAATCATAATATGGAGTAATATATTGTAGAGCTGCAAAAACTGACCCAACCCACCAACCCAACCCGAACCCAACCCATTAATAAAGGGTTGGGTCAAGATTTTTGACCCATTAAGATTATTGGGTCAACCCAACCCATTTAATTAATGGGTTGGGTCAGGTTGAAATTTACAACCTGATTTCAACCCACCTAACCCATTTATCAAATGGGTTAGGTTAGCGGGTTGGGTCGACTTATGAACCTGCTAATTTATAAAGCCCTTATATTTTCTACTTAGTTTTTATTGTGGGTTTTAACATTTTTGGCCCAAATTTACTTTGAATGACTGATCTATTGGTCCTCCTTTTGCTTCTTTGTACTTCGTAATACAATACTTGTTTGTATGAAGGCTTTTAATTGTCAGCTTATTGGGTCATAATCAGGTTAATTTTCTAGATACTAAAAAGTTAATTGTTGATAATGGGTTGATGGGTCAAAATCAGGTTGACCCATTAATTTGCAGGTTGGGTTGGGTTGAAAATCTCAACCCATTAACCTTAACAGGTTGGGTTCGGGTTAAGGGTTTTGACCCAATAATGTTAATGGGTCGACCTGAACCCAACCCAGGTCGACCCATTTACAGCTCTAATATATTGTACTAAGATGATAAAGTAACAATCTATAATAAAAGGGTTTCATTCTTTTAATTTTCTTCTATTTGCTTGATAATCGTTTTTTATCATTAGTAAATCACATGTGAATCATTGATTGCCAAGAACAAGGATTGCAAACATTTGACAATTAAAAGATAAATTGGTCGAGAATAAGAAAACAGAAGAATAAATTTGCTACTCAGTTTGTTTATATACCTTTAAAAAAATCATTGTGTCCATTAAAGGATGCATGGCATCGCATTTTTTTTTTTTTTTTGACGAGATGCATGGTGTCACACTGGTGATATATGTTAGGTTGAATAATACTTCGTATTGTGTAAAGTAGTGTTAAGAAAGATCAAGAATGAAGATCGATCTATATTTGTCAATCCACGTACGGAGTAATATTTCATGGTAGATAAAAATGACGTCAAGAGGGGAACAAAAGTTTTAATTTGAGATTGAAGGTTTCTACTTCGTAGTTAGACTTGCTAGATCACGATATAGTTTCAAAATATGTGGTGGAGAAAAAGTTCACGACTTATTCTACCATGAAATTTTTTCAAATGATAGGAAAATTAAACTAAAATTATATGTATGAAATAGTGTAAACATATAGTTTCTAGTTGATCCATAGGTTTAATTTGTTTCCCATGGTGCAAAACACCAAAACATTGTCTTTTGATTATCCAATGTCAATCTATCTAACTAAAAGCTTTKATATACAATACATACACCAAGAGGCATTTAATTTAGTGAAATAAGAGTTTCATTGACTGTCCTAGTCACTTTCTCCCGTTTACCTTATCATCCCCCAAAAAAAGGCATTTAATTCATAAAATTGTATTGATTTGCAAAGAGAAAAGAAACTAGAATGCACATGGTATTAGATTGAAACCTCTACTCTAGAATAATCTATGTGTTTGGATTTAGTTTAGAAAAGAAAACAAATTGATTTTCTCTAATTCATAAAAAGTTGAAATCATCAAGCCTTGTGAATTTGAGATTATAGTTTAATAAGCATAAAAATACAAACCAAATAAAAGTAATATAGTATAATTTCTAGACATTGCCCTTATAACGAAATTTGGAAACAATGTTGAAATATAGTTTCGAGTCAAGTCGCAATGCGACTAATTAAATTCTTGCCCTCATTAGGAGGGAGTAGTGTCTAATATAGGAGTAACTCGATTAAAGTAAAGAAGTCCCATTAAACTGTCAAGTCATATGGCTTGATTCGAAATTTTGCATTCAAAAATAATTGGAGAATTTATAGAAATGTTACGGTTGTTTTAAGACACCACTAATGTGCGAATATTTTCTTATTGTTTGAATTCAATCTTCGATGTTGAATTGAGAATATATGTTTATAAGGAAAAAGTAAACGAGTACATGAGGGCTTTCACTCATGATAAAACATGTCGTGCAAAATGTTTAAAAATAAAGAACTTTTGCTATCATAAAAGGATCAAAGCACCTGGTGGAGCGTAAGTGCGGTAGAGCAAGAATTAAATTGCAATACGGTGGTTCTCGATAAGTGGCTGGAGGTCGAAGCTGTCCGAAAAGTAGGTAATGAGCTACGCTACAGATACGAATCATTAAATAATCATATGGATGACTCGGACATGGAGCAGAACTTTGTTAAAAATATTAAGAGTATGGATTATCGTTTGTCGATAAGTGAATTAAAGGAAATCTGTTTTCTTTTGCTAAAGGAGGTCGATATTAGGGCAAGGGTGATTGGTCCATTAGAGATAAAAGTAGAGATCAAATAAATAAGGAGAAAGCTTAGTAATCATGTGATCTCGGAAGGAGAATCTAACGACTGATAAGACTTAGATGAAACGATCAAAAGTTTAATTTGACAACGTGGCTAGGTAGAAACGAGGCGAGAATGGAAGAGAAGGTTGGAGGAGAAAAAGGAGAAAAAGAAGGTATGAATCGAGTGTGGGATGACGTTCAGGAGTAAATTAAGATAGTTCGAGTAATATGATATGGATGAAGAGAGAATCAGTTTAAGAGATGCTGCATAAGGATTTAGGATATCCAAAGGAGGTAAGCAAATCGTTGAGGTGAAGGAGAGTGAGAGAAAGCCTTTTGTTACACGCAACCAGTGAATGTTGGGCAAGTGTTGCTCTGTTGGTTTTTAAGTAAGTTATTGCGATAAGGCAAAACAGTGCGATTATGTGGTGTGTTTTCTCATAAATAATTTAGTCTTATTGATAACACGGTTTGACTACATGAAATTTCATATGCATTGGTTGTTTGGTGTATAGGGAAATTCTGGAATTCAGATTAAATATGAAGAAATGAATATCACCCACCGATGAATTTTAAACAAACAAATTAGGTAGTTCAAAATATTGATAAATTTAACTTTGAAGATTTGGCAAAAGTAATAATGCAAGTTGGGTAATAATAAGAAAGTTATACAGGTGAATGAGGCTCAAAGCAGGCACAAGCAATTGGGCTATAAAAAGTCTAAGGAAAAGAGACACAGATAGTAGGGAGAAAAATTCTACTTCGCTTGTTAGAGATCTGTCGAAATTGTCTAAGAAAAGTGTAGCGAGTAAGTAATAACTGATAATATATAAGAAATTAGAATAAAGTGTTAATGAGCAGATAAAATAATATAATAAGTGAGTTGGTGATTGGTAAGAGAGAGTAAAAGAGGAGAGGCAATGGAGAGCAACCTGAATATAGATAGCATCATTGTGGGGTCGCACAAAGTGGAAGGGGGACAAGGCTGGCTAGGCTGGCTAACATAGAGAGCAGAGACACTGTCATGTCTTAATTAACCGTAATTAAGTAATAGGCTGCATTCTATTCAACATAAACCTACATAATCTTCACGTGTTTTCTGTCTTTTTCGAAGTTGGAGATTCGAATTTTTATTTATTTGTATTGATCTATATCATATTCTAGTAATTAAGAGCTACATATCAATAGAAGAATATTAGAAAATCAGATTCAATTGAAAGTTTGGAGATAAAAATAATACCCCATCCAAACATAATTTCATTGTCAGATCTGCATACTGGTCTGTCAGAACGGCAATAGCCGCCAGTATTTTCTTCGGTTGATGGATGCTGGATGTATTGACCTTCATTTGCCATCTCTTCGCTGTATTTGCCTAATTTCCTTGACTTATTAATGTATTGTATTTAATATTTGTGCATTTTGAGAAAAAACTACGATTATGATTAATGCAGAGTGATCAAAAAAAAAAAATGAGTTGTTATTAAAAGAGGGGACAATATGGAAGTGGGATAAGTAAGAGAATAATGTTGGGTGTAAAAAAGTAAGAGAAAGCTCCGAAAATGAATAAGACAATGCACAGAAATAAAATCGTCCAAAATGAAAAGTGCACAGAACATTAAAAATCGGTGAAAGGAGTTAAGCGATTTTACAAAGCGAGGAGGTGTAGTTTTGTCAACTGCATTTTTATGGTATTAGCAGATAAAATAAGTATTAACATGAGAAAATAAGTTCAATTAAAAGAAAATAAGTTGAAGAAAAACAAACTATTAATTTTCCTTTTACAAAAAAAGTACTAAAAGAAAGTGTCAGATAAACTCATATAGCATAACATAATATTTAATCTAGTTTTTATTGAGCGAATGCGTGTATAGGTTTGATGAAATGGTATTTCATTAGTTAAATAATAATTTAAATATATGTGAGAGGTATAAATATAAGATTTATAGTAATTAGCAAACGACAGATTTTATTGAATTGTTAAGTATTTATGAGATTCAAGAATAAAGCGAGTTAACTTCAATTCTTGGTTAATAATTTTCTATATTAGTTAACATAATTGATAAAATTTAGTTTGTTAATCACATAAATAAGCGAAAAGGTAATTTTTATGACACTTTGATTTCATGATTTTGCAGAATTCATCTAATAACTGTTACAAGAATCTCATGACAAGAATTATTCCTTCCCAAGTGGAGCTATTAATGTATTGCAAGTAAATGGTAAAATATATTTTAAATTGTAGAAGTATAAACTGTGTGGTTTGATAAAGTATGAAATTTATTTATCATAAAAACTATGAAAAACATTTTTCTTGAAGTTTAGAAAAATTGTATTTTATTGATAAAATCGAGCAATATATGACTAGGGGAATTAGTTAGGGTAATAAAGGATTTTAATAAACATTCTTTCTTCACACTTCCCTATTATAATAAGGAAGGATAAGTAAAAATAGAGTTAAAACTGTGCAATAAGAAAACTTACTTGTAGATTAATTTTATGAAATTTGATAACTCATAGGCGAGTCTAGGGATAGATTGAGACTTAGTTATAAAGTGAAAGAGAGTGAGGAGATAGTCTTAAACGGTATTAGTGTCACTCATTTTTGGATCGTGGGAAGATAATAAGGGACTCTAAATCTTTGTGCTCTAGAACTACCAGTGTGTTGACATGTAAATAGTAGTTATATGAAAAATAGATGGCAAATGAGGCATGTGATAGAGGGATAGTGATGCAAGAATATCATCATCAGAAGTGATCAAGAAAATGTAATCTTGAAGAGTAATGGTTAAAGTGTTCGCCGAATTCACCATATGCAATATGCAAAGTTAACTGCCAGTGATTATACACTGACTCTCATAGCAATCAGCATGATAGTCAGTAATTGCAAACAAGGAGCTACACACTAAGTGAGTATAGTAGCCCTGTGCCAAATTCAGTTTAATAACAGGCCAAACAACAATAAACAAATCTAGACATTTATTACTCCATTCCCTTTGTCCGTCTTTTCTTAGGTGCTACTTGATTTAGATAAATAAATCCACTTCATAATTCCACTCCCAATGTGACTTTGCATTATGATTTACATCTCTACGTCTAACTTAACAATAATAGAAACCAAAATTTCACCAAATGAGTTTTTTTGGGCTCTAATATATTTTTTTTAAACGAAAATAAGTCAGATAAAACAGTAGCAAATAAAACTTTATCTGAAAATATCAAGTAATAAAAAGTAGAGGTTGAACAGAATAACTATTTAATCCATTCTGGTTTCGGCTTCAAAGTAATAAAAATAGGATA
>SNQN01000094.1:30424-114277 GCA_008642245.1 Bassia scoparia
ATACTCAAAGCATGCAACAAAGGCAAGTTGGGCAACAAAACCCTAGAAAAGAAACACAGAAGAGGGAAGAAAACATCTACTCCTCTGTTACCGCTCTCAAAATTTTCAAGAAAAAGTGTAGCGAGTAATATAAAATCGATAAATTAAGAAATTAAATAAAATAGTAATAGCAATAATAATAATAAGTGAGTTGGTGATGGTGAAGAGGAGAGTAAAAAGAGGAAGCAATGGAAGCAAAACGCTGAAAATATGGATAGGCAGTCCATTTGGCTGTCGCACAAAGGGCAGGGCAGGGCAGACTAGGCTGGCTAGGCTGGCTAACCATTGACGACGAGACACTGTCATGTCTTATATTAAACCCCCTAATTAAGTAATTAGCTCATCTATCACCATAATATACTGCATACTTCTTTCTACTGTCTTTCTGTCTTTTCGAATGTTGAGACTTCACACATTTTTTATTTATTTTTTAATCATATAATTTCATTCTGTAAAATAAGATCTTACATATCCTTGAAGAAATCATTACAAATCACTCAAATTGAAATTTTGGGATAAAATATACACAATCCAATACACTATTTCTTGCAGATTCTTCTACTGTTTCCAACGCATATACCCCCCCTTTCATTTCTTCCGGTTTTTATGAGTTTTGATAGTGCACCTTCATTTGCCATCTCTTCGCCTTATTGCCTAATTTTTCCTGACTTATATAACCCCTCTCGATTTTTATATTTGTGCTTTTTGGAGAGAAAAAACAAGAATAATGTAATTATAATGCGAGTGAGAAGTCAAAAAATAAGAGTAGTTATATAAAGAGGGAACAATATGGAGAAGTGGAGTATACAGTAAGAAATGCATGTGTGCGTTAAAAACAGTAAGAAAAACGTCCCGAAAGGAAATTAAAAGCACAATGCACAGAACATAAAAATCGTCCAAATAAAAGAAATGACAAACATTAAAATAGAAACAGAGATAAGCGATTTTTACAAAGCTATGGAGGTGTTCTCTTCAACTCATTTATTTTTTCAGAAAAAATAACGTTACATGAGAAAAATAAGTTCAAATAAAAAAAACATAAGTTGAAAAACAAACTGATTAAATTTTTTCTTACAAATACAAAAAACTTCAAAAAATTCACGATAATCATATGAGCATAAAATAAATTCATACTAGTTTTATTGCCACGCGATCGGTTGCTTAGTTTATGAAAATTGTATTTCATTATTAAAATAATTATAAAAATATGTATCAAAATAAAAGTTTATAGCTAATTAGCAATACAAATTTATGATATGAACGTCTTTTTTGAAATTCAAATAAACCATTAATGCTTCATTCTTTGGTTTTAAACTTTTCCACTAATTAAGTTACATAATAAATACAATTTTCATTTTTTAATCACATAATAGCAATAAGGTAATTTAGACACATTTATTTCATATTTTTTTCAAAAATCATCAATAATCTTACTAAAGCAATCTCCCACTCCAAAATTCCCTTCCCAATGCACTATTAATTATTGCATAAAAAATGTAAAACTATTTTAATGAAGGTTAATACATGTAGTTGAGTAAAAGATTATAAATTTATTTATTCAAATATAAACTATGAAAAAAAACATTTCTTGAAATGAAAAAAAATTGTATTTATTATAAATCGAGCATATCTAGGGATATCTAGTTAAGGGATAAAAGACTTTTAATAGGGGGACACCTCTCTCCCCCCTTCCCTTATATTAATAGAGATAAGTAAAAATAATTAAACTGCTACCATAAACAAACCTTTACTTGTAATATTAATTTTATGAAAAGTTTTGCAGCTCTAGCGAGTCTAGGGAGAAAATGAAACGCTTAGTTAAAAAGAAGAGAGTGAGGAATAGCTTAGTTAACTAAAGTTTCAACTGCTCGTTTTGAGGAAGTTCTGGAATGACCTTAAAATTCTTTGTGCTCTCTAAAATCCCCCATTATCTTTTGGTTACATGTAAAAATATAATAGAAAAATAGAGGAAAATGAGGAACATGTAGGAGGATAGGATGAGCAAGATTAATCACTCACAAAAGTCGCGATCCAAAAAATTTAATCCATTGAAGAAGAACATGTTAAAGTTCGCCAATTCAAATATGCAATGACAAACTAAACACCCCATGATTCATACTACTACTCCCTCCATAGCAAATCAGCATTGATAGCTCCATAATTGCAACCAAAACACACACCACATAATAATAGTAGCCCTGTGCCCAAAATTCAAGTTATACACAAAAACAAACAAAAACAAAAATCTACACATTTATTCCCACATTCCCCATTTTGCTCCCTCTTTTCTTAGGCCTACTTTTTTAGATAATAAATCCACTTCCAATAAAAGCTACCAACTCCCCACATTTGACTCACCATTCAGACAATTACATCTCTACTCTAAACTTAACATCAAAAACCAAACATTTCACCAAAGGCAATTTTTTTGGCTCTAAATATTTTGTTTAAAAAAAAACAGTGCAGAAAAAAGTAAGAGCCAATAAAAAATCTTGAGCTAAAAATATCACAGTAAAAAAAATAAGGTTGAACAGAATTTAACCATTTATCCATTCTGTTCGACATTCAAAATAAATAAAAATAAAGGCTCCCTTGAGTTTAAATTTCAAAGATCACACAATCGTATGTATAAGTACAATCAGTCGCTATTCAAGATCTATGTTACGGAGGTATCCGATTTACTCCATACAATAATCTATTTATTTGTAATCCTAAACCAAAAATAAAAAAAATTGGTTGCAAATTCCTCAATTAAAGTAGAACAAGCAAATAAACATAAACTCCCATTTACCAATAACCTCATCACATAAAATAGATCAAATAGATATGTTCTAACAGAAGCAATTAAATGCGAAAATAAACAAGAACAACACACAAAATTTACGTGGTTCACCAATAATAGCTACGTCCACAAGCAGAGGAGAGAAAATTTTATTGCTTTGAGGAAGTTCAGAATACAGAATACAGATTTCAAATTAAAAGCTAGGATTACAGAAGTAGGAATATATATATGACTCCTAAACAGCAAAGCCCCAAAATAGGCCCAAGAACAGAAACCCGTAGCTCAAAAGAAGTGGGTGCACAACAGATTCAAGGCACAAACTAACAAGATATATACACAAATTTACCAAAAGGAAAGCATAAATAATGATTAGGAACAACACTTCATTAACAATTAGCTAAGCTACAAATCAAACACTATAAATCACTATAAAATTGAAATCAAAATACTACAATTAATTAATTTCCTTTACCAAGAACAAAAAACAATGCTAGAAAAAAAAAACTACCCTAAAAATGACACAATTACAAGACAACGATACTACAAGACAACATTTACTAACACAAACGCACAACATGAAAAAGGACAACAATAATTTTTTCCCAAAAAATTGAAAATTAAGATTTTTTTTTTTTTAAAAAAAAGATTACATTAGTTGTATAGGAATTGAAGGTGACGTGCATGCGCTAGATGAGGCTGTAGGAGGCGGCGCACTGCTGCTCATCACGCAACCAATTTCTTTCACTACTTTTAATTTTATCAAACTACTGTAAGTAAGATTTTTATATCATCATCAAATGCCAAAGATTTTCAGATCAGATTAGACACTACTAGTCTACTACACACTACAACCCCATGCTGCTATTACTGCTCCCGCAACCGTCGTCGTCGCCGCAACAATCACTCGCYAYGACACTGTCTGAYGTTGACCCRTCGTCTCGATTGGCCTCTGAGGTGCAGCAAGTTGCAGTGATTATTGAACTGATGTGGTGRTCGAGTGAGGTGGCAGTGCAACAGGTTGAGGWGGTKGTTGTGGTGGTGGCGAAATCGGAGCCGTCCACGTCGAGSGAGTGGGGAAGAGGGTGGATGGTGGGAGGCGATGAGGCGGTGTTGGGTAGGACAATKGGGAGGGGGGAAGGCAAGTGCCGCCCGTCTCGAGGCGGGGAAAATACCACGGGAAGATACTCGTCGTTCTCGCACGCGAATTTTGAGTTCTTGAAATGCTCCTTCAATGCTTCCAACCCCTTTTTTTTCATTTCCAAAAACATAAACAAATTTTTATTAATTAATTTATGATTATAATTATAATTATCCATATAAATAAACAATGATTTTATTTCTTTATTATTATTGTACATACTATGCAAGTATTTCGCTGTCTTCAAAAAGACAGTGGAAAAAGATGTTTTTTTTGCTGGCTTTTATTTTAATTTTTTTTATCATAAAATTTCACGAAACACTAGGGAAGTTGTGGTGTTTGAGGGAGAGTAAATTTCCCCAAAATCCAAGAGAAAAAAAAAAAATTTTTTTAAAAAAAAAAAAAAAAAACACAAAGAAGTACATCAAAGCAATTCAAGTTTTATGTACTTGCATAATTATGCAAAATATTGACCACTTTCATTTCTAATGAAGCAAAAAATCCTACTTATAAAATGGCAAGTAAATGACAAATTTGTAATGTACAATCACACACCCAATTTCTCATAATGGTCCACTAAATATGGAAATGATATACGAAAAATAAGAGAGCTTGTATCGTACAATATCAATATATATTCCTTAAAATATAGTTAGAAATCCTTAACAATATCAATATTTACCTTAAAACATAGTGGAAAAAGGAGATTAGTCACATGGAAAAGATGATTATTTATGGGATAAATTTTGAGAATGAAATTTAGTTCCAAACCAACCACTAATTAACCATATTTGTCACATAACAATACGAATTTCGCTACTATTATTATCATTCCACATCATAAAAATCTTCCAATTTCTTTTTTTGGCATCAATGAGGAGTCAAACATTGCAATTATTACGTTAGCAAAATTTGTTTTATGTATGCACTAAAAAAGCAAAAGCTGAATCAATTTTTTATTTTTCATTTCAAAAAAAATGTCAGTAATAATAATCACAAATGACAATTAATTAATAATAAGAAGAAAAAATTACCTGAACTCGAGCATAAGTGACCTCGCAAATCTTGCGAGAATTGAAGACTTCCCAATGTTGATGATGGAAAGCCTTGTACAACCTCAGTGTTGCTTCGGGGGTTGTCATGTTCACAAACCCATATCCCACATTGCATTTGTTGCTGCAGCAATCGATTTCGATACTAATTAAATAATTAAATTAAATTAAAAAAAAAAAGAGCTGACAATAATACAGTACTAGCAGAAGAAGAAAAATACTTGAAATCGATTGGGAGGTAAACGAAATCGTAAGACGACAATGGCTGATTGGTATGATCATGATCGTCATCATCATCGTTGAGACCAGTAGAAGAAGAAGAAGCAGCAGCAGCAGATACAATTTGTTCGTTGCAGTGTATACAGTGGTTGTCCAACATGTTCAACAGCAACTTCTGACTGCCACCAATCACACATTTTCATTATTCTCGTCGTATAATTAATAATTAATTAGGAATATAAGAATGATAATAATATGCATGGTTTTAGTAATTCATGTAAGTTTATACCTATATTTGTTGGGTATGTTCTTGATCATGACAGTGGTCCTGGTATCTTTACTACTGCCCTCCACAATTGCGTCCTCCTTTATCAAAAACCTCGGATCGAAATTCTTTTGTTTCCCTCTCCACGGCTTCATCGTCTTTGTTGCTGTTTGCTGTTTCGTGCTCGGGCTCGAACTCGACCCCGAGCTCGAACAATTTCCATTCCCGCTCATCATCATCATGTTGTTGTTGGTGTTGTTGTGCCCTCCATTTTTGGCACCACTTTTTTTCCTGTCCTCTCGCAACGAGAGTCCCCCGAAGATGGCTTCGAGGGACTCGTCGCTGCTCGGGGAGCTCCTCCTCCGCCTGGGGTTTGTCTGGCGGGGGGACGTCCGACGGTTGCGGAGCGAGAATGGCGGCGGTTGCAGGGAAGGAATAGGTTTCGAATTGTGGTGRTTCTGATGATGATGATGTTGGAAGTTTAGGTTTGATTGGTGATTGTTGTTGTTGTTGTTGCTGTTGATGAGGTGATGATGATGAGAGTTGAATTTCTTGTTTGAATGACCACCTGGTCTACTGAACTCAATCATCACACATCTTCCGTTGATTTCTCTGCCGTTCATCTGAGCCAACGCTTGAGAAGCATCTCGAACGTCGTAGAACTCCACGAATCTCTGCGTCCTCTTCATTGGCGTCTCTCTCAACTCCTTCACTGGTCCTGTAATATAACATTCAATTTAATTCCAATTAATTTATTAAGTTCAAAATTAAATCACTRTTAAATTAARGGAAGGTGAATAARTGAATTAAATACCGAAGTCTTGGAAGATGTCCTTGAGGGTGAGAGCGGAGACGTTGGGGTCGAGATTGAAGATGACGAGGGTGCCCTGGTTCTGCCCATCGGGGAAGACGTTGGTGGCGGGGACGTTGAACTGGGCCCAAACAGGCCGGCCCGCGATGAGGCCCGGGGAGGGTGGAGGAGGGGGAGGCGGCCCGGCTAGGGCTTCGAGCCCGGGATGAGGGCCGAGTGAGTTTGGCGCCAAAATGGAGGAGTAGTGGATGCGGAGGCGATTCTGGTGTTGCATGTGCTGCTCACGTACGGCGTCGAGGGCTGCATGTGCGGCCCTCAGATCGTAGAAATGGACGGTCACGATCCCCTCGGAGACCCTCCCCATCTGGACGGCCCTCACGTCGCCGAACATCTCCAAGTCGCGCCGCACGATTGACTCGCTGACCTCGGGTGGGACCGCCGTCAGGAGGACGGCACGTGTCGGGGAGGACGCAGGCGGCGGGATTGACGGCGGGATGTACGTCGTTTGAGTGACGTATGATGACGTCGGCGGGTGTGGGTGTGGGTGAGGTGGGTACATCACTTCGGGGAAGAACGGTGGGTGTTGCGGAGGAGGAGGAGGCGGTGGAGGAGAGAGAAAGTGGAAGGGGTGTTGTTGGTGTTGGTGGTGGTGATGGGCCGGAAAAGTGGGCCGGAACTCTTGGGCTGACGGGTCCAAGTTGCCGGGGAAGCGTACGACGCCGTTTTCCGACATGTTTGGAGGTGTTTGGGAGACCAAGAGTGTTTTAATGGCTGTTTTTTTGTTTTGTTTTTTAATCTCTCTTCTAATCAAGAGGATGCCATAACATGTACTGYAGTAAGTAGAAGTGAAGAAGAAGTGTTTAAGGAAGACGAAAAATAAAAAGGAGAGAGAAATGGTGGAAAAGTGTGAGTAAAAGTGGAAGAGTAGGCTTTTTGAAGTGGAAATATTATTATTACCAAAATTGCAAAAATCCTATCTTATGTGTTTAATTGTTTGGAGGGTGGTGATTTACGGAAATGACCTTAGAAACAGGAGTTGTGAGCCGTACACGTGGCACTGGGACGAATGTTGGTCCTTTGGTTTCCTTTGTTCCCAAATAGTTGAATGTGTTGATGGACTGATGGCAATGTTTTATTACCAGTGATAAAGCTTGTCTTCATCGCCACTSAGTTCGGTTCTGTTAAGGACGATACATGTACCTTTGTAGTTTCTACAGTGGTTTAAGTTTGAGGAAACTATTGGTTTTGTCGAGTTAATTTCGAATTAAAATTCGATAGTTATGTAATTAAATGGATCTTAATTCTATGGACATACTAGTTTCTATGTGTTCGAATTTAATTTGTTTTAACTTTTAAGTAATGTTTCTGATTTTCTAATATAAAAAAGAAATACTTTTCATAATTTCTACTTCTAAGAACCTCAATTCAAGTACTCCAATAATAAATTTACTAATAAAACACAATACACAAAATATTAAAAATCAATTCAATAAAAAAATTATAAAGAACATTAAAAATCAAAGGGATACACATTTATTGTATAACGGTTACTGTTGAATTATTACTCCAATAATTAAATTTTTCCTTCGAGTGCATTTGAAATCAAACTATTGCGAGATACGCATGTATGAACACGCAGATTTTTCATGCATTTGTTAAATGTAAATGTAATCAAGACAATTTGCAACTCAAATGTGTAAACATTGATAATATTGTGAAATAATAATGCACAAGTGATTTCAAAAAAAAAAATACTTACCTAATATGAAGTGTTTTTTAAAAAAGTCGTGTCAACATTTTTGTTGCAAACTGAGTTCAACTTGAGTCCTAACTTATTGAATTAATGAATTCATGTTAATAAACAAGCCATAAAGCAAGTAACTTTCTTGTAAAAAAAAAAAAAAAAAAAGCAACTTCAATTTTTTTTTTAAAAAAAAAGCATTTTCCCCGTTAGATTCATTTTTATGTTTGATTATTTTTTCTACATTAAAAAAACAAATGACTTTGTAACGATTCCAAAATATCTTAAACTTAAGTTTAGCTTGAATCCTAATTGAATTTATGCTTAAGTGCTTAACAACCCATAAAAAGAAGCAAGTAAATTCAAGCAAAATATGCAACTTTTTTTTTCCTACAAGATTCATTATCTGTTTGATTAACTTTTCTATGGTCTCAAAAAAACATTTATTTCGCAGCGATTACTCTTAAATTATTGATCAATAATGAAATATTTTCTTTCTCGTAAAAAAAATAATTAAATATTTCCTTCAAATGCAATTAGGAAGCAAAGACCTACGATATACAATGTGGAAACGCGTGGATTTTACATGTGTTTGGGCAATGTAAATGCAATTAGGACAAGTCATGTACGAAGTAGCTGTTAAAAAATATAAAGATTATTAATTTTGTGAAATAATGCACAAGCAAATTCTTTTAAAAAAAAAACTTACTTAACTAATACTTTTTTAAAAAAATCCCGAAAAATCTCCTTAGACAAAATCAGTTGTCAAATTTTTTTAGGTGAACAACCAGGGTATCCGTGTGATTTTTCATTGCCCGTAAAAAATGAAATAGAGGTAACCAAACAAGTCAACTGTCATGTGTAACACCTTTTCATAAAACATGAGTCTATATATCTCTATTACATAAGTGAAGCCCCTATAAAATTCCAAATACACCCTTCATGCTTAGAAAAATTACACAAAATGCAATCAATGTATGCATAAACTTACCAAAATAGCTATTCAATCAACTCATAAGAAATAATTAGATTATAATCATAATCAACAAATTTAAGGAAAAAAAAGAAAATTTTATCAATTAGAAAAACCATATCTAATAGTTTTGATTAATAAATACTCACTTTATATATTTCGAAAATTGTACAATTAAATCCTTTATCTCTAATATAATATAATATAATTTAAAAAGTGTTACGTTTATATATTTTCTTGGACAAGAAAGTGCTATTTTTTAAAAAAATTATATAAAATCAACTAAAACTATACTTGTAACATTGTTATCTATAAAACATTAATTAAGGTTCATATGTCAATGTTAATAGTGAGTCTATCAAAATTTTTAAATCATTTTTTATTCGAGATTCAATCACAAAGAGAAAATCATAGTAATTAACAAGCCATATACAAATAGAACAACATTTTTATAATTACATGCACGCATCGCGTGCTTAAAAGTCTAGTTATTGTATAAGTCCACTCTATGCCTATGTCTATAACTTAGATACCATTTTTAACACCTGTAAGCGAACTTGAACTTATTGCTCCGTAGAAGATATTTCCTTTTTTTGGTACCTTAGCCCACAATGTTCTCTTTGGAGTGGGAACGACCTACCTAAGAGACGTCTACTAATTATGTTAAGGTATCAACACCCTCCTAAATCTTCTTTTAATTTATACTTTTTTTATAATTAATAATCCTTTTTTTTCTCTTTATGAGACTTTTCTACCTAATGCTTGGTTTATTTACTTCTCTGCTTTAAACGGAGAGCATTTTGGAGTTAAGTTCTTTTCTCTTCCTTTACTGAAGATTACAATTTGGAAGAGTTAATTTGTTGATGGAGGGTTATGTGGTATCAAAATCGATTCAAATCTACATGTATAAGGAATTGAGTAAAAAAAATCAATACAAAAACCACAACAAAATTGCAAGACCCTCCATTAGCTTAATAGAATTCTTCAAAGAACAACGAAATGAACGACAAGAAAATCATCAGCTTTAAATCTTATCGTGGATTATTGTTTTCTTGAATCAGAATTTTATTTGATTCAATTTACTTTGTATTTAACAGCTTTTGTCTCGTTTGTAGATGTCATATGACTATTTTATTAATGAATTAATCTCATTCTACAAGACTAACACACACACACACAAAAATTAAATTAAATTATGCCTATTGGCATAATATTGGTTGGGGAAAAGTGTCACAACAAACCTTTTATAATAGTTTTTTTTTGTTAGAAAACACATTTTAATTTATTATTTTTTTTGTCAAAGGAAACCCAAAATCAAAATTTTCTTTTCAAAAGAAACCTTAGAGCACTAATCAACTGTTGACCTTGGATTAATTGTGTTTGACTTCGATTAGTGCTTGTTTAGTGTACCTGCCACCGTCAACCACCCTTCCCTCACTATTGATTCAACCATCAACAAGCACCGCCAGCCTATCTTAGGAGATGGCCCACCATATTCATACATGACAGTTCTCGATTGGGTCCACCACCACCCGTCCAGGTCTCTGCTGCTACGCTCAAGTGCGGGCTCCCAGACCTGATGGGATCCATGACCCACCCAACTGAGTCTAGACTAAAAGCCAACCACTTCGTTTTTCCTCTCCCTGCACCCGTTCAGGCAACCACCCAACCGCCCGAGTCTTTCAACGAACACACAAATGAACCAAAAATGACTTACCTTAAGAGCTAAATCCGACTCATCAACCAAATTACAATTACATATAGCTAGGTAGTTTATAATTACCCTTATTTTTTCACCAAATACACTCGCTTTATTTAGATCGTCCACCGGACAAATATAGAGTTGGTCAGTACGAGCCTGACCCGGGTCGAATCGAAATTTTGAGGGATTTAAGCATCGCAATTTCAACTCAAATCCAGGGCGGGCGGGGCATGATTTTTCCCGCTTTTCTCCGGCCTATGGTTATCAAAATTTACTCATTTTAGTTAAAATTTTGGGCCCCGACCCAAAAAATTCGACCTAAATTCTCGGGCTTTGGGACAACAATTTAGGCCTAAACCACTCAAATGTGGGTCGACCCGATCAACGAGTCTTTTTTTTAAAAAAAAAAAAAAATATTCGCAAAGCTTGTATTGCCCTGGACCCGGCTCATGGTGACCTCTAGTATAAAATATTACCAATTATTAAAATTATCGTACTCCATCCTCTCCATTTCAATTTATTATTTTCGTTTTTTTTTTTCTGTGTTTCATTTTATTATTTACGTTTGTTTTAATTTTTTTTATATTTTACTTTATTACTCATACATTAACGTGTAAAAATCGAATAGATCGAAACGGAGGAAATATCTCATAATCAACGTATGCATGATGAATCATTGTGAGCATAACACATGAAATGGTGATTTAAAACGAAATTGTGCGGATTAAAATTAAACTTTATTGGTGAGGTGAGGTTAAAAATGAATTAAGAAAGAGTGTTAAAAACATAAGAGCGTGGAGTTCCATGGTCAAGTCCAAAATGGGGTTTCCAACGCCACTATTACCCACCATAACCGAAGTGCAAGTACTGTTTGCTCTTTACTTATTTATTTCATCCTTATTCCTATCTTTTTAATTTCTTGCTTTTTAGTACATGTTGCCTTGTACTTGTTTCTAATTATTACAATTATTGATTATCTTCTATTACTAGTTTACTACTCTACAATCTCCCAAAGTCCCAATTGATCGATTCTGTTCACCTTATTTTTACCTATCTGAACTTATTTTTTTTTCCTTATTTTTTCTAATCTAAACTTATCTGAACTAAAATTAAATTATTTTTTCTAAAGTTGTTTTGCAAGAGAGAAAATTAATAAAGTGTGTTTTTTTTTTTAAGTTTTTTTTTAATTGAACTTATTTTTTTTGACATGAACTTATTTATTCTAAAAATAAGTAAAAATAAATCGAACAAAAACAAGTGAATTGAGTCTCCATTCTTGACACCAATAATGTCCCAAACCATTCGCAACATGAGAAAACTTTGATCGTGCTAGTATTGATTTGCTAGAGTGTGTTCGTGTAGATGTGTTGAGACCTACAATGTTAATAAATCATCGTAAAATATACTTCAATTCATAAGTAGATTTTCATGGTAGAAGTAAAATGTTGGTGATTATGGTGAATTATTACTTCTACGTACTGTATTACATTCTCCGGCCTCCAACTAAATAAATTTTCGAGTATTCGACTTTCACGTTGTTCATTATACGGAATATGCGAACTTATATTTTCGGATCTAGTTGTAAATTGTCTTAATTCTTGGACACTCTATCCTTTTCGATCTATCATAAATTTGAAAGTTTTGTTGCAACACTTCTAAGTTTTACAAATACATACAATAATAATCAAATTCAAATTAAAAGATAGTTTATTTTACGCCTAAAAAGTACTTAGGATATACGGAGTACTTTTTTTCTTTAGATTGCATTATATGATAATTCAATTAAGTTAAGTTAAGATTCGATTCATTCCAAAGAAACAAAGCTTTTGCATATATTTCATCTGCAATATATTTCTCGCAACTCTTATATTAAGTTGTGTTAACATTGTAAATAAGCTTAATTATTGTGTTTAGTTGTAAAGTGAAAGAGGAAAGTACATTAATTTGTGTGGTAAAATTGGAGTGAAAGATTTTGAGTGAATAAGACAAATTAGTGGAAGGACCACTTTTGCGTCTTTTTCCACATTTCACTTGATGTGGTACAAGGGAGGTGGGAAATTTTCAAACCAAATTAGAATTATTCATGTACAAGTGTTACAAAAATTATATTATGAACAAAAATAGAAAGAGTTGTGAGAATTATATTGCCGTTATTACGGAGGGAGCAATACATTAATACGCATGTAAGATTGCTTTCCATCTGTACTTTAGGTCATTATTATTAATGGGGGGCAGGATGAATGGTTCTTTCTAAGAACACACGTGTGTTCAAAATAGATTAACGAGTTAAAAATTGGATTAGGGTACTTTATTAGCATTATTTTATGTACTTGATATAATATGCCACAATGATGGTTACATATCCAAGAGACATGATCAATATCAAAATGCAAGTATATCTATTTTAATATGAATATTGGTTCTCATATCTTATCACCATATCATATAAATAAGGCTTATTATTATTATTATTTGCATATTTGCATGCATGGTAGATTGTGCAACAAACTTTACTTTTGCAATTTTTGTCTAGTGTTTCGCCATTTTTGTCTCATGACCATTGCTGCGTTGGTTTTTTTTTTTTTTTAATAATATTTAATTTTTTTTATACTCTCTGACTTTCTCTCTTTCGGCCCCTCTTCTTAAAATTAATTAATATGGCATTGTAATATACTCCCTTTATAACGTAATAACTGCAACGATTTGACATAAAATAGAGAGAAAAAAATGTCTAATCGTTACAGTTAATACATTATAGAGGGAGTATAAATGCATGATTAAAATATAACCCTATAATATTTGTTTTATACTCCCATATGTAACAAATTATTCCTCCACTGCAATTTTAACTATTCACTAGTACGCCGTAGTACTTTATCTGCTTCTTTTTTACTCGCTTGGGTTAAATTTGATCCGAAAACTCTATAATAAGAAAATACAAACTTTAATAATAATCGGTCCACAAATATAGTCCATATAATAAGTAGAGAATAACTTTGTTATTGAATCGAAAGATCAAGTGAAAATTAAAAGAAGAGAGTGCGGAAATCACTACCCCAAATCGCTATTAAAAAAATGAGAAAACCGTTTGAATGGTTTATAGTCCTGGTGTTTGTATGTCAGCCATTATTGATATTTGATACCTGTTATACAGGTGAAGAAAAAAAGGTAATGAAAAGGATGTTTCTAAACTTTTGTATAAAAATACAATCAATGGTATATAAATACTTTCAATATGAATGTATAATGTTGTATGTGTCATAAAGAAGCATATGCCTAGTTGCCTACTCATATGCTAGTGAAGTAGTGATAGTCCACGACCTGTCATCCTACACACTGGAACGTACTCTTCATAGTCTAGGACTCTAGTCTCTACTAATTTGTTTATTAGAAAGAATTTCAATAATAAGAAGAATTATTATAAGGTATATATTTTCCATTAAACTAGCTAAAATATTGATTTTTATGCTCTTCATTTGTCTGTTTCAACATTCTGATCTTGATGTTCGTTTTATCCTGTATGTGTAGTACTGTAGTATGTAGTAGGTCAGTCGATATTATGGATTTATGGTTTAGTTATGCAATGTTTTTTTAGTTTGTTTATCCGGATTTAACTCGGATTGCGCCCCGGCATTCGGCGAGGCTCATACTCGAGACCTCATTTAAGGGATATCAAATTCCTTACCACTTGAGTCAACTCTTGTTGTTTTAATTAAGCACCGTTAATTTTTCAATTTAATTAATCAGTTGGTAAATAATAAGGGGCATGTTGGAGGAAAATGAATATGTTATTTTTCAGTAGTTATTAAATAAGATAAGTAGATTACTTGTATTAGAGAAATATCTTATTTGATTCATCTGCTAGTATATAGAAAACGTAACCTAACCCTAGATAAAACCCTAATAACTTAGAATAACCTAACGGGCCTCTGTCTCTTATACACATCTGATTACTTGTATTAGAGAAATATCTTATTTGATTCATCTGCTAGTATATAGAAAACGTAACCTAACCCTAGATAAAACCCTAATAACTTAGAATAACCTAACGGGCCTTAGACCTATGGTCCAATATCCTCTAACAAACAACAATTAGTTTGATTAGATAATCAAAATTAACAAAAACAAATTCAGATAAGTTTAGTTAAGTTTTTTTTTTAAAAAAAAATTAAGATGAAGATAGGAAAAACTATTGTAATTATCCTGATTAGTACGATAGGGAGTTAGGGACTAGGGTGCCTAGAAGATATGCAGCATTATCATAGAAGTTTTTTTTTTGAGCATGCTAACCCGGTTCACCGGGGTTACTAACACCTCGACTACATCCGGATCCGATCCAGGTCGCGCATCTGGCTATGGTGGGTGAGTCTCCCAATGAAGATTTCTGCATACGACGAGGCTCAAACTCGAGATCTCCCTTAAGCCGTATCAAGCCGCTTACCACTTAAACCAACCTTTATTGATGCATTATCATAGAAGTAGTGTAAGAATAATATGGACAAAAATCAGCTTATTTATTTTGGATTTTTGGTCCAATTACATGGCATATCATGGCACAACATGGCTGGCTAACAAAACCAATGAAAAACAATAAGCAGCCCTTGCCTTGATTAAGCCAATACATTATACCGAGTACATGCTTCGAACCCACTATTTCAGGACTACACTGTCAAGTGTGAATTCAAAGGTTCATTCCATTGGATTCTTTAGCCGTTTATAACCAACAACAATAACCTAATTTATATCACTAATACTCTTATTTGATATCCATATTGCTAACCTAATTTATGTCACTAGTGCTTGTTTTTTAAATATTAATATATTTTTAAAATTAGTATAAATTTTGGAATACATGTTAAAATCTTGCGATCATCGGTGTAATTAATACGCAGTGTCGAAATTTTTTTTTTGATGCAAAGCAGGCGAAACAAGCGGCTAAGGAACAGAGCAGGAGTTTAACTCCTTCAAGTACAGAGAGTGACAACTAGCCAAAGGAACATTACAAATYTTTACATGGGAAGAAGTAGCACCAGAAGCTCTAATCTCCTTTGCTAGGAAGTCAGCAAGACCATTAGCTCGTCTGGGAAGATGGGCCACCAAAGCTTGCGGCAAGGCAGCAATAAGTCTCCTGCATTCGAGCACAATATTGAGGTTAGCATCAATAACAGAGTTCTCCGAATTTAAACGGTTGACCACCTCCAAGCAATCCGAATGAAAAATCACACAACTCAAATGTCGTTGGTTGGCAATAAGTAGACCCTCATAAATCGCAAGCAATTCTGCCATTAAAGGGGAGCTTGTAAGCTTCGTTCTTTGAAAACTCCATAACCAATTCCCAAAAGAGTCACGACAAATACCAGCAAGGCCCGAGGAGGCCTCTCCCTCACAAAAGGAAGCATCAGTACAAACACTCACCCACCCCACAGGAGGAGGACGCCATCTGGGTTGGATAGCCAAGGCTGGTGGGACCTTTGGCTTCGAAGCCGCGAAAAAGTCAGAAGCAGCAGTCAACGCCTTAGGGACACAAAGACTAATATCCATAGCCAACTGAGAAAAAACCCAATCATTTCGTCTTAACCACAAGTGCCAGCAAAGGAAYCCAGCAAAGCAGGCCCAAGGAATCAAAGGGGAAGGAGAGACACCCATAGAAGAAGTAAGAAGCTTTTCCAGCCAAACTTTAAGGGGAAGAGAGAAAGAGCTCTCAGGGACGCCCAAACTACACCACAAATCCTTCACTCCCATACATTCTCTAAGGATGTGATTKGAATCCTCCTCTTGAGAACCACARAAGGGACAAAACGGGGAATGGATAATGAACCTTTGAAAGAGCAATTGCTTATGAGGAATTCTGTCCCAAGCARCCAGCCAAAAGAAGAACAARAGTTTTGGGGGGAGGCTTAAAGACCAAACCCATTGRAAATCAATTTTWGGGGAGACATCCCAACCAAGGAGAGTCGAGAGAGCTTTTTTAAAGCTRAAGGAACCATTATGGTCAAAAGTAGAGAATAAGAAATCATAATTTGTAGAGGGAAAGGTAGCTGCCAACTTACAAGCATTAAGGAGATGCTCAGGAAGACAAAAGGATAGAGGAGAGAGATCCACTGCACCATCTGAGATAAAATCCTCTAGCGTCAAAGTTGCCTCATGACTATGGAGGGGGCCAGAAATTAGACTCCTCAGGCTGCCTAGCCCCGTCCAATTAGCAAACCAGAAAGAAATCCTGCTGCCATTACCAAGACCCCACCGCAGTGAACGGTTGAAAGTATCCCAAGTTTTACCAAGACCTTTCCAAATATGTGATCCCCCTTTAAAGGATTTAAACTTTCCATTCCTCAAACAATACTTATCCTTAAGGACTYTTACAGCTAGATTCTCAGGTTTACACAGCAACTTCCACCACAGCTTCAGAAAATGGGCCTTATTCAAAGATCTACAGCACCTAATTCCAAGACCACCAAGAAACTTGGGTTTGGAGATTTTGTCCCAGCTCAGAAGGGGCAAACCTTTCTCCTGCTCCCCCTTCCCCCAGAGGAATCTAGCCATCACCCTATTGAGCTCATCATTGGTAGAGTGAGGAAACAACATACCCTGCATGTAGTAATTTGGAATAGAGTTCAGAGTCGAAGAAATCAGAACCAGTCTACCARCCTTGGACAGAAATTTAGATTTCCAGGAAGCCAGAGTGTTCTTMACCTTCTGCAAGAKAAACTTAGTATTCCRTTTATTWGGCCTCGAAGGGATGATAGGAAAGCCAAGATAAGGACTAATATCAGAGGTCTCTTGGAAGTGCAGAACATCACACATAAACTCCCTCATATCCGGAGGAGTGGAAGTGGAGAAAAGAATTCGACTTTTATCCTCACTAATGGTCTGGCCTGACAAGGAGCAGAAAGCATTGAGAACATTTTTAATGGCCCAAGCAGTATCAGGGCTGGCCTCMCCAAAAAGGAGAATATCATCGGCAAAGAACARRTGGGACAAAGGCAGGTTGCCTTTCCCAAGAAACAGAGGTTTCCACAARCCCTGYTCCACAGCTCCAAAGATGAGRTTAGAAAGTACCTCCATGCAGATGATGAACACATACGGCGAGATAGGATCACCTTGACGGATTCCTCTTGAAGGAAAGATAGGACTTGTAGGGGAGCCATTTACTACCACAGAAGAGGARACAGTGGAAATRCAGTTCATGATCAGAGAGACCGAATCCAGATCCAAACCAAAGGCATGAAGGCTATTACGAATAAAACCCCACTCTAATTTGTCGTAAGCCTTTTCCAGGTCCAGCTTTAAGGCAAACCAGCCTTGGGATCCCTTGCTAACTTTAAGAGTATGCACAGCCTCAGTAGCAATTAACACATTTGTCTCCGTTCCCCTACCTGGCAAGAAGCTGTTTTGGYTGGGGSCAATCCTTTTGCAGAGGGCATCCTTGATCCTATTAGCCAAGATCTTAGTCACCACTTTGTACATCGTATTACAGAGGCTAATCGGTCGAAATTGCTTGATAGTCTCAGGAGTGTCAGACTTYGGAATCAGAGCAACMAGAGTCKCATTGATAGCAGCAGGAACAGATTTYCGGGCAAAGATGCCYTGTACCACATCAATCACCTCCCCTTTAACAGTCTCCCAGAAGTGTTTAAAGAAGAAAGGGTGGAAACCATCTGGGCCTGGCGCTTTGAAAGAGCCCATCCCAAAWACAACYTGCCGGACCTCCTCCTCCAGAGGAATGGACACCACATTAAGAGGAGGGAAAGAAACATAATCAAAGGGAGGACAGTCCCAGTCCCTCCTGCTGTCACACATGGAAGTGGAGAAAAGTTTGTCAAARTAAGATCTTATGTGGTCCTTCAACTGATCCYGCCCAGCAACATTGYTCCCCACCTCATCACGCAAAGAAAGGATTCGGTTTCTGGACCTCCGAATAAGAACRGATTTGTGGAAAAAGCTTGTGTTCCTTTCCCCATCTTGCAACCAGTCAGTCCGAGCTTTCATAGCCCAAAGTAATTCCTCCTGATCCAAAATGCTCTCCAACTCAGAATGTAATTGCTCCTCCAGTTCAGCTAGGTATTGATTAGAGGGATTRGCACAAAGAGAATTCTGAATGCCCTGCAGACGAGCCAAAACCCGAGCTTTTTTCTTGAACACATTACCAAAGAAATCCTTATTCCAACCGGAGCAAACTKTACCCAAACCCTTCAACTTRCAGGGAAGTGGACTAGTATTTGAGGCCCAGAAGTCATCCACCACATTCCGAAAAGAGGGTTCCATACACCACATAGGCTCGAACTTGAACAWCCTTTTCTCCYTGRCAGGTCTCTCAGTGAGGCAAAGTAGAATAGGGTTGTGATCCGAAGAAAGACGRGTCACATGCTTAAGACARGCAGTAGGAAAAAGAGAGAGCCACTCCGCCGAATACCAGGCCCTGTCCAGCCTCTCCATAATAGGTCTAGATCTTCGTTTATTCGTCCAAGTAAAACGTTGGCCAGAAAACCCCAAGTCCAAAACATTACAATACTGCATACAGTTGAGAAAGGCWTGCACTCTATATTGCTTAACCGGGTTCCCCCCCAACTTCTCACTCTGATCACACACCTCATTGAAGTCACCCAAAAGAACCCAAGGAAGGTCCATATAATCAGCCATCAAACACAATTCCTCCCATAGCAACTTCCTACCCCTGAATTTTGCATTAGCATAAATAGCAGAAAGAAAGAAAACTTTAGMAAAYGGAAKTACCTTGATGATACCATGAATGCCTTGAGCATTCATCTTAGTTGGCTCAAAGTCCAAGTACGAAGAATTCCAAAGAACCATAAGACCTCCAGAGAAGCCATTAGCAGGRACAATAACAGCCTTGTCAAAAGGAAGCTGCTCACAAATTTCCTCCGCATTCTGACGACTAACTCGAGTTTCAGAGATCACGAGAAGCTGAGGACGGTGTTGCTGCAAGAGAGTCCGCACATGAGGGAGAAACTTRGGGCGAGCTATCCCCCTCGCGTTCCAATAGAGGAACCACATCAGAGCCCTAGGAAGAGGAATTTGAGGAGCTGCCCTCCCCTGCCTTGTGACGAAGAAATCCCAATTGTTCAGAGCCAGGGACATTACGATTTGGTTKGCACCGTCTATCACTTCGTCTTGTTCCCAATCGAGGTTCAGAAGAGCTGACCTGCCTCGCAGGTCCATCACAACCAAGATTCCTGGATTTTCCCAACTCATTATCTCGAACTTCAATGTCTCCTGCAGGTGGAAGGGGTCTCCTCGCAGTGTCGAAATTGATTATTTAATATTTCTATTTTTAATTATTTTGGGTTTGTTCTAGTCAACATATTTAATTTTAGGTATATGAATTTACCTAGACTATATGAACCTTTTCTATGTCTTTTTTCTTTCAATTTAATTTTGATGATCATACCTAATTATTTTTTCTGAAAATAAATAAAAATAAGTTGAACAAAACACATCCATTTATCTAATGCTCTGAAAACGCTCAAGTTAGTGTACAATTCATGATTTTGGGAAGTACTAATAAGGAGAACCAAATTGCAAGGAAGAATGCAAAAAATTGTTTGGAAATAAGTGCACCTTCTCATAATCAATAATCATATTTGGACTTTTTGGGAAACTCGTTCTCAAATTCGGGTGAGTGGCAATATAATTAATTAAATAACTGATTAATTAAAGCCAAATTAAAGTATTAAACCAAAGAAAATTCATGCCACTCGTGAAAAGCTAAATCTCATAAGGGCATTTTGTCTCTTTTGTCGAGTGTCGGGAGATGAAGCTATACATTCTCGACTTCCATGCATAACCGGAGAAAAACGATAATGTATATTATATACGAAGTATATTTTTTAAAAAATAAATACAAGTACTTATTTTCATTAAAATTTAACAAAAAATAAGTTTAACAAAAATGAATTATGGTTTTGTTTCTTTTGATTGAATAGGAGTTGAACTATGAGAGAAAGATATGAGGTTAGGTAACTGTATTGAACTCAACTAAACCTAACGTAACGTAATTGAACTTATGTACCATGAAAATAAGTCAAAAAACCGAGCATATGTTCTTTCAACTTATTTTCGGTATTTATTAAATAAGATACGTAAGATAAATTCAAATAAATTAAGATAAATTCAGATAAAAATAATAGGTTGAAAAGAACATATTTGTTATTTTATTTTCTCTCTCATAAAATAAATCTTGATAGTATCAATAAGTTCAAATGAGTTAAAATAATTTTAAATAAGTTCACATAAGTTAAGCCGTTAGAATTTAACAAGTGAATCATGAATAAGTAAAGATAATTTTTACATGCACACAACTTGAGAAACGAAAAATATAGAGAAGCGATTTAAAAACTAACGAATCAAAACAAAGTTGAAAATAATAAACTTTAACAGGGAGTGTGAGAAAAAAGGTTGGTATAAACACAATGTAAACGATTACGACAAACCATGTATTGAAATGTTAATATCAACACATCTTCACGAACACACTCTAATAATTCGATTAATATTAATTATAATATTATGATTGAAACATTTGGAGGTGTTATGTCCATCTAATCATCTGATCTATACCTAATTTGATCCATTAATTAGAGGACAAAGAGGAATTTAGATAATTAGATTCAAATGGGTTCCAAAGAACAAGAATTGAAATCTCCTAACGTTTAAGTTAGTGCCTTGGTAATTGGAATGTTTGTGAAGTTCTCTTGATGATCACTACATTATGGCACGATCTCTCTTTTTGTGGAATAGGTTGTCTTCTGTTTTAGGTTTTCCATTGTTTATGCATGTAAATATGTAATCGTCTCTCATAAAGCATCATATGAGCAATTGAGCACTATATTATTTTTGGGAGGCATTATGATAGGTTAGATTAAATGGCGGAAATTAGAGAACCGAAGATAAACTGAATTGAAGTAACATAAAATCAAGATCGACTGAAGAAACAAAACTTTATATCTAATGAATCATTTCAATCAAAAATTAGTGACGAAAAAATACTGCTGTAATATTTATATTTTGTGATACCTTAGTTAACTAATAATGCATCAATAAAGATGGATGGACCGAAGTGTCACATAGTTTCAATTCAATGCAATGTAAGTAAAAGTTGTGACATTGACATACACTTTATACCTTTTTTTAAGGCGATTCATCAATCATCTATGGGTTAGCAGTTAGCACTCAATGACATAGGCCAATTGAAGCCTTACTTCGTGAGCTTCCTTTTGTAAGACTCATAGTCCCCTCTATGATCTAATTAATGATGCATATACTTCATGTCTTCATCTGTTTTAAAAAATGACAACAATTGAATTTTTTCAGGTATATTAAGGAAGAGATCTATTAACGTAAACGATTAAATTAATCAAAGTAATTTCAACACGTGTTAATACACGTGTCTTCATCTGTTTTGATTAATTTACTTGTTTACATTGTTAAATTTATTCCTTGAAACATGTGAAAATGCATTTGTTGCCATTTTTCCGAAACGGATGGAGTAGTTCTTGCACGTCTTTATTAATTAGCACATCTTTGTTTAATCAACGACTCTTGAACTCATATCATATCTAAAGTGTAACATCTTGTCAAACGGGTCTGAGTTGCGTCTGCCACAAGGAGTGCAAGACCAAGGAGATTCCACCTCAAAACCATATGACTTTGAGGTAGAACATCCTTAGTATTGTGATATAAACTTGCACTTCCCGTGACGGACGTGACGCAGATTCGTTTGAACACATCTTTTTTCTCAATATATATACTTCAAAATAAAGTAACTTTTATTGCAATTCAATAGATATATGACCATATATCATATCTGAAATGCTAATAAACAAATGAATTAAAACTTGTATTAGTATAGGATTTATCAAAACTTTATATGTTTATACTTACGTTATGATCGATTTGTTCAAAGAAAACCGTACATACCGATATAATTAGTGATCTCTATCGAACCCAAACATATAAACCCTAGGCCATCAAACGAAACAAAATGGCCCACTATTTAAATAAGGTTTAATCTAAACTCGTATAGACATCTAGCTATACACCGACTAATTTACAATGCATGTGAGAAAATTTAAGTACATGATTTATTGTACACATATCCTCAATCTTTACCACTAGAAGATCGTGATCTCAACGAAGTAGCAACATATATAGGCAAGGACAAAACTAAAAGAAATGGGGGACCATCCTTCATTGCCTCCCCCTTGTAACAAGGAATGTTGCCAACTCCTTTTCTCATTATTCTTCCTTATTATTATCATTGTTATTGTGTTGTATCTTGTATCTTTGAAAAGTTAGGACATTTGCCCACCATTATGTGTTCTCTCTTTCTGAGAATTATCATGTTTTTATCCAAATAAAATAAATAAAAAGAATGTGTAAAAAGTGTTTGATATCTTATACTTACATGGTCCATGCTCCATTGTTCCAGCATTGTGGCGAATCGTTTTTCATTTTTTCAACAAATAAAATTACTTTGTGTTGGAACTGGGGAACTGCCTGCTCAATCATATTATATATATTATAATATTAAAATAAATAAACAATCAAAACTTTATATTATACACTTTTAATTGTATACTATATGGTGTGGTATGTTGTAAAAGGATGGCAATAATGGAGGTTTTTGTTTAGTTTGACATGTTTTTCGTAGTACGAGAATACTAATACTATGATCAAGAATTCAAGATTCAAGGACGTAACCTAAAATCTTATAAAATTACTTGCGGTTATTAAACCCAATGTATGTAAATATGTAATAATATATATGATAAATTGATAATGCTTCGTTTTTATGCTTCCTATATATTCTTGTCACTTGCTCGTGTACATCAACTTAAGAACTATCTAGTCTTCTAGGTTATACCGTCGTACGAGTAAAAGTTTAAGGAAAATGCTACTTGCATATGATGATTTATTTTAGAGTTGCACATTAAGGGCTAGAAAATAAAATATTTGAACAAAAATTAAACATTGCTTAGATTGATTTTATGATAAATTCGTATTTTAGAACATGTACTTCGTATTCAATACTTATATATTTGTGCACAAATGAACGTTAAATTTTGTATATAAAGTATTTTTTATTGAAAACCTTCGAAGGTACGTAGGTGGCAAAATCAAAATATTATACTTATTCAGATTTGAAAGTATAACCAACCCAAATGCATAATGCACTTATGCACCATGTTTTTATAATTTTTTTAAAGTATACTCAAAAGACTCAAGAGTATCTAAAACCAGGTACTTCTTTGCACATAGCTTAGTTTTCCTTAATTTGAGTTAGATGCGGTAAAAATCTGACACAACCTGTTAACTCGGCATGAAATCAACCCATTATTAGTAAAATTGAATTTATGATGTAGACTAATTTAAGTACACATGTTGACACGACATAATCCATTTTTTAAACGGATCGAGTTAAGGTTGGATGAGTTCAGCCAATTAATGAAATCAACGAGACACGAAATCGATCCATTTTCAGTGAGTCTGAGTTGAGATTGTTGACCCGTTTAAGTATTTAGATAGGCACGACATGACCCGCTTACGAAACATGTCTAGTTAGTGTTGAAGGGGTTCAACTCGTTTAAGTAAACGGGCTGATACATAAATGACACAAACACGATTATAGGCTTTGTTCTTGTCAATTGAATTTTGCTAAACTGAACTGAACTTATTTTTATTGAAACTTTAACAAATTTCTTAAAGATTGAACTTATTTTTACTAAACTGAACTTATTAGTTCATTCGTTTTCAAATACATGCAACAAAGAAATTTTTTATATCACACAAAAAATACTCTTTTGTTGCAAGAATTCGAAAATGGAGGAAATACTACTGAACTAAACTTATTTTTACTGAACTGAATTTATATTTACTGAAACTTATCTAAATAAGTTGACGAAAACAGGGCTAAATGAACTTGGTTTGTGACTTGTGTGAAAAATGCTAAAGGGCTTTCATGGTTTTACTAATTTACTTATGTTCCCAAATCCACGAGCAAGAGCCAAGAAAAGTTTTCACTTTTTAGCAGGAGAAACAAACTAAAACGCCAACAAAAGTTTTCAGTTAAGCTTCCTTTGAGCTTTTACGCGGATTTAGCAGAAAATTTATATTAAGATAAAATTGAAAGCATGAAACAACAACAAGAGCGCTCGTGGCCTAATGGATAAGGCATTTGACTTCTAATCAAAGGATTGTGGGTTCGAGTCCCACCGAGCGTGCATTTTTTTAATTTTTTTTTGCCTCTTCCAGTTTTGCACAGATTATAAGCTATTAAAATTTCATTTAGAGTTTGCATAATCTTTTATATACATCATCCTAGTTAACGATATTTGTTTGCAATGTCCAAAATGTTATAGAATAAAACGAGGGTATTAAATTACGCACACGACTAAAACTAGTTACTCGAGTGTCAGATGATTTTAGTTGGAGTCAACAAAAAAAACTAATAATTTAAACAAAAAGAAAAAAGATATTGATACGGAATCGTATTTATTTATACTCACTAATGAATCTTTCACATTCAGTGTAATTCTTGTCCGTTTATCGATCCATCAACCAACTACCCATTTGAGCCGTCTCGATAACGACCTTAAAAAGCCTACATGTAATGAAACTCTTTGAACCCAGGCCGGTTTAGCCACCAATGGACCTAATCCAGACAAAATGGAAGCATTACAATCTTTACCATAGATGTCCTACACACACCTTCGGTGGCCTTTTACACGATGAAGCATAATTTTGCAAAACTTAAGTTGTGAAAGAAGAAAATAGAAATTGTGGCAGAAGTACACAACTGGACAACAACTGGAGTAGATCAGTAGAATAGAAACGTTGAGATAGAATAGGCTAGTAGTGTAAATAGACACCTTTGAATGTCATCAGGCACAAGTCTTTTCCAAATGTCGGAATTATTTAGTGGAGTGAAAACATTGGCTTCCACCATTCAAAAATCAACTCCAAAACTATATACTCCCTCCGTAACACAATTCTCGCAACGATTAGACATTTTTCTTCTTTACTTTATGTCAAATCGTTGCGAGAATTGTGTTACGAAGGTAGTAATAGCCTTCTCTGACATACAAGTAGTAAGTATTTTTTGTGTAATAAAGTTGGGCCATCTTTATTCAGTAAGCCTGAAAATCCATTTCTTTTCAGTAAGCCAATTTTTTCTGAGCAGTGGTGATCCACCATCAACTACAACTACAGGGAAGGGAGTGAGTGAGTGAGTGAATCAAAACTAATACAGTGAACAAAGCTTGTGTCAATTTAATCCTGACCATTCAAAACAAAACAATGGGGACTACATTACACAGAAATACCTGCATTTTTGTTAAAGCAGGAATTGAATGAACTTCAGGTCATAATTGAAGTGTCACTCTTTGTAAGAAATGCCTGTCGAGATGGTTCATCTTTTGGATCTTTGATAGACGATACTCGGCAGTGTGTCATGCACTAAAACATACGACGTGCCCGTGTCATTTGACGAACATCTAGCGACCATATCACGGTTCGTTCAATGTCCGTAGGAGAAAAATTATTGGGGCGGTCCATCTTTCAGTTTACTGAAGTGAGATTTGTATCTTTGTGCTAGTCCAAACATACCAAGGGTGCCCCCTGTATGAAGCATCACCACTTTTCCTTCTTTGTCTTGTTGCTCCTGGCTTAAGTGAGCGGCCAGCTCCCATGCTGCCAAAGTGTAGATTGGATCAATAAGTACTCCCGTTTGATTAGCTACTTGTTGGCATGCCGTGACTTCTCCGTCCAATACATTACCAAATCTGCAACAAGCCCGACTGCTTCTCATTAGCTTAGCCAGCTAGCAAAAGTAGCAAATTAGTGAAGGAAAGAAGGGGGAATTAAGTGAATAGTGTGCCAGTTTTTCGACAAGAAAATACTGCTAATAAATAGATGATAAAGCTAGAAAGGAATAAACATCCCTGATTATTGATGAAACAAAAACAAATTTTAAGAGTGATTGAAAATTAGCATCAATATTCACCAAAAAGTGCCTGTTGTCAACTTACTTTCTTGGTGTTTCACGGTTTACCCAATGCACGAGGTCATTATTTAAGGTATAATTTCTAATATCGTATGCCACCGCATATTTACTGAAATCTGAGACCAGACGCTTCTCCTGATCCTTGTATCCATCGAATGTATCAGCCAGCATGACAGCAGTTACCTTCCAGGGCAGCCTAATTAATAGCAACATCATTATCCAATTGCTTCAAAAATAAACAATCCAAGATAGTAATACAGATGCTAATTCTTAGAAACTATACCCGAGCATTAAGATTCCGAGGGCAAAACCAATTGCTGTTGTCCCAGTACCTGAGTCAATCACAAAGTTATACTGCCTCCTTTTCCCAAGTACATGACTCTGGGATAAGTACTTTACCAAGCGAATAATCCCTGCAAGAGCAAATATTCAAACAGACATGAGCAGTTATTGAACCACTATGACAATGCAATCCAAGCAAGAAATTGTTGAGGTTGATTTGGAACAATAACATTAAACTGAGATGACTTGTGAAGGGAAAACTATTTATCGTACGAGTGCATACTACATTCTACTATGACCCAAGCTTATTCCAGCTTTGTGTGTGTGTGTCTCTGTGCACAGTGTGTATGCAAGTGTACATGATCCCTGACCATGTGTGATGTTTGTCTTCCGCTATTCTTTAAAAAGTTCGTTAATAATCTTCAAACAATTAAATCCCAGATAACTCATGCCACATGCACTGAGAAGAACAAATTGCATCTAAATAGCAACTGTCTATCTAGCATTATGAAAAGCCAGATAATTGTATAAGCATACTTTGACTATAGCAACTTATGGTTACTGATAATAGCAACTTATTGTATAAGCCAGATAATATCGCAGATTAAAGTAGAGCCTCTTATGGTTGCTGACAATATTGTCAATTTAAAAAAAGAACTTAGATCATAACAATCAACATTTACAGGTCATAATCACTCTAATTTATCAAGTAGATATTCAAAGGGGATGACATGACAAACCAAGTTATTACTGATGTGAGATTCCTGTAATACCAGATGCTTGTTCTCACCTAGCAATGCCACGGCATCCCCTGCACCTTCTTTGACAATCACAACTTTCTTTAAGCCATCCTTCAGGCTTCTACATGCATCCGTTTGCATGCGATTCACTTCACTAGGTGAATCAGAAACACTATCAAGAATATCAGTGAACCACACCACAGAACCGCTAGAACCTGCAATAACATTTGAGTGTCTAAGGAGCATTTCTTCCCTCTTTGCATAGAGTGATCTCGGTACATATATAACATCTCCATACAAAGATGATATTAAATTGTATCCAGTCAGAATATCCGGCTCTTCCCCTCGAAGAAGCAAATGTGACCTAAGGCCTTTTTCCGCACATGAGACAGCTGCACAGATTAAATCAAGAAAATGAGGCCAATGTTTGCATCTAATTCCCTCTAAAACAAAATGCAAGTTTTGACTAACTACAGAATTTTAGTGTGTCTACTCCGTAACATAGACGACCTACCAACAGCAGTTGCATGTGCACTTTGACAACCTCCACAGGTAACCTAGAAAACAAGTCAGTTGGGTATTACATGGTGACGTAGAGTGAATAACAAAGATGACGCCTATATCAAATTTAAAGGGAATGGCTTGAACACTGTTTCCAATGAGAAGAGAGAATTATAACATATTGGATGGTTGAAACCCACAATATAAAATGCGGCATGACAACAATCATCCCTAGCTACCTAATGTTTGTGTGTCCACGTTTCATTTCCTTTGGTTTGGATGAAAAGAGCTTACGCAGAAATTTATCTAAAGAGTTTTCAACTTCAAATCTTCCCCGATATCCTATAGCTTCTAGTTAGCCTATCTACGTAATTTTTTAGTCTATAACAGACATCCAGGAGAATATTGCACTAATAGATTCAAGTATTCAACTGTATGATGAAGAGGCACTCAGAATTTCAGTATAAAGGAGGGCAGAATGGTCATGATTCCAAAGCATATAGCTAAATCAACAACAGGAGTTTTAATAGAGCAATTTCCTAAGCACATCTAATTGGCATCAACTTAGGCTCTGTTTCTTTGGACTTAATTGGAGCTCAACTGAACTGAACTAAACTGAATTAAACTTAACTTAACTTAAGTGAATTGAACTTAACTGAAATGAATATTTTATGAGAGAAGAATATTAGGTTAGGTAACTGAACTTAAGCGAACTTAACTTAACTAAACTTAACTTAAGTGAACTTATGTACCATAGAAATAAGTCCAAAGAAACAGGACCTTAATCACTTAAATTGCCAAAAATAATGTCTACTTCTCTAAAGTGCAGCAATAAAACGTGAATTTCAAAACTACTTCTAAGCAAATTCAAACTAAAATGCTGTTGTTAATACTAAGAACAGAACCAGCAACTCACCACATCAGTGGCAGAGCAATCTTCAATAATAGGAAGCAAAGCATCCAATTTCCTAGCTTTGTTACCATTGACAAATGGGTGTAATAGGTCATCTCTTACGACGTAAAACGAAGGATCATAACATCTTTCATCCAATACAGCATCGCCCAAATTTGGAGATGTATTCATTGAAAAGTTCACACCACCAAAAATTCCACTCTTTGCTGAGGTTTGCTTCTTTGATACAGTGATTTTGTGAACTTTGGTATCAGGGATTTCTAATGCCCATCTTCTATCAAGCAATTTCGATACCGATTCCTCAAGGCTCAGCTTCGATTGGGAAGCATCCTATAATTTCATACAAATGGGTAACATTACATATCATGGTTTAATTTGGCAACAATCCAATGTCCACAAAATATAAAGTTCTAAACTTTATTAAAAACTGAACAATGCAGCATCAAAAAAGACAATCTAGTTATCTTTACAATCCAGCAATTCAATTGCATAAAATTATTAGTTATCTAGTTACTACTTACTACCGAAATCAGACTATTTCATTTCATCAAATTAAGACTAAAACTCAATTAAATTACAAGAAAAAAGGGCAAAATTGATAATATCCAAAATAGCAGAATTAATATCAGACATCAAAAGCAAAAGAAGAAGGGAGAAACCTGGGAATAATTGAGCAAATTGCGAGAAAGAAAGTGATATCTTTTAGCTGCAAAAATGGAACTTTTTGGCAAATGATGCAGCTTCATATTTTGCAGCAGGATATGAACAACTTGCTTCCTCTAATGAATCTGGGTGCAATGAAAAATCATGTCAAACACTTTCAAACTTAATTTTTTAGAAAAAACCATAATATTCAAAATTTGGGGGAGAAAAGGCAGTTGTAAACTTAAACCATCAAGAGTATTGGTGTATTACCATGAATGAGTACTCAAGTTTGGATGGCTTTGTTTCTTCAAGCCCAAGAGATAAAGAGTGCTTTAACATGAAACAAATGGCATGTTTATTGGTGTCTAAATACAATTTTAGTTGGGTCTTAATGTTCTCTTCTAGTTATTTTCAGTAGGGATTAAATGAGATAAATTGAGATAAGTATCAATACGGTCATTTAACATAAGTTCAGATAACTACAAATAAATTGAGAAGAACACATCAACTAATCAAGTTTGGATAGCTTTGTTTCTTGAAGCTCGGAAAGGATAGATAGAGAATAATGTTCATTGGGCTCTTAATGAAATTTTCAGGTAAAAGGTACCAATTGATCTTTAGTTGCTCACCTTAGGTATTAACTAAGAAGTATGGGGAATTCAAATCCGAACTCTTTTGGAAATAAAAAGAGATTATTAACCGACCCTTCACCCTTAAATGTTGACATGGGGTGAGAAGATTACTGTCTATGATGGATACAATGATTCACACCTAAAAAAATCAGGTAAAAGCCTGAGTCTATTGGAGATTTGAAATATTTTGCAACAAAACTCAAGTCTTGTTCTCGTCAACTTATTTATATAAGTTTCAATAAAAATAAGTTCAATTTAGTAGTAATAAGTTCAGTTCGATAAAAATAAGTTCAATTCAATAGCAATAAGTTCAATCTTTGAAAAATTGATTAAGATTTCAGTAAAAATAAATCCAGTTCAATAAAATTTAGTTAACGAGAACAAAGCCTCAATTTCATGGACTTCTAGAGGGCGACAGAGGAGGGAAAAATAATGAGTTTTCATTGAAAAAAAAATCAATTTCTTACGATTTATTCCCTCTATTTCTCTTTCCTTCCTTTTCCTTCAATCCAACACAAAGTACTTGCAAAACTGTTGCATTTATCAACTCCGTATGAATGAAGTCCATTGTTGTTTATTTTTTTTTTTAAAAAAAATAAAGATAAAGATTGGACTGCATTGACGTTTTTGAAACGGACTCAAATGCACTTCATTTGGATAACAAGAATGCAAAGGAACGAAAAGAGGAGAACCCTCACTTTCTCAGTTTCTCTTATCCGAATAAAGTGTCTGACATTTCAGTCCAGAAATTACTTACTATGTATCCAATTTACACCCCGAGCATACCTATCAAATTCAACGGGTAGTGCTCAGGAAGCGCGGGATGGGAAAACAAGAAATGAGCACTTGAAGAACATAGATGGCAGTCCTGGCCCCTATGCGAAAACATCTACTACGTACAAATTATATCTTACACTGGCTAGTAACGAGACCTACATGTAACAACAATGGCTGTATATCTACTACGAGCAATTCCATGATAAGCAATGGAACAGGAAACGGGCAATTCTTCAAAGAAAAATGAAGAGTTTAGGCCATGAAAATCGTTCAATCTTCTTCTGGTATACTACTACAAGGTAAGAGTACATCACTTCTCTGACCAAAAATATCAGGAATCCCTTCCCAATTTGCCTTCTCCCTTGTTTCCCAGTAACCACCACTGTAACGGTAACAACCATCTTCGTCCCTCTGAAACCATCTCGGTTGCCATCCGCTTTCTTGGATCTTCCTTGCCTGCAGCAAGTATAATTTTTTAAAATAAATCATAAAACCAACTTTCTCAAAATTTTCATATGTTTTGGGTACAACGTAATAGTAGACAAAATAAAATATAACCAAGGCAGCATAAAGTTTTGTACTCCGTAGTTGAATTAACTTTCAAAGTAGAAAACCAAATCCCTCAAGCCTGACATGAACCAGTGAGCAAATTTTGACACAATAGACTAATGCCAACAAGATAAAATATCAAAGATCAAGCCAAATTTGGTATAAAACCTGACATAATCAATATCGTGATTTTAGGGTGAAATTAAAGAAACAGGAATGATGATGAGAGAACACGGTGGTCCAGGATATTAATAGTTAGTTTTCCATGTAGAATTATTCTTGCATTATCTATAATTCTGCACTTCATATTCCACAAGACATTCAGTTATGGACTCGGGGCATTTAATATTTGTAGAACATCCTTCGGTGATGTAATATGGTAGTTGAAGGGATGTCCTACAGTTCTGAGTATTAGTTAATGTTCTTTACTGAGCTAACAGATACCTGTCTTTGTAACTGTTCAAGCCTGAGTTTTTCTGCATTTGCTAGCTCATATTCTCCATTTTCCAGGTGTCTCTGATCTGGTCTAAGCCTTGAGTCTGTTGGTGGAAGCCTCTCTTGCAAACCAGGAGTCAATTCATTCAGTGTTATTGCAAAAGGTGTAAGGTTGTATCGTGTCTTGGTAGCAGAGTTGTCCCTTTCCCAAAGCAAGACAGCTTCTGTCATTGGATCATAACCCTTTGGCTTAGTGGTTGGATCACCTAAGACATAGTACATTGCCTCATCCCATTTTCCTACCAACATTGCGACCTTCTCACCAGTTCTATTGTCTTGTACAAAACCATGAACCTGAAAGACAATAGAAATTACTAAGTGACATAAGGTTATGTGCATAAACATATACAGAATCAGATGAAAAGGCACCATAATTTTAAACATCCTACCAATAAGTTGGTGACAAAGCAGATTAAAACAAATGGGATCTAAGCATGGGGTAGAAAAATGGAATGGATAGCAAGGTAAGGCCGTATGGGCTAGGAAAATTGAATTCTTATTCTGATTGTCGTAGCTAGGATCAATAGATATAGTCTGACAAGTTTCTTCACTTTCCCAAATAAAATAATTTGGAGACTCATAATGTTTCAGGCACTGCCAAAATCAAAGTAACACAAGTTCGACGCAAGATTGCAAAACTACAAAGTTGTTTCAGCTTGTGAAATCCAAAGGTGTAGTTAAAAATTAATTAAAATCTACGACGGGCATGCATAGTTCAGAGGAAAAGAAGTCAAGTGCATGACAGCACCAAACTGAGGGAGGAGATTTTTTATTTTAACTTTTTAAGTTTTGTGAAATTTTAATGAGAAGACAAATCTCATAAACCAGAAGAAGTTTGTTGGGGTAATCGCTAATCTAAAATAACAAATGAACAAAGATAGATAAATCAATTAATCAATAGAGTGTAAAGATAAAAGACTATGGGAAATGGGTTTTAATGAGGAAAACCCCTACTTAATTAAATAGGGGGGAAACAGCCAACCTGTCACTAACCATATAAAACTAATCAACAAATATTAGCAACCCTCATACACCAAGAGAATTACAACCTAAAGCTAAGGGTCTGAAAACTTTACCCATTTTGTGTCCTACAATGTCTCCTACCCCCCACCCTTAACATTATGTTTGGATAACATAAAATGGAAGGAAAGGGAGGGAGACAAGCTCCCTTGTTTGGAGAATATGTTAAGGGACGGAAGGGGAGGGAGAGTGAGGGATCCATTTTCCATCCTTTAATAAAGGCAATCCCTTCAAAATTGGAGAGATTTGGAGAGAAAATGGAGCTCATCATTTCCTCCATTTTCCATTCCCTCCCTTCCCTCCCTTTCCCTTTCTAATTTTTTTTTTCCAAACATAGCGTAAGTCTTTATTAAAAATTCACAAAACCCAACTTTTATTCTACTTAAGCCAGAAATCTAAATCTTAATATATATTGAATACAGAACATAATTCTAGAGTCCTAGAATTAATGTAGGATACACCAAAACAGAGACTTCACCAAAGTTCGTAAAAGCTCCAACTCTCAGCCCAAATTGGCAAAAAGCTCACCCCAGCTGGGCTACCCCACAAGTCCCAACTTGCCTATGTTCCCAAACTGCTTGTAATATGTGCTAGCTTTTGAGCAAACCAAGCTGCTGGACTTTTGCCGACTTTTCCCTTATAAATTCAGCAGCAACTCCAACTGTAAAACTGCCTTATCTGTGTTAGACTTTTTGGCTTGCTAAACCTAACAAAGAAACTGCCTATAAAAAGTGTCAATACAACCTTGACAGTTTGAGCCTGAAATCTGGATTTTGCTCTCAGTTGTCACTAATTTCATGTCCCGGGAGTGGAGTTATGAGGGAAAGTGAGATATTGCTAGTAAGTAGAAACTTGTAGTGGAATAAAACAAGCCAATGGGAGTGCTTGTGTTTTACGACACTATACTAAGGGCTTTATCCTTTTTGGGTCATCACTGGTATCATGCTACGCCAATAGGAGCAAAACCAAACAGCTGGTATGGGTTTTTAATTACAAGTATCCAACCCCATTCCACATAATTGTCAACCGAGCAAGATTATTCTTGACGCCAACTAATGGCATAGACTAGCCCTCCTAAATCCTAAAAATTATTTAAATATGTAGAAATTCCAGATTACATATGCTTAAATTTTGAAATATAATTAAGAAGAGTAAAACTACTCCAACAAAAACTTTGAAAGGCCAGCAGGGAATAAGTTTCTGCTTAGCATAGATTTTTCCTTTAACGAAGGGCTAGTAGGCAGAGTTTGATCAGTTGTTTTATCTATTGCTACTACGATTTTGAATTTCACTCCATATAATATATTAATATTCAGAAGTAAAATGTTCCAGTGTTGGAAAGTTAAGTACCTCCTGAAGGACCTGAACCCAGACTTTTTAGAGCTCAATTCATTTGGCATTAAAAGAAAGTAATAATGTGCAGGATTAGCAACATAGGCAAAGAAACATGGCCCAACTATCTTCAAGATACATTAGAAAAATATATTTTGTGTTAATCATAAGTATTTGTACACATCAATATTGGACCTACAACGCTAAGTCAGAAAGGTTACCTGATGTGGATTCCGATCTATAATGGATTGCTCTTTAAATTTCAACTTGCAGGAATAATTTCCACTGCCTTTGATGCGCATGGTACCATAATGATCACAATAAATTTTACCAATTATAATGTTGTATATGGAAGTTGTCACCTTGCTCCACTGAAAGGTCTCACCGTCTTCAAACTGAAGAGTAAGAGCTCCAACAGGGTCCAGTTGGATCGAACGTCCCCAGAATTTTCCCTTGAGATTAGAGTCTGCCCAAAATTTCCAGCCTCTGCCCTCACAATGACAAGCAACAACCATAGGATGATGGCTGACCTGCAACATCCACAATTTCAATAACTAGGTGCAATAACTAGTTCCTCGTATGAGGTGCAATAACTAGTTCAAGAGCGACAGCTCCTCGTAGTAGCAGCTCTTTCAAGTTTCAAATAGAATAAAAAATAACCTAGGTTCTAACAATCTTGACTTGAAGAAGACATTAAATAAAATAACTAAAAATTTCCGGCATTCAAATAGAAGATACCTTTTCAGAAAAGAAACGGAGGCCTTTGTCTGGGTAATCAGCCTCATAAGTCTCTCCGAGAAGGGGATTGAAAGGTTTGCATTGCCGACCTTCAGTTGAAGCATAGCCAGATACTGCAAAGGCAGCTACATGCAAAATTCTCATCAGGTCATTTCCCTGCAATAATCCAATCATTCTCTTAGTCTGAAATCAAAGTGTCAAACCAAACCAAACTCAAAACTAGAATTTAAAAAAATGAGATTATCAAACATTAATAGAGAGAGAGAGAGAGAGAGAGAGAGAGATTTGAAGAGAGAAAGTAAGTTAGAAAAAAGAATAAATTACTGTTATCGTCTCAAAGCTAAGAAATTCAGGAAGGGTCATAATAGTTTCCAGGAATTTATGAATCTAGAGCAATTATCTTTATATAAGTACTCATCATCCAAGAAATAATTCATCAAACATTTAGGAGTTTGCAGATAGAAGAGGGACATTATATCCAGCGGACCATCATTATATTGTTTCAGGAACTTTCAGGCTTTCATCAAACCAGATGCCTAGCATAAGGATGGATGGCTTTTCAAAAATGAAAAAGAGCATCTTTCCTTCTATAATTAGTTTACCTAACATAATAGTGTAAAAAACATTTTACATGGCTGCAGTTGTAGAAGTAAATAAAAATAATTCCATCCGAAAATCATGATACTCAATATATATTAAAAACAAACTTATGCATTACAAGCAAAACGAGACAATTGCCGACTATATCAATTGCTTTAAAAGTAATGTAGATTGTCAGTAATTAAGCATTACAGGACTTTGCCCAGAAATTGAATAGGGTCATACCAGTTTTCCCCATTCAAGACCTCGATCCACCAGGTAAGAATACTCCAAGTCTTCGAAGCATTTTTGCAGTGATGAAAGAGGTTCGTTAAAGTAAACAGGTAGACAAACTCCAGAGAGATCCTTCCCTATATTATCCTTAATAATTGACCACAAGCCAATAGGCCTTTCTTTTTCCTTTGGCTCCGGTAAACTATCTCTTCTTTTTATAAAAGGGTATTCCACAGGTCTGATACCCATTTGAAGCTCCTGTGAATCCTGCCCCAGTGAACTGCAGGCATCTGCAAAGGATTCCCTTCCCCGACAAGAGGCACTTCTCAAAAACTCTGAAGCCAGGTAATCGTTAGTATCAAAATATGCGCCATCATCTTCATCTGATTCAGCATCCCCACCATCATGACTCTCATTCTCTACATCAGAATCAGATCCACTACCCTCAGACATGATGGAATAGAAATCTGCAAGGTTTTAAAGAGCACTTAATAATTAAAAGAGAGGTCATATCAATTCAGCACACCTGTTTAAGGAAACACTCAAGCATGAATTTTTAAATATTAAAGGTAATATTGGTTCACAATAAGCTTATGCTGAATGTGTGACCTTCACTCATGCAAGACCAACTGCAAAATTATATTACATGTCTACATTAATCTCCCCGCGCGCAAGCAAAGAACTTGACAACTTTCTATAGGAAAGCAAGGTCTGACACCCAAACCTGAGTAGACAAGCTCCCTTTGTGGCTTTAACCATCACAAACCCAATCACCCCTCTTTCATGTTTCACTTTGGAGCTCATAAAGTCATAATGGTGAAGGCACCTCAAGTGGGAAAGTATGGAGAGAAAGGGAAGAATAAAGTAACAACACAGGTACACCACTAACCACTGAATCTTCTATTTCCTTGTCCGCAGTATGAATCTCTTCTCTTTGTTTCATCTACTACAGTTGTTTCCAGCTCTATCTTCTCAGTCTAGATCATAAAAAATCACAGAGGCTCCACATCAGTATACTATTTTCTGATAGATAATAAAGGAAAAAAAAATAACTGCAATATAAATTAATTAGTTCAAAAGGATTGAGACACGATAGATACATTAGATAGATTAAGTTCATAGTTTAGATTGAGTGAGCAGACATCAATACTTACATAGCAATATGAATTAATGTGATCACTTGTGTAGCTCTTACTAAGGCTACAGCTCTGGATAAGTTGCAATTTAGATATTGTAAACAATTGAGAATAATTTTAAAGTCAAATTATATTAATCAAATCTTATCTCTTAGGCAAAGTTGCAGGTAAGTTGACCAAAAAGGAAGAAGTTTGGATGTTAATTATTATAAAGCTTTGAGATTTCTTAGTAAGAGGATTCATTTACTGGACAAAAGATCTCAACTTTGTTCAACTGGTTTTATACATGACTGGAATGGGGAAAAGAGTTCACACCCTACTAGGCATTGGCCAATCGGTTTCTTAGACCATATATCATCTCATAGAACCAAATCATCAACCAAGTATTTCAACAGAATCACAGTTTAAAAATCACGCTAGTTTGATCCTCTAATGCATTATTACAGAACATCAAAGTTCCAGTATAGTTGACTGTTTTGTGAGAAATACCTCTAGCCTTCTCAAAGTCTCCAGCAACGAAACATGTTTGCATTGGAGAGCTTTGTAATGATTTTGCAGCTCAGAGACTTCAGTGAGCATGATAGACTCGCAATCTTTGATGACTGGCTCCGCAATGCCTTCCTGCAACATCCTTCGTCGAAGCATCTCTGTTGACACAGCAATCTCTTCAGGAGTAAAATCATTGTTTGTCAGCACCCTGGGGAAAAGATCTTTAGCAGCTAAGAGTGCCTCAATCCAAGCTGCTCTGTCCTCTTTTGATACACAACGCAAGTGAAGAGTCTTCATACCCGTAAATATGCTCAGCCTTTTATCATCTGATTTACTTGCACGAACTGAAGAAACCTGTTATGCATCCAATAATAAATGAGCTATCTCTCCAGTAACAACAATTAAAAGCTACCATGAGCAGAAAAGTAGGAAACTACACATCTACAAAAGAAACTCATGCCATGCATATTTATTTTATAATAAGTTCTAGCTGAAATGAATAAAAAACGCACTTACAAACTATATAATTCTATCCCAGCGAAACATATCAAGCCTAATAATGATAATTTATGAACAAGTGAGCAGCTCCCTCGGATCAAGCTGGAAGGAACGGCCATTGTGGTCTGATATACTCAAGCAACAAGTGCTAAAGTAAATGTTTAGGACAATGCAACCTCTATTCCCCTACCACATCAACAATACTTCATACAGCAAGTCAGCAACTGCATCAGTTGCCAATTGCCACACAGTGAATAATTCAACCTATGTTTCTGATACTCTTTCCTTTAGATTCATCTACCTAAGAGATTCTCCACACTCGGACATGGGTAGGACATTTAGATACTTAATTTTAAACTAGAATAAAGAAAAAATTTCCATTTCGACGCATACACATGATAGACATGGGTATACAAGGTCAAGTAACATAGAAACCAACAAGGCAACAACCAGCTAGACAAAATGAAACCTTTTACTGTATATATTAGTGAAACGGCCTACATGAGGACATGGTACAATGTAGAAATTCCATTTCAATCTTCATTCTCCATACTATGACTTCCAACCAAAGTTTCTGACTGTGAAATCAACAAAACCCACCTCAAACTCACTACATCAACAAGCATACCTGTAAGGCTGTAACACAACATCATTTTCGTTTCTTAATCTATCTAATAAAGATGTTCAACAAATAAGCAATCAGATCACAAAGACACAGCATATAAAACACACTAAACACAGTGCAAACACAACTGGCATAGCCATGCAACTCAAACATCACAACAATAAGATCATAACACATTATCAAACAAGTCAAAGTCAAGTCAAAACACACCTTCAAGTGAACTTCACCAAAGGGCTTCCACTGTTTACTGCAAGTTGCCAAAACATTACTACTGTTAACCCTACTAACATTACTAAACCCATTATTATTACTGCTACAATTACTAACACTAACACTTGAATTGTTACTACTATTATAATTACTGTTCTTTCCCCAACTATTGTTCTTCCTCAAAAACTTCACTGATTCTTCCCCAATAACTCTCACCCCTGTTTTCTCTCTCCTCGGGCTTGAGCCCGATACCATGATCTTATCCGGCCCGTGCAACTTATAATACGACAAAACCCCATCTTCTAGAACAAACCACCTTGACCTCCAACCTTTACCGTAGTTGACCCACTTATACAGGATCCCAGCCACTGCTACTGCGCCCACACCATTGCTACTGTACACCCTCGAATCTCGACCGCTCAAGGCGCTCATCATCATCACGTCTTCTGCTTCATGATGATGGGGTTGATCCTGCATTGCTGCGCTGCTAACAGATGATACTTGGGCCGAGTAGCTGTGCCGCGAAAAGCCCAAATTGAGGCCCGCATTGTTGGTGATTTGGTGGTGGGCGGGCTTCGATGAGCTATTGGGTTCGGGGCCGGGCTCGGGCGGTTTCCCGATCACGTTTCCGGTGGTGGGTTTCTCGCGATCGACTGAGACTGGCGCAATGCAGCAAAGTGGGTTCATTTTTTTGTGGGGAAAAGGAAAAAAGATGGGATTTTTTTGGGGTTTTTTTTGGTTCACATTGGAGGAGAGAGAAAATGGGGGGATGAGGAGAGAGAAAATGGGGGTAGCAGATCCATTTAATTGTGGCAGTGATGAGGAGCAGAAGTGCAACAGCAAGAAATTAAAGAATGAGGAGTGAGAAAGGTATTATTCTTATTACAGTATATTAGAATATAAATAACAACAATAAATGATATGATAATGAATCAAATGAAATGAATGCAAAAATTAAAAATACTGTAAGTAAGTAATTGAAAAGAATGAAAGTGCAAAAATTGAATTGGGGATGAAATTGAATTTGGGTTTGCAGAAGAAAAAGAGAAGGAGAAGGGAAGTAAGTGATTAAAGAGGGGAGACAGGTAATGATTGTGGGAGGGAGACAAGTAACATGAGCAATTTTTGGGCACTTCTTTCTTGGCCTTAACCCACAACATTTTGTGTATTGTTTTGTGGGGGCTACTTTTTGCAATTCACATTTTTTTCCAACCAACCATATTATGATTCAATAAAGCTAATTGTCATTAATGGTGTAAATTTATAATTTGTACTCCTTTGTAACTTTGTAAGTATGTACTTTGTACTAATTACTAGCTAGAATAGGGTAGATATCTATGTGTGTAGTCATTGTAGATAGGTTTATAGGAGATTTATCCTACTCGATTTGTTCTGATGTATAAACGTTAAAACGTGTTTTATTGCGTCCAAAGACTCTAAATGTGTTGGCACGATGATAATCTTTTCGATTTCACGTGTAATACTAGTGCTGGTGTGTTAATGAATCTTATATATCTCTAACTTGATATTTCGCATACCAAATAAGTTCTTTGTTATGGATCATGAGTAGGTAGATAAATCTTTCTGGCTGAAACATTTTTTTTATGTCAACTCATCTCGGACTAATGAATAAGACACTTTGAATTGATACCCTCAAAGTAACACCTCTAATAATGATTTAGCTATCGGTTCTAATCTCAATTTAGCTCTCGGTTCTAATCAGCCTTTGCAATTCAATGTATAATTTGTACTCCTTTGTAACTTTGTAACTATGTACTTTGTACCAATTAGTAGAATAGGGTAGATTCTATATGTGTGTATTCATTGTAGATAGGTTTATAGGAGGCTTATCCTACTCGATTTGTTTTTGTTTATAAATGTTAAAACGTGTTTTATTGCGTCTAAAGACTCTGAATACGTTGGCACGATGATAATCTTTTCACATTCACGTGTAATACTAGTGCTGGTGTGGTAAATGAATCTTATATGTCTCTAACTCGATATTTCGCATACCAAATAAGCTCTCTCTTATGGATTATGGGTAGGTAGATAAATCGCCCTAGTTGAAACCTTTATTATGTCAACTTATCTCGGACTATTGAGTAAGACACTTTGAATTGATACCCTCAAAGGTAGCACCTCTAATAATAATTTAGCTCCTGATTCTAATGTCAATTTCAGGGTTGAAAAATACACGAACTCTTATCACTAAAACAAGTTTATCTCGACTTCAAATGCAAAGTTCATACCTTTATTGGCTTTATACATATTCGGTAAAAGTGTAAACCATAACCCTACGTCACATAACATATACAAAGTTGACAATAGCTTGTGAGTAAAAAACTAACAACTAACTAGGAATTGGTAGTTAATATAATCAGTCATTAATTATTCTTTTGGTAGTTAGATGTGAATGTATAATGGACTTGTATAGCACTAAATAGATAAGAAAATTAATACTTTTTAAAGAAAAAAATGGTGGAACATGCAATTCTAGATTTACAAAGAAAGCATCAAATCTGATTTTGTGTCAATGTTTAGGATTATAATACAAACAATGGATCAGGTTTCTCAATTATTTGTTAGAAAGCATGATTCTCTCATAAGCATGATGAGCTGCATGTTAAACCAAGAATAGTTTGTCATTTTGTCACAATTGCTACTGAAAATCTTACTGCATAAATCGTTGTTATGAATCTTACCTTCTTGTACTACTTGTTGTACAAGCTTATTATGACTTGTTGGCTCGAAAACATGAGCCATGAGTGACTTGTGAAGTTATGAACTTACACTATCAATAGAAAGAGTCAAAGGGAAAAATACATGAGGTAGCTCAAGTGCAAACAAATAGCAAAAGTTTGAGCCGAGTTTTTTTACGGGTAACATTTGAGGTGAATGGACATTATTTTTTACCACGACGTAGGGTTAAGATGTCAAAAAATCTAACTTTTCACAATTTGATTCGAATCATGATCTGAGTTAAGTTGATATGAGCAAATTTGTTTGTTTAGACATGAGTCAAGCTTAGAGTTAACATTTTATTAAGGGTATCTAAATGGGTATTGCAAAGTCGTGAAATCATTTGAGCTTATTGACCTCAAATTAGTGAAGTTTTTTGTAAAGATATATACGAAGTATATAGAAGACGCATACCAAATATCTGATCAATATCTTTTTAAAACTTAGCTATAGAGTTTGCCGATAATTTTATATTAGATAGACGTGAGTGCAAAGGTTGATTGATACCTAATACTTAGTCTAGTAAACCAATGAAAAACCAATTGTAATAATAATAATAATAATAATAATAATAATAATAATAATAATAATAATAATAATAATAATAATAATAATAATAATAATAATATATAATTAAGTAAATAATAATAATAATAATAATAATAATAATAATAATAATAATAATAATATAATAATAATTAATAATATAATAAATAATAATAATAAAATAAAATAATAATAATATATATTACAAGGGACGATTGGATATGGATTCCTTCCTTTTTCCTTTCTTCTTTGGGGAATTAGACAAGGGTGCTGTTGCGCTGAACGGATCCAGACGTTCTCCAGGCCAGACATTGGGTCTGCAGTGCTCACATCTTTGGACGATAGGCTTCGCTATGCTAGAGAGATGGGCCAGATGTATCTCGGCTCCCCTCCAACTTTAGATACTTGTCCTTTTTGTTGCTTGTAACGCTTACCACGTTTTGATATTTTAATAATAATAATAATAATAAAATATATAATAATAATAATAATAATAATAATATAATAATAATAATAATAGGCAAAATTCACAATATACCCTTGTAAAAACGGCATTTTGCGCACAATAGTAAACCCTCTCTTTAAAACTGCTCCACATCAATCCACAATAGATTATCTGTCACCGTTACATCCTTATTGATGCTAGTTAATTTGTTTGGTTAATCAACCATACTTGGTTAAGCTTAATTTCCAAAAAAAAAAGAAAAAAACGTTGTGAGTGATCGTCTCTCTCCCTCTGAAACCCTGTTACTGGTTCTTCTTTCCATATTACTCGTCTGAAAAGTCGATCTCGTCATTCTTTTGCTGCTGCCTTTCATATTTTACATTCATATTTTGCTGCTGCTGTATTACTTCGCAGTATTCTTCATGTTTTTTATCTTAATGCGGTTTCGAATTGATACAGTTTGAAATATGGAAATGACCTTCGCGATTCTTTGAGTGGTTCATTTTTTTAATGGATTGTATTTTTCTAGTGTGTTCTTCACAGTAGGATAACATAGCATTGACAGTTGTTTAGTTTGGGTTATTCTGAAATGTGTTTTAGTTTGTAAATGACTCAATTCTGATTTCAGAATTTAATTGTCCCTTAATCTAAGAATAATGATCATTCTTGCATTCATTCCAACCAAGAATGTAGGCATGTTCAATTTAGTTACGTTGAAGTTCATTTTAATGTTGGGTAACGGTTTGTTATTGAGTTCGATTTCTGAGAAAAAACTGTTGTTTTTAACTTTTGAAAACTATAATCTGATTACTTCTGCATATCAAAACTGTTCGTATTAATTTTGGAATTTACTTCTGCATTTTACTTCACAAATGGCATCAAAAAGTTTTGAATGATCTTCTCTCTCTAATTAATCCATCCTGTTAGTTAAACAAAATGCATGAATGGATCAGTTGATTATTTATTTAACTCATTATTTCAGAATTTTAAAATTTTCTTTCTTCAAATCAGTATTGATTGATATGGTTCGATGGAAATTTTCGAAAGAAAAATGAAGAGTTGGGCACAAACCATCAAATATGAAGCAAACTCAAGCGAAGAAATAGAACAAACGTGTATTATGTTGGGAGGGGTATTTATACCTTTTTTTAAAAAAAGAAAAAGGAAAATTAAGTGCTTAACCATGTTAAGACATATTAATTTGAAAATTAAAGAATAATTAATAAAATTAGAGAAGGCTTAATTACACATAAAGTTAGTTAATGTCAGATTTTGTGGACAGTTTATTAAAGAGGGATATTGTGGAAACCCGTTTTTACAATGGTATATTGGTAGAATTTCCCCAATAATAATAATAATCTGGGGAGGAGCTATGGTTTTGGGAAAAAAAAACAGGTAAACTACCATTTAATTTGCTTATGGAAACATAAATAGTTAATTATGTATCCATCTATCTATACTCAATCAATCCCCACTAAAATTACTTTTCCCTCCCAAACTTATTACTTTTTTATTTTTTTTACATTAAATATTTAAATTAATTTCAATATCCATGCCCTAGATACATTTATTTGACTGATTCCATTTATTAATCATATTGTGCAAGTACTTTTTTTAATTCTATATTTTAAAAATATTTAAAAATTTAATTAATATTATTTTGTTACTAATAATTCATGTTTCTTAATTACATTTTTCAATTTTTTAAAAATGAAAATCCAAGCATTTTTTCGGGATTCATCAAGTAATCTTAATTACATGGTTCAATCTAAAAGTCTAAAGGAATAAAAATTATTATCAGACATTGTGTGAGACAAACTCCTATAAAACACCAACAAGAGTAAACAACTTAATATCTCTTAATCACCGTGTTCAAGAGGTAAACATTTTTCAAGTTAAAGAAAGATTCCTCAAAAGGGAAAAAAAATTAAAGGACGAGAATACATGAGGATGTAGTTTTTTTGAAAGGTAATACAAACACCATCCACCTTAGGCACCTTTCTCGGTACAAACAACTAGTATATGAGCCGGTTGAATAAGAGCACGACTACCCTTAGACTCAAGAAAAAACAATTACAAATACCAATGATCCTAACAACATTTTTACACTTAGTAGGAGCATTATTGTGATCATGCAAATAATCTACCGGTGATTGCGAGTCCATCCAACCCTCGATCTCAGTAGTAACTTCCTTTGCTTGTTGTAAGCCTATGAGTGCCGCGTACAATTCTACCTAAAGGGATTCATAGCCCAAATCCTCTCCCGTAAAGTAAAGTTTTCAACTCGAACGTACATGTATATGTTGAATTTATATCCAAACCTAATAGATTGAGCCTTTTTTGATATCAAGTTAGATCATACAAAATTAGAGTCATACTTGACAATAATCTCTTCCTCCACCCCCTCAAAACTACTAAAGATAAAATCATCGATCCTAAATTTCTCTATTGTTTCCGATATTATAGAACATACAATGTATTTAAGACTCTCAACAATCAGTTTAGATGTTTGGTTGAGACGATCCAATAGTATGATAGCAAAGACAAATGTGACATAGATGTTACGGGCTCGTATCTCTCCTCCCTCCCCCGTATATAACATATTCCTAGGTTGAGATGATCCGTTAACACGATTTTTGAAGATCCAATCAACTACCCTCTCTCCATAACCAAACCTTGTTAATCTTGTTTTTCATTGACCATACCAAACACGTTTTTTTCCATGTGAGTTGGATTYCATTCCCAACTCAAGACTTTGCAAGAACCTAAGATGTCAACCACGAAGTCATGACTTAACATTTAGGCCCATAAAACTATATTCATATCCGATGTAAAATTTGGGCCTGGCCCAAATCACTAAGCCCAACGGGCCTATTAAGAAGTACTCTGAATCTTCAAAGCAAAATTCCACAAACTCGAAAGTCGAAACGTATTTTCTCAGACAACGAACGCTAAGAAAGTAAGAAACACAAAGGAAGAGTTGTTGTCTTGTTTAGCTGCTAAGCAAAGATTCAAACTTTCTAAAATCCCTAATTTAATCATAAATTCTCTTGTTGTTGATGATTAAATTAAACCCTTAATTACCCAATTTTGGGATTTGATTGAAATGATTGGAAGTATTAGCAGCAATTCTTCTGGTTTTCGTTCATTGAGCTTCCGCTTTCGCTTTTGCTCAACGCCATCATCATCATCATCATCATCAAGTCATTATGATGCAATAACAACAGAATTAGCGTCGCATTCATTGTGTTATTTGGTGCCCACTTTGAGGCGCTTTCAATGACCATGATCATCACTTGCCTTCAAATTATTACTTGGATCTCAACTGCAGATCCTTCTTCTTCTTCTTCTTCACTCTCACACTCTCTCTCTTCTTCTTCTTTCTCTCTCTTCTCTCATGGATGCTTCTTCTTCTCGCCCTGCTGTCGTCATCGATAATGGCACCGGGTAATTTCTCTTTCTCGCTCCTCACGTGTAATTGGATGTCTTGCAAAATTGAAAGTTAACATCCATTGTTGTTTGAATAGTTGTTTTAAAATGTGGGTCGATGTTAGATTTTTGATATGTTGTAAGTTTGTGTTGTAGTCATCGAAATTTTGATTGCGCACCAAGTGTTTGAGGAAATGTGTCAATGATGAATTTGGCATTTTGATGCAGTTTGACGTTTGTTTTGGATTTGGGTCAATGATAATTTTTTTGTGCGTAATTGCGTTATGTTGGTGCGTGGGGAATGTGGAATTTCAGCTTGCGGGCAAGTACTTGATAAATGTTGTTAATTGTGAAGGTTTCATTTCTAAATTCAAGTTTGTTAAGCATTTTGGCCGACAGTAGTTTTTCTTTTTCTTATTTGTTGCGTTAGTCTATACGAAATTTGAGATTTTGTTAATAGTAGAAACTGATAAGAAATGGAGTATCAAACTTTCCCGAGTTTTGTCTAGTATTTAAGTCAATCTTAGCTCCTAGGTATCTATACATTGTGTAACTGCGGGAAATGTCTGATTTTAGGTAGTGCAAGAATTGCGGGAAAGATCATAGTTATTGAAGTTTGTATGTCTGTTCAAATCATTGGAGTGTATTCTAAGTTCCGAAGGAATGTAATTTGGATTGATGCTAGGTTGTTCCGGAAAGAAGCTCTTATATGGCAATGTTAAATTTTAGCAGTTTTGTGAAGCCCTTGAGTAACAATTCACTCTACATCCTAATAAAAGTGTGGTTTAGTTGAGTGCTTGTTAAATATTGCTACTCATGCTGTGGCTGGATGTATAAGCTGTTAAAATTTTTCTACACTTCATGAAAGTTAAATATAAGCTTCAGTGGCAATAAGTTTGAGTCTTCTAAATTTATACCTTCTTCACCACTTCATGCAGGTATACTAAAATGGGTTTTTCTGGGAATGTGGAGCCTTGCTTTATAGTCCCAACAGCTGTTGCAGTAAATGATTCTTTTGTAAACCAACCAAGAACGTCAAATAAGAGTAGTAATTGGCTGACTCAGTATAATGCTGGTGTCATGGCTGATTTAGACTTTTTCATTGGAGACGAAGCATTAGCAAGGTCTAGGTCTAGTAGTTCTTATAGTTTGAACTATCCCATCAAGAATGGGCAAGTTGAGAACTGGGATGCTATGGAAAGGTTTTGGCAACAATGCATATTTAACTATTTACGCTGTGATCCTGAGGATCACCACTTCTTGTTGACAGAAAGTCCTTTGACACCCCCTGAGAGTCGAGAATATACTGGTGAGATCATGTTTGAGACTTTCAACGTTCCCGGACTTTACATTGCAGTGCAGCCTGTGTTAGCTCTAGCCGCTGGTTACACCACATCAAAGGTTGGTACCTTTCTCCATTTGTGAGCGACATTTTTATACTGATTCATTCTTATGGACCAAAATTTGCATAATGAACTTCACACCTGCTTACTTGAGTTCAGTACTTCAGTCAATTGTTGTGTTTTGACAAAATGATTAATGCGATTTTACCTATTTGGTTAGTTTGGTTTCCTAAGATAGACATGTAGCAGAGATAACACAGTATAATATTGTAAAAGTATGGGGCTTTCATGGTGCATCATCTTTTGCATAGCTAATGCTTTATGACCTTGAACACCATTTCTTACCTGACTTTTGTATTTTTTTAATCAAATTATGTTGAAAGAATGATTAAATTTATCTATTACCTATTTCAAACTCAATGGAAACAAAAAAAGACGCGTTTTAAATTGGTGAAAGTATTGTGTGAGGCTTTCATTAACTTTAATGAAAGATGAGCGATTAAATCTTTGATGATACTTATTGTACAAGAAGAGGAGAGTTAAATAACATGAGTTTTATAAAGGGTAATATGATTATTTTACACAATATAAGTAATTTAAAGAGGTAAATTCGTTGTTAAGAAGACTAGGTCATTTTGGTTTTTCATAAGAGTTACTTCTAATAATTTAAAGGTAACTCTTAATCTTTTACTTCGTATTAGTTTTTGGGTAACTTTCAACTGTTTTTCAATAGCTAATGTGTGCCCGCCTTTTTAAAAACTTTTTCTTTAAATCTTGTTTACATAGCACGATTTTGCTTAATTTAAGTTAAATTTTAGCTTCTTGTCTATTGTTGTAATTTTGTTGTAGTATCTACAGATATCTTTGCAATAAATGTATATGAAGTATTTGTTATAAATAATGTAATGAGTATAAACTTGATAAGTTAAACATTTATTTAAAATAACTTAGAAAGTTATCATATACACAAATTATTAAGGGAGTTTCATTTAATATTCATACAACTCTTATTTTTTTTATCATTTACGATTCTATACCAAAGTGTCCCTTGAATAAAATCAAAATGTTTTTGCTTGCGGCTTCCGTTATAAATTTTGCCTTTAAATTTTTGACATAAAATTGATAATAAAGTCGATGGTAAACATGCATATTCCCGTTTTTGTTCATGGTTATATGTAGATTCCTCTTTTTTGTCTTAGTTGTTTTCTTTTTTGGTGCACCACGTTTATTTTTTAATGACTTTGTTCTTCAGTGTGAGATGACAGGGGTTGTGGTAGATATTGGAGATGGGGGTACCCATGTTGTACCTGTTGCAGAGGGTTATGTTATTGGAAGCAGTATCAAGTCGATTTCAATTTCTGGAAAAGATGTTACCCTTTTTGTTCAACAGCTTATGCGGGTATTACCTTTGTTACTTTGATAGTTCATATTCCCCCTGCATTTTTAATTTCCGTCTTTTGGTAGTTGCAAATTACTTGCATCAATTCCTTTTTGAGCAACAAATTCTTTCTATCTCTCTCTTATCACACGCGTCCTATTTTTCCTTTTCTCTCTCTCCCTTGTATTACATGAGACTACTGATGAGAGACATGTAAACCGTCTTGTATCCTTGCATTTTTCATTCACGCTCGTTCTCCACAGTCTTTTTTATAGATAAATTACTTTCATTATCATGAACTACAGCCTTTTTAACCGCTTTATTTCTACGGAGTATATTTTAGTTTTAACTTTCACATTGCCCTGTAGGATGTTTCAACTAATTAATAGCTTGTACTTGCTTTTTAATGAAATTTATTGTAGGAAAGAGGAGAGAATGTGCCACCAGAGGACTCTTTTGACGTTGCTCGGCAAGTGAAGGAAATGTACTGCTATACTTCTTCAGATATTGTTAAGGTACTGTTATTATGATACTACTTCAGTGTAACATCCTTTATTTATCAGAATTTTACATAATTGCAGAGATAATTTTATTTGTCACTGACTCACATTCTACTTTTGATGTATTCAGGAATTCAACAAACATGACAAAGAGCCCTCTAAGTATATCAAGCAATGGAAAGGAATAAAACCGAAGACTGGAGCTCCTTATTCTTGTGACATTGGCTATGAACGGTTTCTTGGTCCTGAGGTTTTTTTCTTGTGCCTTAACTATATTTCACAGTTGCTGAATAATTTTTCTTAAGAACTGACCTTGTATACGTGGTGTATTTATCTTGGTAACTAAGGGCTGATTTTCAAATTTTTCTATGCAACTAGAATAATAACTCAAAACCCTGAGGATCAGGGTAGTTAAGGAATGTCTAGAAATGAGTTCTCTTGCCACCATGAAGACTATTGTATTAGATAGGCTGTTATATGATTGATGCTTGTATGCAACTCTGCTCTTTGTAAAAGTCATTTTTTCCACTGGATGTGGGGTCTCCTGTGCAAAAAAGTTATTAACACTGGTTCATGTGGGAGTAGTAAAATTTGATAATTACTTCATCATTTTTGGTTGATTCTGTTGTGAAGTACTTCATTAGTCATAGGGAAAACAGAGGTCATTACTACTGCATCCTTTGTTTCTTTTTCATTTTATTCCGATTCTTCTCTGCTGAGAGTTAAGGTGTGCTCTTTGGTTTATTGGCGTTCTTCATAAATTGTCATCATTAATTGGCAGTTGTATGATTTGGGGATGTTGAAAATTGATGTCTTAGTGTTTAACAGTCAGATGAAGTTATTAATTACTTAAGAGAAGTTATATTTAACTTAAAGAGTGATATGTAAACTTCTCTGTTTAAAGCCACACGGTAACATTCTTTGGATGTTATATCATTGGCATGACAGGCTCACCTTATAGTATGATGACAATTCCTCTTGGCCTTTTCAATTTTTAATCATATGCACTGTGGTAACTTTAAGCTTGGAAGTTACAGAAAATAAATGTGATAGCTTGTAACATGAAAGTCCTACTTCCTCTGTATTTTTCAAGATCTTTCACTTTGACTTTTGGCACTTTCCATTCACTTCACTTGGACTATTGTTTGTTTTGTATTCATAGGAAAAATATGATCACATGAGATCTTGTTTGATTTTAAATTGTCACTATATATAATCATTATTATGTTTACGTTACATAATTAGAGATATTAAGGGTACAAGCTGTGTGTTGGCGAGCATGAATAGAGAAGTGAACATATCATATAAAACAAATGGAGTAAATTCTTAGGAAGCTGGATCCTAGTCTAAGTCACAATTAAATAGTTAGCTTTCTTCACATAAAAATAAAATAAAAAATTAGTTAGCTTTCTGAATTCTGATGCATGCTATGTAGTGATGTTATGGAAATTGTTTGGAGGGGAAAATACAATTTGTAGAGAAAGAGAGAAATATTCTGAGATTGTACAACACGGGTCTTAGGAAATAAAAATGATTTAGAAAATTGTTATGAGTTTTGGTTAGCTTTTGTGAATAATCAAGTCACTTGAAGGCTTGAATTCATCTATTTTTTGGTAACAAAAGGCTAACTTTCAACTTAGGAAACACTTAAGCCCGTCTCTTTTCAATTGCGTCTTTGTTCAACCAAAAAAAAGGACGTAATGCATCTTCATAATTCATTATTCTTTCTCATTTCTATTCTTTAAAAAAGCCTCTATATCACTAAAAAAATAATAGTAATAATAAGATGAATTGGGGCTCTTTTTTGGTTTAACAAAGATGCTAGGTCCTTTAAATAGATTGGTTTTAGAGTTTCCCAAGTTAACAAATTAACCTTTGTTTAAACATAAGATGTGATTTAAAGAAAATCAAACTTTAGTGGTATCTAATATATTTCTCAAACTAGAGTGACATTTTAGCTATTAGGCCAAACATACGAGGAAATATCCCTTCATTATATGTTTATAGGATAATTTTCCCTAGTGTATCTAGTTTGCTTGTTTGCCTTTCATCCCTCCTTCCTTGTGAAGGTACATCTTGCTTATCTCTGGTTGTTTGTGGGTTGCAGGTTTTTTTTAATCCAGAGATCTACGACAGCGACTTTACCACACCTTTACCGGCTATTATTGACAAGTGTATACAATCTGCACCAATCGATACCAGACGAGCACTGTACAAGGTAAATTTATACTCCTTTAGGTTGGGTGGGCTGGATTTAAGAATCTATACTATGCCTTGATAGTGAACATTTTTAGGCTGCCATTATTCATGGCTTTTGGCTTGTTGGAAGAGACTATAGTTTAAGAGTATGTGTATCCTGGCTCTTGGAAACCTGCCTAGGGTAGACTATGAAGCATATATTACACTCTACATTTACATTTAAGTTAACATTGTGCTAGGGTACACTATGACATCAATCTAGATAGATGGCTACATATCTGCCTTAAGAACTTGTATGATACAATTTATTACCTATCATGTGTTGATGGGACAAAGGAATTTGATTAGTATTTTTTTAAGGATTATGAAATGGTGAGGTGGATTTTTTTATTTTTTTTTATTTTTTTCAATTGTCATATTCATAGATCTATGTTTTGGCCTCAACTGATTATGTTGTATGTGGCGTGTGGCAGAATATAGTGTTGTCCGGTGGCTCAACTATGTTCAAAGATTTCCACCGTAGGTTGCAAAGGGATCTAAAGAAGATTGTTGATGCTCGAGTTCATGCTTCTGAGGCACGACTTGGTGGAGAAGTGAAGGTAAAGCTTTCCTTAATATTTGAATTACTTGATTGTCTACGGCATTGTTGTGGCTGACCTCTCAGATTGCTTGCAGTCACAACCAGTGGAAGTCAATGTGGTGAGCCATCCTATCCAGAGATATGCAGTATGGTTCGGAGGATCTGTTCTTGCTTCAACTCCTGAGTTTTATGGAGTATGCTGCTTCCCTTTTAATTAAATGCTGCTTTTTGACTTCTTTGAATCTATTTTATTGCTTAATTATCCATAGGCGTGACCCTAAACTATTTGACATTGGGTTCAAAAAAATTGTGCTCCAACCTTACTTTTAATTATAGGAATTATAGGTGAAACCAGCATCTATATCAGACTATATGTATAATTACGAAACATGTGTCTTTGCTCTCGCCACTTTTCTGCTGGATGGGCAAATGATTTTGTCAATTGTCTTCCAATGATTACCTTTTAGTGTGCTACTGACGGACCATTGACACCTTAATATCTTGCATAGCTTCTTTGGTTGCTGTGTCTAGCTAGTTGCAAAAGGCAGAAAGCCATCCTGCTCAATCTATTGAGTTTAGAGATGCAATATACTGTTTCAAATTAGATGCATCACTTTCCCAAATGACGTGTTTCAAATTAGGTGCATCACTTTTCTTTTAGAGAAATTATTTCGATTTCTCTCTTATCGCACAAGTCCCTTTTATTTCTTCTCTCTATCTCTCTCTTCACTAAAAATTGTATCAAAGTCCTTTTTTTGCAAGCCATAATTTGTTATGATTCAGAGGAAATTTCTCTCTCTTCACTAAAAATTCTATCAAAGTCCTTTTTTTGAAAGCCAGAATTTGTTAAGATTCTGAGGAAATTTTGCATCTTGATGAGCCAAGGGTTACTTTTTCCTTCAGGTCTGTTTTCCATGAATAATAAAATGGTTTAGTTGGCCGTTGGAGTTCGGGCTTTCGGAAACCATCTACATCAACCTTTAGAATTTTAGATTCTAGACTAGAATATGAGGAGTTAATGCTGAGAGCATGCTTGAATTGGTGATGATAATTGTCAAGGAGAAACAAGGAGACAAACACAGAATAAGAGAATGATGGTGAATATATAGGTGGTATTAGGGAAGAATACGCAATGGTCGTATAAATTGAAAGGAGAGATTAGATATGGGAAAATTATTACACCTGTTTTGGGTAGTGATAGTTGATTATCAATTAGCCCCGGCCCCCAAAGTGGGGACTTACACTCCTTCACCCCTTTCACTTCGCACCACGATTTGTGCTCAACCTTCTATTGCTGCTTCCATCAACCTTGTCTAATAACTCTTACTAAAGCAATCCCCACCTCCCACATTTTCCCTCCCAAATTTCCTTCCCAAACACATCTTATAATTATTGCATAAAAAAATGTAAAAAATCATTAAATGAATGTTAATAAATGTGTTTTTGACTAAAATTTTATATATTTCTTAATTTATATAAAACTATAACAAAATTTGAAAACAAAGCTTTCTAATTACAAATTTAAAAAGATAAAATTTTGATTTAATTTAGAGTAATATGTATTTTATTTTAGAATCGAGCAAATGCTCGGGTATTATCTAGTTACTGATATGTTTCTATTAACCCCCAATCCCAAATCTTCATTGGGATAAAGTTGAATACCTCTGGTACGATTAATATATGTGGAGAGAGTGAGGGATAGTTCAAGTGGTTAAAGATTACCTCCCGGTTCCAGGAGATCTTGGGATCGATTCTAATCCCTCTTATCTTGGTTTGATACCTTTTCTATTGATATCAATTTTTGTTCTCTGCTGCTTGAACTTATTTCAAAGCTGTTTCTGGATTAGGATCATGTTTTTCAAGTTGAAGAACAGTGCCGTTTTCAAGTTATTGTAAACTAAAACTTTGTTATCTGCAGGCTTGCCATACCAAAGCAGAGTATGAAGAATACGGAGCTAGTATATGTCGTACAAATCCCGTTTTCAAGGGGATGTACTAATGTGAAGAGCGGCTGACAGATTTACTTAAGCTGCACTGTATCTAATGGCAATTTTGGCATAGTTATTTCCACTTCCAACWACCCGCTCCAATTATGCATGCTCACAACTCCATCAGAGTGTTTATGTATTTTCGTTCCAACGGAAGTGGTGTAAAGTAGATATTTTATTTTGTATGAAAGCTTCAATTTTTCTTYTGTAGCTATTCTTTTGTTAGGAAGCTGTAGATTGCAGCTCTACACTTGCCATTAGATGGTTTTGTAACTTTTGTTAGAATTTTAGTTACACTAGCAACAATCACATATTAGTCAATTGGTTATACATTTTGGTCATAAATTCACAATGAATTGCTTTTCTAGATTTCTTAAATTGAGCACAAGTAGGGTATGATTTGTTTATTCCAGGAAACTACTTTTGGTGGTAAGTAGTTGTTAGGTTGGACATAAGAGATTGAACATTCTAGGAAAGTTGAAATTGATGGAAATTGTTGAAAGTTGTTTGGTAGAATGTGGGCGAGGGTAATTTAATATTCTTATGGACATTTTAACAAACCAAGATAACAAGGATTAGAAAAGTGATTTCTAGAAATTTATAAAATTTAAAATTCACGTCATGGATAGCAATGAAAAGTTTAGAGTGTCATGATGGGTCTATTAGAACTTTTGTTTGAACTTGTCTTTTTTAAATATTCGATGTTTTAACTTGAGTTAATAGGTTATTTAGTTGGAAACGAGTACTTGATTAGGTCGGAAATATTACTAAAATAAAAAAGCAATATCTATATACATAACCCATGGGAATTGAGTATCCAACTATCAATAAAAGCAATGTTTGATAGAAAAATCGATCAAAAAATTTATATTCAACATTGTGCATTATATAATTTGAGTTTGGATGAGATTGAAAAGAGTTTTAATGGAGATTATACATGATATTTTACACGAATATTAGTGAGTTCTCCACTTAGATATACTAGTCGGGTATTAAATTGTTTGAAGTAGATTTGTTTGATAACTAAGCTTCAAAAATTTAWCATTTATCATTTTTATAAATGAGCTGAGCTTTGACTAGATTTTAATCGAGCATGTTCGCTAGTTGTTCACGACTGTGTCATCCCTTTAGTTTCCTACCAACAAAGCATGGGTTCTATCTTTGGAGATTTGAATCATAAGATACATGAATCCTTTACAAACAAAAATTGAAAGATAAAATATTTTTTTGAGAGATTCAATTGTTGAAAAAAATGTCTTATAACTAATATCTCTATATTTTGTGCACAAAGATGGCCATAGAGAACAATAATGTGGATTGAATTCGATTACAGATCTTGATCATCATCATCATTTAAGATTTTAATAGCTAAACTCGTGAGCATCATGTAATCCCTATTCTCCTCTTAAATTTGTAGGGAGTCTATAAGGAAGCATGTAGGGTTAGATTGTTCATTGTTCATTGTTGCGAATGATTTGAAAYCAATCACRAGTTGTTAACTTGTTACATATTACCGTTTTGAACTACTTCCTYCGTATCGAAAAAAACGCAACTTTGGAGRAGGCACRGACTCCTAGAAGGAAAATGAATAGTGTTTTTTAGAGTGTATAAGGGTATGTTAATTAATGTAATTAGGAGAGAGGGAGTGGTCTCTCCCTTTTGCAAACCCCACGTGAGGGGCTTATAATGTGGGRATTCTGATTCCCAAAATGCATTAAAATTCCCTCCAAAACCAATTTCATTCCCAAAAAATTAAATTCCCWCCAAATATTCAAATTTTACAATTCAAACTTTAAGCCACTTGGCTATAAATACAACAACCACTTTCATTTCATCATTCTTGCACATCCTACCAGAAACCACCATTGTTCAATAATTGCAATTTTTCTAAGTTAGACAAATTTTTAGTTTAGGCTACACTACACACACTGCACTTAATCTTAGTTAATTACAGCTTATTCCAGTAAATTAGATTAACATCAGCTCCAACCAAACCCAAAAAATGGCAGCCGATGAAGTTGACGATCCATTCTACAGCCTCGATGTCCTGCTTGCTGAGAGTGAGCTTAGTCCTCATCATCCTCAATCTGAAACAGAACAATAAAGCAAACAGCAAGAAGAAGAAGAAGAGAAGAAGAAGAAGAAGAAGAAGAAGAAGAAGAAGAAGAAGAAGAAGAAGAAGAAGAAGAAGAAGAAGAGGAACAACACATCAGGTTAGGTATTTTTTCAAGTGAAAGAAAAGGTAATCTGAGTATAAGGAAAGAAACCATGTTGTTCAACAATTGCTTCAAAATTTAAAAGACAACAAGGTACCACATGGATTTCAAAAAGAGCTAGCTATGCATTAGGTGTTCATAAAAGCACAATTTCAAGAATTTTTAAAGACATTAAATTGCAAAAAGAAAGAGGGGAAGTCATTGATGTCAGGCCCAAAAAAAAGGGAGTTGTTGGTAGGAAAGCCAAACAATATGAAGAGGATTTCCTCCAACGAGTGCCACTGCATTTAAGGACAACAATTAGRGCATTTGCTGGTGCATTAAAGGTTCCTCATAYTGTGGTTCAAAGGTTGTTAAAGAAAGGTATGCTAAGGCGTCACTCAAGTACCAACCACCCAACAGTTACAGAGGATCACAAATTGGACAGAATGAAATGGGTGTTGAAACACATACACCCAAGCAGCCATGGTCAGCCTGCTGAGATTGATGACATGAGAAATGTCATACACATTGATGAAAAGTGGTTCTACTTGAACCCAAAGAACAGGAGGTTCATTCTCCTTCCAAAGGAAAATAACCCTTATAGATGTCAGCAATCAAAAAGATTCAAAATCAAGGTTATGTTCATGGGTGTCATAGGGAGRCCAATTTATGATGAAAATGGAGTTGAAATCCATGATGGAAAGTATGGCATCTACCCTTATGTTGAGTATGAGAGAGCAAAGAAGACATCAAAGAACATAATCAGAGGAACAATGGAGACAAAGGCAGTCCAAAATGTCACACAAACTATTGTAAGACAAATGCTCATAGACAAGGTAATTCCAGGCATCATAAGTCAATGGCCTGCTGGTCTACCTAAGGACATTTACATACAACAAGACAATGCCAGACCACACATTATAGGTCAAGATGAAGAGTTCATGCAGGGTGCAACCGCAAATGGTTTCAACATACAACTCATTTTCCAACCACCACAGTCCCCTGACCTTAATGTTCTAGATTTGGGGTTATTTTATGGATTTCAATCGATACAATACCAATCATTTCCAAAAAACATTGATGAGTTAATTGAGAGGGTAGAAGAAGCTTATGCTTTTTATGATACACAAAAAATCAAGCATTGTTGGTTAACCCTCCAATATGTTATGATTGAGGTACTTAAAGTCAAAGGTGGGAACAATTACAAGCTACCACACAATGGAAAAGCTAGCATGGAAAGACAAGGGATTCTTCCAGAAAATGTCAAAGTGGATCAATCAATTGTCGATGAAGCTGTGGAGTACTTAAATGACAGGTTTGTTGTTGTTAATCAAGAAGACATTGCATTGGATGACATTCATGCAGAGGTAATTGATGAATTAATGTAACAGAGTCCATGTATTTGGCTGCCATACATAACCATGCAGTATGTGGTGTAATGGTTATGTGTATGGTTGTTTTTTGGGGGTCAAGGCAGCACAGAATATGAATGAGTTCAAAGTAGGTCAGTCAAATAGAAGTAGCAATTTTTTGGAGTCCAGGGTTATAATCTTTTGTAGTTATGTAACATGTCAAACTTTAGAATATTTTGAGGTGCTATTTAGCAGTCCATTAGTAGTGTTTGTAACTAAGGGTGGTTGGTAATCAAAAATGAATAGTGGGGCTCAATTTCAAAATTATTTTAAGCAAAACCATCAGGGAAAACTTCTCACACAGATACCCTTCCTGCACAGATTGATGCAAGTGTGGAGCATTTCAAAGAATCGCTTCAACACACAAGCATCAAACCTGTGGGCAAGGTGCAGTGTGGCTGAACCCCTTCATCATTTGGTTGACAACATTTGTCTCTCAATCAAGTCATTGAGACAATTACAACAAATCACAAGCACACACAACACTACACTCTGAGTATCATTATTCATCAACGACTTCCCAACGACACATACAAAGCAAACATACGAAGTCCAACCATACCAAATCCAACATCACATAATAATCCAACCAACATCAACATAAAAATCCAAATCCAACAGCACATAATAATCCAACCAACARCAAATAACAATACAACCAATTTGCTCATAATAATCCAAATCCAACAGCAACATACTAATCCAAATCCAACAGCAACATAATAATCCAAATCCAACAACACATAAAAAATCCAACCAACAACAATTCCATGATCATCACAACCAACAAATCCAAATCATAAATAAACCATTACAAAATCCATACAACAACAACATCATCATCATAAAAAAAGCAATTCCAAACCCAAACAAGGATAAAAACAAGAGAAGCTTTAAACAAATAAATAGGGTTAAAATGAACATCACCATAGTCACAGTTTCAACAAAATGACAACAAAATGACAGCCACCTTGTTCAATGGGTTCTGGCTTGACCACCCTTTTCCTTAATGACCTTCGTGGAGGAAGGGGAGCAAGCCTGGATCTTTCTTGGCCTTCTTTGGCCTCCACATTTTCTCGTAGCTAGCAGGGTCGAACAACAAGCCACAAACCACAACCCTCTTGCCTTCAGGGACGTTGACAAGAGGGTGACCACTGACCACCCACCTCACCAATTGGCTCAACCACATCAGCAGCCACCTTCCCCTTACCCTTTGCTTTCCTCTCAGCCACCTCAACAAAGTCATGACCAACTTCATTCTACTCCCTCAACCTCCTGCCTCAACTCACCCTCATCATCACTAATAATAATTGGTAGCGTTTCACTGCAACCAGCAAATTGCTCACACTCATGTTTGTGAATGAAATCAACACCCTTACCCAAACCCTTATCCTCTTCCTCCTCTTCCTCAGTTTCGCTGTCCGATTGACTCTCACTCTCTGACTGAACCACCCCCTTGCCCTTTGACGACCCACCCTCAAACCTGACCCCACGAACCCTTCCCTTCACTCCCTCACCCTCAGCCCTGTTCTTTTCCTCCCTCTTCTTATCCTCCACCTTCTCAATCGCCAAATTCTTTCTATACTTCCTAAAGCAAAGATCAGAATGATTAARCTTCCTCAACACCTTCCCCAAAGCTTCGTACGCAACATGACTCAGACGTCGATTCTTGTCACCAGTTGCGTACAACCTCCATGAGTAAGTGTGACCCATTTCAATCCCATCAATAATGTCATTGAGGAAAAGAACATCCTCATATGGTTCATCAGGATCCATCGCATCATACAAAGGGGTCAGATCCAACATTTTGAATTYGTTGGTTGAAGAAGGGGAAAACAGAGAGCACGAAGAACAGTAGCAAAAAAAKACATAAATCGAAAGAGAGAGAAGATGATGGAAGCAAATGAGAAGATCGTAGCAAAAATGGGGGATTCAAAGCCTCGATGAGCAACAATGAAGGAGAGACAGAGGAACTAGGGTTAGGGTTTGGAAGGATCTGGAAAGAGGGAAGAACAACGWCGAAAATAAGAGGGTAGATGAATGAATTTTGGGGATTTAATGGGAAATAGGGGTGGGTGGTTGGTGGGAGTAATTAATTTGGGRAGGGAATCATCAAAGTTTAATGAGTAGATTAGATTACATTTAATTGTTGTTAGATTAGTGATAATGATGATATTAAAAAAATAGTAAGGGTATTTTGGTAACTTCGTCACTTTTTTTTTACTAAAAGTGGAAAGAAAATAAAAGTTGCGTTTATTATGATATTGCTAAAATTGGCAAAAGTTGCGTTTTTTTCGATACGAAGGAAGTATGAATTTACAAATTTTTTTAAAATGCATATCTTTTTAAAAAATTTATCATATTTAAATTATTTTTGAATATTTTTTTCCTAGAAATTGATACCACTCATAAATTGCCATCTCACATTCCCATCATTTGAATCCCAAARAAATTCTCATCTTAACCCTAAAAAATATGATTACAATTACTCAGAGTTCACTCACACTCACCTTCTTCATCCCTAATCTTATCTCTCAATCCAACTTGCACCATCAAACAACTTCTAGGTTGAGATCTTGCTCTTGATGTCTCATTTATCTAYGTCGCTTGTTTTTCTCTCTTTGATTATGCAGGTAATTGTGTCCACAAAGAATGCAATACAAACACAAACTCAAGGGAAACAACTTATGATTAATGAAGACAATTTAATTATTTCACAATAATATTAACGAATGATGGTTCCTGTTAACATCAACCATTGACCCTCCACGCAACAAAAATAGATATAAAAAAAAAAATAGAAGGAAAAATTATCTAAAACTACCTAGGTTACAATGTTTTTTGCGAGAAACTATCTAGGTTACAAAATCTGCGACAAAACTACCTAAGTTAGCCAAATCCTTGTTAACCACTACCACAAAATGTTTTTCGACGTTAACCTCGGTATTTCGGTCACTAAATATCATGTGACAACTCTGAATAGGTTTCAGAACGTCACARCCTTCAATGGTGATCTCCCTAGTGTTGCGACACACTTYGACCTTGCATTCGGTCATGACAGTAACGAAAGGGGATTCGACATAGAAGTTCTTCTCGTAAGGTGTTAAATCTTCCAAATATAGAGTCCGTTGGGCCGACGAGTCTTGCCATGGCGTCGACGATTCAATTCRCGTTMTATTATAAGCTGGTTAATAGTAATATGATTTCGGAATAACAAGGTCCATATGATTGGATTGATTTAAGTGTTTAATTGGAGGGAAATGGGGAAAGAAGAGAAAAAAGAAGGAAAAAAGSAAGTCACGTGACATACACTTGTGAACTAGTGACCGAAATATTGATGTCAACGCCGGAAAACATTTTGTGGTAGTGGTCAATAAGGATTTGGTTAACTTAGGTAGTTTCTCGCAAAAAAGTTGTAACCTATGTAGTTTTTGACAATTTTTCCAAAATAAAATTCGAACAATCAATGAGAGATCATTACTRTCCTTRCTTAATACGAGTACTTAGATAATATTTACTCATTTAAAATGTGTTTTAAGAACGGTATTTGAGRGACAGATCCTTTAATATATTCAACAAAATGCATTATACAAAACACAAATTCAATCAAAAAGATATAAAAATTGAGATTTCCATTTTGGTCTACATAGATATAGATATAGGGGACCTTACAAAGCCATGGAAAAAGCTAGGACAATGATGTAAGTCTATCATACATTATTTTTTTATTTTTTCCCCTTTTAATTTTCGAAGGTTATAATCTTATCTTTTTAGCCCCCTACAAAATGACAAAGAAAACATGAAACAGGATTTGACTATAAAAATTTTCAAAACCAAAAACAATTCAAAATAAATAAAAAATAAATAAATTCCTCAAGCAAGAAAAAAAAAAATTAAATCAAAATAAAATAAATTAGAAGAAGCTAGCAAAAGCGGAAAGGGAAAGCTCACCAATCAATTTGTCTAACTCAGGGTTCTTCTGAGTGCCGGAGACTCCCAAATACAATAGCACGAGAAAAATTCATCAAGTAAATTCTTTTCTTAACCCTTTTATTTTCTTGATTTATTATGTTATTTTATTATGTTGGTGATGTTATTGAATCATRAATGGTTAGTTAATCATCTTAATCTACAAGAAAGTTGTGATTTTTAATCTTTAGCTTGTAGGTTTCTTGTATTCGTTCATAATTTCGATGTAAACTGTTGTAATTTGTTCTTTGTTGTTATTGGATCTATTTCTATATTTCTCAAAATTGTGACTTTTGCGTATTTTTGATGATTTTGTGACATGGGTATGTTGGTATTCTTTCTGATTTGTGATTTGATGAATTGGGCTGTTGATATTTCTGCTTTTATGGTTGTTTATTTTATGTGGGTTGATGAGATTTTGGCCGTGATATGAATGGTTTGGTTTGTTTCAAGAATTTTGCTTGTTTTCCTTTATCATCTTTAATTTTTTTTTTATTTCTTTTATGCATATTGACTGACTTTACTTGTTAGATCTCAATGATTTTTGAATAGGAATCAGGGTTTCTTGATTTACTCCATTTGTTCTTTTTGTTGGTGCAATTGGTTTACTCCTTTTTGAGTAATAACGAATTTTATCATAAATGGTAGTATGAATAAAGGTTGATTTTACTCCTTTTTAAGGGGAAACTGTATCTGACTATCTGTTTGCTTTACATTATTTGGAATTACATACTACATAGCTAGCCATGAATTTTTTTGGTGTTGGTATTTMMAATATGCATTAAACTATTTGCTTCTCTTGTCCCTTTCTTGATCCTAAATGAAACAGAAAGGAAAAATAAAATAATGATTGAATCTCATGGTTCATTTTTCTGACACTTTTTCCGGGGGTATACGTAGGGTTTTCCAACATTTAGTTGCTTGTGAGTTTTCCGGTCATGTACAATGTTTTGTGGCTTATTATTTGTAGATTAATGGTTAGCTTAATATGTATTTAGTTCTGCATTGTGATCTTCTGTATTTTGATATGTATGACTTAAATCTCTTTAAACCTGTAAGGGATCATAATGGTTCTTTATTTGGATGTGAGGCAAATCTGTGATTGTCTTTTTAAATCTTCTCTCTTTTATCTAATTAAATAGGTTGGAAGATACTACATAATAATTGTAACTTTAAAGTAAACATAGATGGATCCAGCTGCTGAAGAGCAAATAGATTATGGTGATGAGGAATATGGAGGTGCTCAAAAGCTGCAATATCAGGGTAGTGGAGCTATTCCAGCTCTAGCAGATGAGGAGATGATTGGGGAAGATGATGATTATGAGGATCTTTATGATGGTGTTAATGTCGGGGAGGGTTTCATGCAATTTCATCGATCTGAGGCACAAGGCCCTTCTAATAACAGTGTAGGAAATGGTGGTGTACAAGCCCAAACCTTTAATGCTCCTCAACCGCGACAAGATGCTGGCGTATCCCGTAACATGGGGAATCCTGGGGTTGCTTTGGATGGGAGACATCATATTGCAAGTCAATCTGTAAAAGAACCAGAATTAGGATCAACTAATCATATTAGTGGGACTTTGGGGCTAGAAAAGAGGATTCATGATGCTGGTTCTGGTAATATGGGCTTTCAAGGTCCAGCTGCCGTAGCTCAGAATACTGCAGGCAATGTTTCAGATATTGGTAAAGCTACTAATTCCATAAGTGGAGGTCCAAGCGTTGCTCAAGGGATTGTAAATAATCAGATGGCGACAAATGCAAATTTAAGTATGGATCATATGATGGTAAATGACAATATAATTCGCCCGCAGATGGAGAATGGCCCAACGATGCTGTTTGTGGGTGAGTTACACTGGTGGACCACTGATGCAGAGCTTGAAAGTGTACTTTCTCACTATGGAAAGGTCAAGGACATAAAGTTTTTTGATGAGAGAGCAAGTGGAAAATCAAAAGGTTATTGCCAAGTTGAATTCTATGATGCTGCAGCAGCAGCAGCTTGCAAAGAGGGAATGAATGGACACATGTTCAATGGAAGAGCCTGTGTAGTGGCCTTTGCTTCACCCCAAACTTTGAAACAGATGGGAGCTGCCTATGCAAGTAAGAATCCACAACAGCCTCAGACTCAGCCTCAGGGAAGAAGAAATGTAACTGATGCATCTGGAAGAGGTGGTGGGGCGAATTTCCCCGCTGGAGATGGAGGAAGAGGTTTTGGAAGAGGTGGATGGCGAGGAGGACAAGGTGCAGGTGGTAGGGGTCCCGGCGGATCAGGTCCCAGGGGAAGAGGACCGATGGGCCCTAAGAATGCTATGGGCAATGTTGCTGGAATGGGAGGTGGTGCGATGGGAAATTTTGGGCAAGGTCTTGGAGGTCCTGGATTTGGGGGACCAGGTGGGGGAATGATGCATCCTCAAGCCATGATGGGTCCTGGATTTGATCCTTCATTTATGGGTCGAGGAGCTGGTTACGGAGGCTTTTCCGGTCCTGCATTTCCTGGGATGATGCCTCCATTTCCAGCTGTTAATCCTATGGGTATGGGTGGTGTGGCTCCTCATGTTAACCCTGCCTTCTTTAGCCGCGGAATGACTCCAAATGGAATGGGAATGATGGGTAGCACTGGAATGGAAGGACACCCTGGTGGGATGTGGGCTGACCCTAGCATGGGAGGATGGGCTGGAGAAGAACACGGACAAAAGACAAGAGAATCAAGTTATGGTGGTGATGATGGTGCTTCTGACTATGGTTACGGGGAGGGAAATGCCGGAAATACTGAAAAGAGTTCTAGAACAGTTGCTGCTCCTCGAGAAAAGGAAAGAACTTCTGAGCGTGACTGGTCCGGAAACTCTGAGAGGAGATATCGTGATGAGAGAGAGCAAGATTATGATAGGCCTGATAGGGAGCGCAGATATAGAGAAGAGAAGGATGGACATAGAGATCATAGACACAAGGACCGTGATTTGGGCTACGAGGAGGATTATGACCGAGGGCAGTCTTCTTCAAGATCTAGGAGCAGGTCTCGGGCAATGCCTGAAGATGATTACAGGTCTCGTTCAAGAGATGTTGAATATGGAAAGAGGAGACGTGCTCCATCAGAGTAACAATTTATCCTGATTGTTTATCTACACTCGTATCTCTTGTCGAATATGGCGATCATCATTCTCAGTCTTGATGTCTCTTGGTTTCCCTACCACGTACTTTCCTCATTATGGCCATGCATTCTAGGCTCCTGCTTGTTGCTGCGATTCTGGCTTTTCGTTACCAAAAGTAAGTATTAACTTTAGGCAGATTGGGGGAAAGATAGATTTTCCCTCCATCTTTTGCACAAAAGGACATCACTAGATGCCATATTATCGTATTCAATGCCTTGATTTGAACATTTAGCTTGATTAGTGTAACTGTTTGGATCTTATATGCTGGTTGGTTTCTAATTTCACCAGCTGGATTATTATGATGTTGTTCCATCTCTTTTCCTCTGCTTACGATGTCATGTCTTTTTAGTGAGACTAGAGAATCCTTCGTGATTACCTAGGAGTCATCATGTGATCATCTGTGGATGGACTACCTTTTAATGTCATCAGTTCTTGGTTGTCAGGAATTCACTTAGGTGTCTGACCTATGTCCATACCAATTTACATGCAGCTTCCACCTACACGCGGTTATTGCTGTGATTATGTGTGGTCTTTTTGGTTTATCAGGTCAAGTGATGTGATGCTAATTCTTGTTAAACTTGTTTGATGCAATTGTTGATGCTTACTTTAGCACGTTGGATGTGAGTGGTCTAGATTACAAAAATGATGAGTTTCTTTGACATGTTTTGACTTGAAGATTTTGGTCATATTATTCAGGGAGCACTCTTTGCTTCGTGATTGAATCAGCATATGTTGATTATCGAGAGAAAGATGTTTTATGGCTGCCTGCAGTAATTCTTCTATTTTGGCCTACATATATTCAGAGGAGCCTTTCTGATAGTGCTTGAAGAAAGTGTGTTATAGAGAATATATCTTAATTTACTATAACTAACTTGGCAATAGATATGCAATCGAGTTTGTTAAATGTAATCTTCCCGCTTTGTAATTTTTTTGTACTTTTCTATGGCTGTTGTTCTCGCACGTTACCTTGTACCTGTAGCATTAACTTAGGAGTCTTGCCTCTTTTTGTAAATGATTCCTGTAAGGTTTAACAAGCCCTTTTCTTGTAAACAAGGGTGGCTGTTTTGCATGAACAACCCTTGTGATGTACTTTGGTGTTTTTAGTTCTTGTAAACTTGGGTGACACATCGGTACACATTGATGGTAAAGTTGGAGGTAGCAGCATGCTCCAGAGGCAGCATAGTTCATGGGTCCTTTTTATTTAACCCTTGCAAAGAAGCCTGGTTCTTGGCTTCTAGTCTTACCTGCCTTGCCTTTTTTGTAGCCAACCTCATGTAATTATTAGTTTCTCGGTTTTCTTCTTAGGATTAACTAGCTAGCTTGTAATTCTCTGATACAGTCTGTTGAGGATCCTTTTTAATCCCCTCCTTCAGCTGTTAGCAGTTAGCATGCTACAGAAAATAGGTTTTTCTTGTACTCAAACACTGTAAATTGCTGTATATTCTTTTTACWCAGATGACTTCACCGTTGGCAGGCCCTTAATGGAGCGGCCAAATTTTGCAGATCTTCTGTTTCCATCCATTTCGTAATAGAGTGGCTATTTGGTTGCTTAGTTTTTCGTTTATTTCCACCTAGAATTCTGTCACTAACCTTATAGGCTGTTGAGTAAGGTATGTATGTGATTTCAGGTGGTTTTTTTCATATAATTTCTGGCWATTAAGTAAGCTAGTGCCCCATTTAGTTTAATTCTTATTGTAGATTGTACTCGTAGTGTAATGAAAGTTAGTATTGTCGATTGGCCGATTTAGCCAGTGAGGTATCTGAACAATGGAGTCATTTGATTGTCAGTCTTTCAAACTCTGGAAGTATAGRGTTGTTTATACCTAGGACCTCCCGTTTCCTTTTATTTTATAAGTTGATGTTACTTAAATGTCGGTAATAAGTAGAAGTGTGAATAAGTCCACTGTGATTGTATGAAGCTGATTGAAACCAGCTTGAGTTACAGAGGCGAATCCTGTTGTGATCTCAGGTGAAACCCTGGAAACTGATACGGTTCTCAACTAWGCTATGTTTTTGCTGCCGTGGACGTTTTTACCTCGGCGTTAGTCATGCCTTAAATTTTCAGCTCCACTTTCAGCCATCCATTGATTCGTGTTYGCCGTGCCATGCTATGTTGATGCTTTTGGCTTTTTGCGTGATCGGTTATCAAGCACAGACTGAGAGGTTAGACAGTGTGCTGAAATTTAACTATATGAGTATCTAAGTCTCGTTTAATCTGCCAAAGCATATGTTAGAATACTCAGAGATCCTTAATTCAATTAGTTTGATGTTGTTTATGAATTGATGCTTTAAGGATTTTCAGGTTTACTTTTGATTAGAGGTGTTAAACGTGTCGTGTCACTTACATAAACGGKTTGAATCYCTCCAACCTTAACCCGACCCRTTTAATAAATGTGTCATGTCAAATCAACYCGTTTACTTAAACAGTTTGACATCATYGACCYAAACCCGCTAATAACGTGTCGATTTCATATYGAGTTAGCGCGTCACGTCTTTTTTTACATACTAATGTATATAATTATGTGTAATCRTGTCGTGTCAACCCGTTTACTTAAACAACCAGTGGTGAATGTGCGAGAATTTTCTTTGATTATTTTGTGAAGTCGTCCTTTGATTTTATCATGTTCTAAGTTCTAACCAGTTTTGCGAACCATGCTTTGATGGTCTACACTCTACACAACCAGTGGAAATGAACAAATAAATTTATAAAATATACATTATAGAATAGTTTTCATTTATTTTTTCGAGGTTAATGGGGCATAATTAAATTAAAGCCTGTAAACTTAGGCAATAAGCATACAAACTTAGGCCTATAGTTTATTTATTGATTTTGAGATTAGGGTAAAAACTTTAAAAATAACACTAAATTTTCTAACAGATAAAATATTCGATAAAAATGTTATTGTTGAATGAGTAGACGAAATTAATTGATTGTAAATAATTATCAAATTATTAAAATAGATTTGAGAGAATGTGTGAACCACTCGAACATCAGAGTTGCATAATCAAACGGTAAAAGCATTGCATTCTAAGAAAAGAGGTTGTGATGCCCAAGTAATTTTATTTCTGTGGAATTGTATATTTATGGAAAGACATATAGTTACATTTCTTGATAATAAGTTGTAAATTTAGTGGTGCAATAATGAATAAAAGTATTAAAACAATTAGTCCTTTTGTCAGACGATGCATGGGAAGTAATATATTCTATAATTTTTTTCATGTCTATTTTTCTTTCAATAGATAATTAGCTATTTTATTGTTCAAGTAGAGAGATCTATTTTTATCGTTATTGTTTAACATTTTAGACAATAATTGCGTTTGTGCAATTTGAAGCATGTTAGGTGACGTTAGAAAAATTGACCATAGAATTCAAGACCCATTAGGTTATTCTAGGTTATTAGGATTTTATCTAATGCTTTAATATACTTTAATGATATAATTAGAAATTTCAAACATTAATCATAGAAAATCAAATTTCTACTATTAAATTCAAAGACATACATCAAAATACCTAATAAAACCATCAAAGGGATGTAGACAAAGATAGAGATTTACCTAATGAAAATTGTGAAAAAAAATCATTTTTATATAGTACTCCGTAATTAAGAATATGGAGAGTTAAAGGGGAAGATGAAGGGATAATTAATGAAAAGGGGAGATGATGGGATATGAAAGGTGAAGAGATAAAGTTATGCTATTTAAATTAAGAAAGATAGAGTAAAAAAATATATAAGGGTACGTGGATGTGTGTCAATTGGTGGAATGGAGAGTGAATAAAGATTGAATGATTTAGAGGATGTATACCTGGCAAAACTGGTCGACTCGTTACTGACCGACCCATTTGACCGAACCCGAAACTGAAAAGTAGAATTCAAAGTCCTTTTTTAACGGAATCACAATTTTAATCCAAAATTCCATTAATAATAATCACCGACATGCTATTGACCCGATCGACCCAGTTGTCACGTATAAGAGGATGACATGTACAATATATCTCTATTATATAAGCCAAGAGGAAGCTATGGTGTCCCCTATGAAGTAACAATATTACTCTTAATGAATTAGATTTTAAAAATTAATCAAACTTATTTGCATTAATTTTTTCAAATTACAAATTACAATTATCAACGTTAATTAACATTAAATTATTGTCGTTTATATGTCAATCAAAATACAATGAATCTAGACAATAGTTAATGCAATAATCTCTATTACATAAGTGAAGGGGAGCAATGGTGTCCCCACTGAAATTCCATTTATACCCTTTTATATATCGATTATTTACACAACAAACCATTAAGTTATTCAATAAAAAAATGTAATTTGACATTTATAACTATTTTTCAATCAATTAAGCTCTTAATTGATTAACCAATGTATATGGTCAAAACTATATTGATCCATTTTTTCTTAGTCAACTTCTTGATTAATTCAAACAATTAATTCCTTAATTGATTCATATATTCCCTGAATACATTGAATTCATTGATATCTAAATTTATCAATTTTCTCATTTATAAATCAATTGATTGTCATACATTGTCTACTCTATTTTATACATATTTTTCCACAAATATTTTCACTTAATGAGTGTATAAATAATAATTCTCATTTCATACTCTACCATTGATCATTCTTCTTCTCTTTCTTTCTCCTATATTTAGGTAGTTCACAACATTAAAAAGACTTCATGTTCATATGTTGAAAATTTTGTTAATCATAATGGGTGTTTTATTCTTCCTAGATCCACCTTTTGTGTTTCAAATTTTGTACAGTATCTTTTTTTTTAATTTGCATGAGAACTTTTCTTTTATAATATTGTTATTATATATGTACTAAAGATTTCATATCAATTCGATCAATCTTTGTTATCCGTTTATTTTTTTTGTTATTTTTTCATAATCTTTATTTATGAATTGATTTTCTATTTTATATATTATGTTTCTAATTATGTTACGTTATTATTTAATTTTTTTGTGAAACATATTGATCATAACATCCAATTAATATAACAATCATGACAACTTTAAAAACACTTAAATTATTGGTATAAGGAAAAACATACAAAACTTATAATTAATTTATTTCTTCTTACATGCACGCACTATGCGTTGCAAAAAATACTGGTAATTTATGTGAAAGAGAGAACATGAAAGACGAAACAATATAAGTCAAAAAATGACACATAAGCATATAAGGCGACAACATGTCGATTTTTATACGGAGTATAAGAAGTTTAGGCATAGTGGAGAGTTGAGGAGTTGACACATGTCATACTCAGATATTTTATATACTAGTAATAGATATAGATAGATGGATGGATGATGGATGGATGGATGGATGGTATGGTTGGATGGATGGATGGATGTGTATGACATATGATAGATCTCGCTCTATTATATAAGCAAGGGGAGCTATGGTGTCCTCTGAAGAATACTTTTTTACCCTTCTTGGCTTTTTAAAAAAAATATTTTATTAAAGTTTTAACACTCCTTCCATTTTATGATGAAACTATTTATTAATCAAACATCAAACTTAGTTTATTCATCAATTAAAATTACATTCTTCAATTAGTTTAAAATGAAGTCCTTGTTTTAATTTCAATTGATCGAATCAAGCTCATCAATTCATTATTTTAAATTTTAAATAGAAAATTAAATTAAAAATTTCCCTAAAGCAATATCAACAATTAATCCCAATCAATTAATGCATTTTCATCCCTAAATACATTAAGTCAATCACATAATTAATTCTTTTTTTTTATTAATTGTCAATTATATGTCAATCATCAATTAGTATAACTATAACAATATACAAACTTATTATTATCATTAAAAACATAAAGTTTCTCTTGATGAATTAAATACTCAGGGTGTCTTCTTCTATTTTACCATCAACACAATAATGTATCCTGTTGTGGCCTAATGTTTTCTTTTATTTTTTATTTTCCATTTTTTCGAATGTTATTGTTTGTAAGTTTTAAAAGTATTATTGTACCCTCCGTCCTAATTCATGTCTAATGAATATATAGTTCTCACTATTCAATAATAGTGAGAATCTTTTAATTCTCCTCAAATATATAAGAAATGATATAGTCAAGTGGGTACTGTTAGAATCGTATTAAAGTAGGTTATTAAAATCCAATTTTTATAATTTTAACTCATGTATAATTAAAGATATTTCATTAGTAATTGTGCATTGACAACGTATAACAGTAAAAGTGGCAGGAATTTAGTGGAACAGAAAGGAGTTAATTGTTCAAAATTTTACTTTTGTCTTTGTATATTTGTTTTACTTCAATTTTATTCACTTTTTTTGTTATATAATCAAATTATTATTTTTGTCTGTCATTAGTACAATGTTAATTTTTATTTTTTCTATTTTATACAAGTATATTATATTAACATTTATGTTTTAATTATTAAAATTTAGTGCTAGGTAAAAAACAACAAAAATGCACGCATGTAGCTACTAGTAGAAAAAACACTTTTGCTGCTCTTAATTTGCTGCATTTTAGTGATGATGTAGCAAATAATACATATTGGGCCAAAATAAGAAGTGGTATGGCATTATTTGGATGCGATTGTTATTTATAAGTGCATCAATAAGGTATTGAATTCATTTGATGCATTGTTTTTCGGGAATCGCAACAAAATAGTAAAGAATAAAAATCTCGCCCAATGTCACTTTTTTATTTTCATTTTATTTTTTAAACTCCCTCTTATCAATTTACTCAACCAAACATATGCACTCTTGCTCGACACCTTCTTCACTCTTTGCAACATACTATTTACCACTTCACTTCTTCAAACCTAAACATCTCAGCCACATCGTTAACCATTTCCACGTTAACCGTGACCGCGTGCCAATTGTTAGCCACGCTCACACGTCTCATCCACTACGTCAAGGTGCATAACGTCGATATCGTTCAAGCGAGCGCCTCACACGGAAATATCATATCTCTAATATATATATACTGAATGCATGATATTATATTCCGTAGTACAATGAAATGATTAATGAATCATAACTCTATAGTCTATACTATAGATGAGATGTATAAAGTTTATTTAATTAGATTGAAAATTGTTGAGTTTAAATGTAGATGAGCAACATTGTTGAGTTATACTCTATACTTTTTTTAAAAGTAGATGAGCAAAAAAATTAAATTGCAATACAAGTTACATGATGTGGCGTACCAATTCATCTCTAGAGACTAGATGCATAAATATTTATTTTGGTGGTATCTGTTTCCAATATTGATACAAGCGATACGAGATATGATACACATCTTAGCGTACGTGTCAATATACGATACACATCTACATTTTTAAAAAAGTATAGAGTTATACTCTGTACTTTTTTAAAAATTTAGATGAGCAAAAAATAAATTAATTGCAATACAAGTTACATGATGTGGCGTACCAATTCATTCCTAGAGACTAGGATGCATAAATATTTCATTTTGGTGAGTATCTGTTCCAATATCGATACAAGCGATACGGGATACGTACACTCTCTGCGTGTCTAATACATATATTGAAGTATTTGTTTTTTTTTTAATATGGGATCGGTCGTATTTGTTATTTGGAGTCTGCTTGTTGAGAATGAAAGAATAGTAGACTTTTATTTAATTAAAAGGTCCAAATGACAAATACCTATACGACCTGGAGAAATCACGATTTCTCGCAGTCAAAGTTAGGGTATAAACATTAAACGTCACAAGTTGTTTTATCTTTTAAATGTGCTTTTTTATAACTATATGTACTAGTTTAATAACTGATAACAATCATTTAATTGTTTACATAATCAAATGATTTATTATATTGTAATTCTTATTATGTTTAATTGATTATGTACTTGTTTTGGAGATGTGAATGATGTTATTTTATTATGTTTATAAATATTGATTTTGGAGTTCTGACTTTGTTTGTTAATATAATTTTTTTTAAAAAAAAAGTTTGAAACTATTGAATGATTACTTGATTAGTTATTAAATATTGATGATTCAATTACATTGAAACTATTTCATCATTAATAACAAGACATACGACATCTACAACTAACAAAGAACAAAAACAACAAATACAGTGAAAATTGAACTTAAAAACAATTCTAATGCAATAGAACTATAATCRCTTGTAATACCCTCGTCTCATGAATCACTGTCCTCTGCAGCCTTCTACAAGGCGGCCTTGCGATCTCTGATAATTCTTGATTTGAATAATACTTGATTCAACAAATTGTACGAATTGTTTTGATGTCTGATTCAACGCCACACAAATTATCATCGATTAACAAAGTAGATCTTCCGATGACAACAAGAAGAAAACGAACCCTAATTCCCAAAACAGGAAAACAAACCCTAATTGTCACAATAGGGAAACTAAAACTAATTCCCACAAAAGAAAAACTAAACCTAAATTCCACAATAGGGGATGCAACACCCCAATAATTCTCCCTTTTTAYTGTGAAATATTTATTTGAAGATATGGAGAACTATTGATATGTTACCGCCACGTGTGAAAACGTTTCGGCTTATTCAAATATTGCAGCGGAAAAATGACTAAACCAATTAATAAAACTTTTAAGGAAAATTATCAAAGAATTTAAAACCGTACAACTTGGAACCAACTTTGGCCCTTTTATTCAAAACCGAGGATAAATATTTTGGCAAACTAACGAAACTTGAAAACCATTTAATTTAATCCAATTATAAAATACTAAAATTTTCAGACGGGACATTAAATAATAATCCAAGAATATAACACTCGAACACTCCCATGACCCCAACGTTGCAAATGCACATGTATAGCCATCAACAACATGCACAATCCTGTGAAAAGTCTGCTCCCCATAATTTCCAAATGAAATAAGGATCATCACAGGTCCACCAAAAGAAAAAAAAAGATGTGAACGACACACACAAATATAAAACACGCAATCAGCAAAGTTAAGTACATAYAACTTACGAAATGAACCCACACCTCCCTTATAAACTGGACATACCAAGTTACGACAACTGCTCAAGAAACAAAGAAAAACACAACAGTGATGGTCATAACCACTCAACAACATTTTATATAAGAAAACCCAAAGGTGGTATTCATAACCTCAACCATTTAATATATACATTTGATCCAACATACCTCAATACCAAAAAAAATCAACACCAAACCTATTACACATACTTTAATACCTGAATAGACAGTTTAACTCAACCTCAACACCTGTATGAATAGTTCAACTCTGCTTTGATACCTGACTCAATATAGTTCATTACATTATTTATGATTTGAGCAACGGACAAGGTTGTCTAATCCCAAACACACAAGGTGTATTACTGTATATAGAACATCCACACCAATTTTCGTAAATTATAGATTAATATAAAAATAAATAAAAATCGAATACCGAGACAGCAACCCGGAAAATAGTCAATTCGAAAACGAATTTATTAAAATAGCAAATCAGCTTTGAAAATTCTGAAAATTTTACACAAAGTCTCTTACTGTATATAGAATATTCACAAAAAATTTAGTAAATTATTGATGAACATAAAAATCAGAAAAAATCAAAAATCGAATCTGAAACCCGAAAACTGTCAATTCAAAAATGAATCTTTTTAAATTAGTAAACGTGCTTAGAAAATTCTGAAAATTTTACACAAGGTGTATATCAGTATGAAGATTATTCGACCAAATTTTTGTAAATTATTGAAAAGAAGAAAAATAAAAAAATACAATACTAAACTGATAAACCTTATTTTAAAACCCTAATTTTATAATTCAATAAATCTTAAATTTTCAATTGAAATTATCATCATAAAACTCATAAACTTTGTAATTTATAGCAGATTACATTCAAAAACATTAATATAAACCATTAGATTATAAAAGTTTCAAGCTTTAATCAAACTATATAACAAGAATTAAAACATGAGAAAGAAGAAACAAAGAAGGAAAGAGGGGAGAGAACAACCGACGGTGGTGTCCGGTGGGTGGCGGCCAGCGGCAGCAGCAGGGCGGTGGTAGCGGGGCAGCGAGCAACAACCACCAGCAACACAAAGCAACGCACAGCAGCAGCACGCAACCTCACGTTTTCCTCTCCTTTTTTTTTTGAAACTTAAGTATGCGTGAATGAAAAAATAGAAAGAAGAATAAAACTTTCTTTTTTTTTACTAACTTAGGTTTTAACTAGGTTTAATTTAAATATCTCAATTATTTTATTTATTTTGTTTTGGAAAAAGAGGAAAAAGGATAGATTTCCTATCGTAAGATATAATTTAAACGGAAATAATAGAATACAAATAAAATATATCATTTTCATGAGATAAATCATAATATATTTATAATAAAATATATCCATAARATATTTGATCCTTTTTATGAAATACATCGTAATATATTTCTAGGAAAATATATTTATAAATATTGAAAATTGCAGAGGAATACAGGGAACTCACATTTTTGAACAAAGTAAAAGACGAAAAACTATAATTAGGGTTTTTTGTTTGGAAGGGAAGAGAAAGCACGAGAGAGAGAAATGGAGACGCTTGGAGTTTACAAACTAAACCGGTTTTATTGATTGAACTAGAATTGTTTGATTTTCTTGATTTTATGGTTTTTTAAGACTTAATCATTGTTATCTCTTTTTATGGATTTTAAGAATTTTATAAGTTTCGTTTTCGTATCTATATTGTGATTTTATTTTGCCGTATTTTGTTATATGTCGTATCTGATTTCAATCTTTTGGTTTTGAAAGTAATACCCACCATCATGTCACATGGTTTGGGTTTAAGAAATTGAACAAAACTCGCTATACCAAAAGTGATTCACATATCGATTATCAATGAAAATCACTATTTTCAATTTTCACTAGAATTCTAATTGGTGATACAGATTTAATGAGATCAAATTGAGCAATATCTAAGTATTACTTGATATAATTCTACTAGGTGTGCATTGCAATAAAAATGTATACAGTAGTGATTTTCACTGTAAATTGTATAGTGTTAGCGATTTTTCAATATTATTTAAAGAAAGGAACTTGAGTCTATGTGACGGTATGAATGGGAAAGTTCCAAACAAATCTTATTGGGAATTTGCTTCTTATTTGCAATATCTTGGGGGGGGGGGATTCATGTTAGTTTGAGCACTCCCTATGCGTACTCCCGTTTTCTTTTATTTGTCTTGTTTCCCAAATAAAAAATCCTAAATGTTGTCAAGTTTAGAACTTATTTCTATTTTGAACTTTCAACTTTATCCACTTTTTTCTATGGTTAAATAAATATTGGTTTCTATGTATGCCCTCGAGTTTTTGCATTTTTCAAGCTGACTCCAGTTTTGAAACCTTCAAGTTGTGCCCATAAGTTTTTAATAAGGTTGCCTTTCAGAGTTACTACCTTAACCAGGTTTAAATTTAAAAAAAAACCCCACCCCACCATATTCTAGAACCATCCCAACACAAGTCGAAAGCGTATGGACACCGCGCATCAACTCACTCTAATAGTCAGCATTGGTGCATCTCACGCGGTCACAGTGCACCTATGACACCATTGACTATCAATCAGACAACCACAACTCACTCAACCAAACCGAGTAATTGAATGACTTATCAAGTGAGAAAGGATTATGGCGGTGTGGAGAGAAATATGAGAGAGTGCAAGTGCAGCGGGCGGAGAGCAGACCTAGATGCGGTGGTAGAGGAGAGAGGCAAGGTTATGCTGGTGTAGAGGAGAGAGAAAGTGGCGGTGGCATGATAGGAGAGAGCAGGTACTGGATTTTCAAATGGGTAGGAGAGAGAAGGTGGATGGGTTGGTTAATAGGGGATGGGGTTTTCCCTTGGGTGGAGGGGTGGGTGGGATTGGTTGGAGGGAATTTTAGGCAACTAACAAACAAAGTTAACCAAGGTTAAGGGAGGACTAATTATTGGTTATGGCAAGTAATAACTAACAAGGTGAAAACTCGGGTGCACAAGTTGAAAGGTTTCAAAATCATGGAGTCAGCTTGGAAAATGCAAAAACTCTGGGGCATATCTTATAAAAACCCAAAAAWTAAATTATTAAAGAGATTTGCTTGGCTCAATATCATAATTAGATCATATTTGCTTGTGTATTAAAGAGATTTGGAGTAGTTGAGTTGGTACAAGTCATGTGACTATGACTAAGGCTGGCAAAAACTGACACGACACGAACATGACCTGAAAAAAGCGGATTAGKTTTGAGATTTTCGACACGAAAAATTAAATGGGTTGACACGAACATGACCTGAAATTAAATGRGTTAGGTTCAKGTTGAAATACTTGACATGAAACCAACCTGAAATGACAYGAAACTTAAAAAATACAAAAGTAAAATATATTACTTGAGGTAAAAACTAATGCCCAAATTTAAAAATAGTGGAAAAAATAAGCAAAAATTTATGTGACACGTAAAAACACGACACGACCTGAAAAAAGTGGGTTAGGTTTGAGATTCTCGACAAGAAAAGTTAAATGAGTCGACATGAACATGATCTGAAATTAAAATGGGTCGGGTTAGGGTTAAGGGTTTTTGGTACGAAAAATTATGACCCGACCCATTTGCAAGCATTAACTGTGACCTAGCTAGTGATTATGGCTTCAAGCCTTACTAGCAACATTTTTTTTTTGTAAATATTGATGTTATAAACTAGATAAAATTAGAAATTATACATATAAATATACAAGTATTTTTTGGCCCCACTCATTCACAATTATTGGCTCCGCCCTAGACTACACTAGCTCAAAAAATGTGAAAATATTAGCATTGGGACTCAATAATCTATTGGTTTAGGCCCGTGCGATGCACAATATTCACCAAATTTATCCATTAACTCTTAAAAGAGTGATATAAATTTACAATTTAACATTTGTTTGTAAATTTTGTATTGCAAAAAAAGAACAATACTTCATGACCCATGTAATGCATGATATTAACTAAATTTATATTTAAGAGCTCTAAGAATTATGATATAAATTTACAATTTAATGTGTATGGAAATTTTTTGTATTTTATAAGCAAATAATTTAGGGGGGAAAAGTTAAGAAGAGTGGTATATACATGGTTATCACTTAAGCGTAAAGATAATGAACTTAATTAAAATGCATGTAAATTAAGAGTTATATATTTTTTGTAATACCAAAGGAAATACTAGTATAATTTTATACTCACTTCGTTCTATTAAAGTAATAATACTATAATTTTATACTCCCTTCGTTCATCGATTTGATATTTGATTAATGATTTTATTCCATTGGATATAATATATTTTTTAAGTGATGTCAATGTTTTTTTACACTCGTCAAATATATATATATATAGGATCATGCGAAAACACAAATCTTAGGTGAAAACTAAAAACTTTTAATCTTGACCATAGGATTTGGAGATGGACGGTCACGATTTAATCTATGTATATACTTGTATTTCAATTTGGGGTACATTGAAGGTTTAAAGGGGTACACGTGTACTGTTCATTAATAGTAGCTGAAAATCTTGTGTACTCCTTTACTGCTTGTATGTACCCCTTAAAATGTAAAATGTACCACTTTTTTGGATTTTCACGTTTTCATATAAAATGTGTTTTCATCGGATTGACTCTATATTATAGTATACTAATATTTACTATATATATAGTATTATATTATATATATATATATATAAATATATATATATTATACTTATATTTTTTAGGACAAATGAGAGAGATTAAAATGAGGGTGTGAGAAGCAATCCTGAATCTGTCATTAATTTATAATCCGACGATTACAATTCGAAGGACATAATGTGCTGCAATTTTTGATATTGTGCATTTTTTCAACTTAAAATGTGGCATATATTTTATGTCACGTTTGTTTCAAACTCGAAAATGTGCTTTTTTTTTTTCTAGATAAAATGATGGCATGAATTTCTATGTAATGTGCATAATTATAAATAGTCTCAAACATGATAGGAAAATCATCAACTAGCAACTAGTACGATATATCAGATTAATCATGTATCGATGTTACCGCAACAATTCCAACTAAATTCTTCGGTTACTTTCCTCCATCCATATGCTTTCGAATACCCTCTTACTTGGTCTTATTTAAGATTTCATAGTGTGAAATTATCACATTGTTGTTTGTTATTGAGCTTTTGCTTAAGAGGATTGCAGTTGGCGAGCGACAACAAAATCCTATGAATCGAAGTGATTTTAACTACTTTAAGTTTGATCAAAAATTAGATTGATTATGAAGATATTTATATACTTATAGGGCGTTGGTTTCTTGAGAATTTGATGGATTTTTAACTTAGAAGAAGTAAAATTTTCAGTTGAAGTTGAATGCTCGGATCAAGTTGAAATAATGAAGAATTGAAAGTCAGACCTAACAGAGGAAGAGATAGGTGTGGCGTGGAAGAGTAAAGAGTAAAATACATTGATTAAGAGTCACAATTTAGCCGTAGGATTGTTTTATATAAAGGGTTGAGATTACTTCTCATCCTTATTGGATCCTAACCACATATATATATATATAATTATATATATATTAATATAGTAAAATATATATATATATAATAAATATATATATATATATATATTAATATTATAATATATTATATATATATATATATAATTATATGGGTTAGGATCCAATGAGAAGTGTGAGAAGCAATCTTGACCCTTGCTTTTTAAGATGGACGATTAAGGATGTGCATAGTTTATAGCGAATGTGAAATTTTCCATGATGTGCATATTTTTTTTATATGAAAATGCACATTTATGTAATATAATATGCACTCAATGTATAAAATTATGCACATTTACTTTTTTCATGAAAATCTTGACCATTGATTCAAAAATCAACGATCAAGATTGCTTCTTAGCTTCTCTTTTTAAGGATGCTTCTCATTTGATCCTAAATATATTATATATATTAAAATATTATATATATATATATATATATATATATAGTTATATATATTATTTATCATTTGTAAATTTTTAACAAGAAGGAACAGTGTCACTCTTGATTTTTGTAGTTAGTAATAAGTAATAAGTAGATTTTTTATATGCCTATTTAACCTACAATTGCTTTTGATATTACGGAGTACTATTTATGAATTTACATTATTTCAATTTCTATACATGTAAGTGTAAATTTGATAATTTCATAATTATCAATTATTAGCGRCTTTTAATTTGTATARAATTAGCTTTTATATGCACGCGATGCGTGCACTGACTTTTTTAATATTAATATCGTTGTTGGTTGTGATGTTTAATATATCTGCCACAAAATTTAAATAATAATACGTTAGAATAATTAGAAACTACTACAGAGTATATGATTTATAACGAGAACACAATACTAAAAAATAAAGGGTTTATGTAAATCAAAATAACAAAAAAAGTGACAAAAGATTGAAAATCTTGATCAAATTGATAGTAAAAATCGGCAAAAAGAATCCTTCACTAGGGTGTATGATCCTCATGGTACACTAGATGAACAATAGAATAAAATAGATGAATAATTGAATAATATAGATGAACAATATTGCATAAAAGATTATAASTTTATTTTCCTTTGAAAATCAATATTGTGCAACAAAATAATTACTAATATTGTAGTTCTRGGCTTAGAGCACCATATGCATTATACACTCTAGTGTATAATCCACCGATTGGTGAAAATCTAACAACATAGTATATGCGAAATTTATCAACCAKGTTTAAAAAGGRTTACAAAATTTGAAACTAAAAAAGTGGCMTGGATTTACAAAATGAAGTAATAAGTAATCACACATTGATGATCATTGAAGCTTCTATGATTATGAAGTGTATTTGGGGAAATATGTGCATTGATTGATTAAAAAGAATTATGATTCTAGCATTAACTATATAGGGTGCATAAATTATTTTGGGAAAAACCTAAAGAAAAACACTAGAATYTATCATACTTCGCATTTCAAATTTATAGGATGTAATAATTATTTAGGGGAAAACCTAAAGAATGTTATCAATTTAAATATAGTAAATTCTATTTTGAAAGAGGTTGTTACTATCTTTGCTGTAAATTTAAAATATTTTCACCTAGATTTACTTAATTAGTTTTGTCAAACAACAATTCTATATGAGGCTTACCTACAATTTCGCATCTTTATATACCTTATAACTTATAAAATAAGTTTAACCATTCGCTTTTGATCATAACAATCTCTTATAAAAACTTATATATTTAACAAGTTTTGTATCTCTTWACATCACGTAATCTTAAATTCTAATTAATATAAAAATCTTCCATAAGTATTCTAAAATAATGGCTAGCCAAGTTGTTGCTTTTGTCTTGCTTTCAATCCTGGGGCTAGCCTTTGCTGAGGCAGGTCCCATCCCAAAATCAGTGACAACTACAGCTCCYGTCCCAACAGCAACAACTCCTAGCCCTAGTGGTGGCATTGGCAATGAAGGTGAGGAAAATGCAGGCGCTAATGGTTTTGCTGAGGCTGGCCCCGTAGGTGGACCAGTTCCTGCRGGATCATTTCAAGACACACCAACTGACTCCTCCACYGATGCACCTCCTAAGAAAAATGTCGCTTCTAATCTTGAGGTTTCTACTATTGTTGGTGTTGCTGCAGCCGGTCTTTCATTTTTCTAYTTTTAATTTTGTTAATATTATTGAAATTTTGTAGAAAACATATGATGAGGATGCGGTTTAATGGTTGTTCATAGTTATTATTAATTGTTTTATGAAATGACATTCAAAATGATTATTTTTTGTGTTTGTTTGTTAATCCATACTGTAAWGTTGTACGTAAATATTTGTTTAACACCCAACTTGCTTATTTTTCTGTGTACATTTTCATAAAATAATGTAGTCATTGGTTTAACGTGCAATTTTTTTACCATTTTTTAGTCATGCACGTAAATTTAATGATTTTTTGCTCATTTGTACATGATGAAAAATGTATTCAAATGAGATTTTGTTTGATTCGTCTTGTKACCTACTTTCATAATATGTGCTCYAGTTTTTATTTTTTAACCCATAAATAATTATTGATATTCATATGCAAAGAGTTGTCTCGYTGTGCGTAAAAATAAATTTGTTGCATTTAAAAAGAATAGAGATTGTATATCTTACCATTACAMAGGCAAACATTAGGAGTTTTTATATTTTTCAACCCTTTCATTAATTTACAACTTTAAAGAGTATCAATAAATAATAGATGAGTTATGGATGATATGAGAGAGAATTAATCCCGAGGTAAATATACAGATTATGCCGAATTTATCAACTGTTTAAATCAAAGAGATTACAAAATTTGAACTAAAAGTTAGGCCTGGATTTTACAAAATGAAGTAATAAGTAATCACATCATTGATGATCATTTGAAGCTCTATGTGATTATGAGATGTATTTGGAGGAAATAATTGCATTGATTGATGTTAAAAAGAATTATGATTCTAGCATAACTATAGTGAGGTGCAATAAATTATTTGAGGAACCTAAGAAAAACACTAGAATTTATCATACTCTCGCATTTCAATTTAGTAGGATGTAATATGTATTTAGGGAAAACCAAAGAAGTTATCAATGTAATATAGTAAATTCTATTTTGAAAGAGAAGGTTGTTCTATCTTTGTGTAAATTAAAATTTTTCACCTAGATTTACTTAATTAGTTTTGTCAAACAACAAGTTCTATATGAGGCTATACCTACAATGTTCGCATCTTAATATACCTTTGAATTATTTAAATAAGTTTAACCATGTCTGCTTTGATCATACAATCTCTCTTATAATAAATTATTATTAACATAGTTTTTTGTATCTTTAACATCACGTAATCTTAAATTCTAAATTAATATAAAAATTTCCATAAGTATTCTAAAATAATGGCCTAGCCAAGTTGTTGCTTTTTGTCTTGCTTTCAATCCTGGGCAGCCTTTGCTGAGGGCAGGTATACCATCCAGAGTCAGTGACAACTTACAGCTCCGTCCACACAGGCAACACTTCCTAGCCTAGTAGGTGCTGGGCATGCAGACAGGTGAGGAATGCAGGCGCTAAAGAGGATTATTGTGAAGGCATAGGCCGAAGTGAAGACCAGTCCTGCAGGATCATTTCAGACACCCAACTGACTCCCTCCACCAGATGAAGCCTCCTAAGAAAATGTCGCTTTCTAATCTGAGGTTTCTTACTATTGTTGTGTGTTGCTGCAGCCGGATCTTTCATTTTTCTATTTTATATTTTGTTAATTTATATGATTTATGTAGAACTATGATGAGGATGCGGTTTAATGGTTGTATCATTTATTATTAATGTTTTATGGAAATGACATATCAAAATGATATTTTGTTTGTTTGTTAATCCCATAACTGAATGTTGTAAACGAAATATTGTTTAACCCACAGCTTGCTTATTTCTGTGTACTTTTCATAAATTGTAGTCATTTGGTTTCACGTAGCAAATTATTATACTTTTAGTAGGATAATTTATGATTTTTATGACATCTATGTACAATTGTTATATTCAGAGTTTGATTTGTATCTCTTATAATATATCCAAATACATATATATATACAAATTCATACATATATTATAATACATAATAATTAATATCCATATGAAGAGTTGATCACTTCGTTGATAGACGTAGAAATATTTGTTGCATTCTAACAACAGACATCGAAGAAATTATATACCAATTAAAGAAAAAGAAGTAATATATATTTTTCAAACCCTATTCATTAATATTACACTTTAAAGATAACAATAAAAATATAAGATATATGGAATTCACTTAGGCAAATCAATAATCTATTTATATATATGAGCAACACAATTAT